>OY282598.1:27393937-27826371 GCA_958298965.1 Chrysolina haemoptera
GTGGATATAGGCTGAGACCCCATGAGCTTGACACCCTCTGCATCTAGTGTCCGGGACCTCTATACCCATCACGCGACTACGGTAGACCAGAATATTGAATACACCGTCCTGGCAGGCTAATCAGAATCCCTAGGTCTCCGGTTTTCGGATGAGTCTTCGATGTTCTTCAAGAAGACAACACGCATTAGCTTATCCTTATGTAGCTCTAAGAGTACTTCAGTATCCGTAGCTGTAATGTGAGCTTTCGGCAACTTGCTGACAGACTTTGGGTCAACTCGTTCAAAATCGAAAAAGAAACAAAGTTCAATGGCTGCCTTGAAAAGAAATGCTCCAATCACTGCTTGCTCATGGTCACAGACCAAGCAGAGAAGGGGATTTGAACACCTGATAACTTTACAGGCTCCATCCAGTACTAATTTGTTATGTATACACTCCAAACTCAAAAGTTCTCTCTGTTGTCTGGGGAAGCACAACCATGAAACGGATATTCAGGATGCAAGCTCCTATAAATATACATCAATTTGTGAATTTTTACGTCCAGTTATAGCAGCTCCTCTTGAGTCCATTTACCACTCCAAAGGAGTAGAGTAGGTTCGGAATGGCAAGCATATCAGGTGCAGTAACTCTGTTCTTCCCCTACAATCCTGTTGGCCAGAAAGAGTTTATTACTGTGGTTGCCTCTTAGGAGTGGCCCTAGGTAAGTATACGCCTCTCTGACATGAAGATCAAGGATGCTTCCGCCCTTTTTTTTCCTCGGATGCTGTAACTTTGTGTTTTCCGGGTTAGTTTTACAGCACCCTCCGTAATTCTAGTCCTCTGTACCAGCCTATACAGTTTCTCCACCGGTTGACTGTTGTATTCTTCGGAAGAAACTCTAGGTTTCCCGAATATTGACGGTCCTTCAATGAATGTTTTCCCGTGTTGTCATCTGTCCATTCATTCCCTTCGATCTTGTATAATAACCTCGAAGTTAATGTTGAAAAAGTACCTGGGAGTCAAGTGGTCCGTTGGTTTCATTTGCCTCCCACTATCTCCTTTATCTTATTGTGATCCGATCTGTTGCTCGTGTTTTGTTGCCTTAGAAGTCCCATTCTTGCCTCTCCCATGATTGGTATGTCAATCGGTGGGAGGTCCAACAGTACTTCCATGGCTGGTGTTACGCCCTTAAGGACTGATATGAATCCTTCTCTCCGGAGGCATATATATGTGAAATGAATGGGTATTCTCGATTGCAACCGAGAATAGCAATAGTGAGATGCAGTCGCTAGTGCTCCATCTTCCTCGGTTAGAGAAGGAAATGAGATGACAGTGAAATTTCTTCCCATACAGCCATCCCAGAAGACCGAAACGAGCCTGTCCTCTTGTTTTGACAGCTATGGAGAAGTTTCTACTAAACCAAGGTTTAGCAGATGATGGTGTTCTTGACGTATTTGGAGTATATGTATTTGCATCCCCACAATTATGATGTCAGAAATTGTCTCGGAGCATGTGTAATCAAATGAGGAGTGTGGAAGAAAGTTGTCAAACTTTGATATCTGTTGAAGTATAATTAGTAACTAACCACTTTTGACGTTTCAGTTTTTAGACTTTCACTTTTAAAGTTTTAAATCAGGAAATAATAAAATGTGAAATGAATCTATGGTCATCAAATTTTGTCGTATTTTGTCGTCTATTTGTGTAGATTCGCCAATAAATATAACGATAATTTAAAAATATACTCCAAGTTGTAAACACCGTTCAAAAATAAGAATCCCGTGCTATAAAAAGGCGCCCTTCACTCTTGAAATGAGCCTATGACTACGTTAATTTCTTCCTTGAAATATATATATTTTTCTCATCTGATCATGCATGGCGCGACCCATATTATTAAATGTACAGCAATTCCAATTTTTCATATAATTCCGGGAAATGGAACCAGTCTAGCCAATGATCAGACAAACTTGGCAATCTAACAAATAGCTTTTGAACTAGAAGTGGGCTGTTGTCGCAGCATACAGACTTGAAATTACGACTATAGTAAAATTTTGTAAGATGGCGCTTTGTGCGGATCAGTTAACACGCGCCAAGTATACGATACATTATTGTATTTCATCGTTCACAGAAACTGTTTGAAACTATTCATTGTGGCACTATTTTTATTGCTTACCACTACCGAAGATTACCTACAGGAAAATTAAACTCGATACCAATAATGATATTAATGTGTATGAACGGATATGTGAGCAAGCGGGTCAAAGAAGGAGGTCGTCGCTGGATGCAAGGAGGAACGGAGAACTTGCTCATTAAAATATTAAATATTTCGAAAAGTTGTACAGATTTTCAACCTTTTACGTTGACAGCAACTTTCAATTCGTGGTCATTTTTTTTTCATCAACGTGGTCTCCAGATAATGTCAAAAGTTTTGAAACTTTGTTGCACATTTTGAAAACTTCTATTTTGATGACTAGATGTTTAGAGAGTAGTAGTAGTAATATGATACCTAGGTAAATAATATTCGCCATATCTGAAAATAAGGTGTAGCAGAAAAAAATAACATAACTATTCAATTCTAGCTCCTTAAGGTAGGTGGCGCCACAGTGAAAGCTCTTTTGGAACTCATAACAGGTAACAGGTAATAGGTATCGAAGTTTTTCCAGAAATTTGAAAGTGAAATATACCGACTGACAGATGACCAAAAAATTATGAATTCGCTCCTGTTTTCGTCGCAAAAACCCTGGCGATAGCAATAGAGGTTTATTATTTGACAGCGCCATCTAGTGGGGAAAGTAGTCCGTTTTTTCTGTGTACCTAGATGATCTTGGTCATAACATATTTTACCATATTTCCCACAGTAAAGGACCTTTTCGTGAAAACTAGAAGATCAAAAAAAGTACCAAGAGAAATATTCTGCCGCACAAAATGAAGATGATAGCTAAAAACGTCCCATTCATATACTCAGTTCCTATTATTCACCACATATCTATACACCGTATTCACGTATACTGCTCAAATTCTGATATTGCCCATCTTGAGAGAATGAAAGTACTTTCTATCGAAACCGATTTTTTTTCAACACCAACATGCGATATTTCATGAATTTGACCCCTCAATGAACTCCGACTCGTCAAGAAGAAATATTCATGAGACTTAACTGAAACAGCTTATGCCGTTAGATGCAGAGGTCAAGAACAAAGGAAAAGATCAATTGGTCATATAAGCAATATATTATTCAATAATTACTCTCAAATCATTCTGTTCCATGCCAACAACTCAGACTGGTATTTTAACTAGTGTAAGGCAGTTTTGAAGGAATTTGCACAATTAAAGTTTTGATCTCAGTGTACAAACTACTGCACCTAATTAAGTTCTGTTATTAGGTAGCTAGGTACTCGGATACTCCAAAAATTTTCAGAATATTTTTAACAATTTCCAAAATATTTACCTATCCAAAGTTGAACCACGATAAACTCTCAAAATATGGAAAGCAAATAAATACAATTTTTTTTACTTCTTTTCTTTTTCAATGTCCACAATTGTGTCGAAGAAACAAAATATATTTAAGCTTCAAGCATATAATTTTTGCACATGTATGCAACCTGCAACCTATGGTTAGAACTCATATTCTATTTTTGAATCCCAATCGTCCTTCATTACTTTTTTTGAGTACCCACCTTGAATACCTTGAATACCATTACAGACGTACTATGTACAATACAGCAATACAATCTATTGATTTCATCTTGAGAGTATTCGGCGGCAACACTGTGAATCACAGTTAGGTTATTGAAGTTTTCAAGTAATTATTTCCCATAACCTAGTGAGTTTTAAAACCAATAAAAGTGCTAAAGTTGATTACCTTAAGCTTGTGTACAGTACAAGCAACTAAACTCAAGTTTTCACGTTGAAGTTAACTCGAATCCGGACTTTGTACCCTGGAATCTCCCAGCGCTCAGGCCGACCTGCCTTGCGGAGTTGCCAGACTTCGAAGTTTTCCGGAGGAACACAGATATGCCCGTAGTGCATTTATAACAGAGAGATGTTAAGCAGCCCGGGGGGTGGAAACACCCCCCGAGAAACTCCCAAAGAGCCTTCAGGGGATGAAACCCCAGCAAAGTATAAAAAGGATTATACTCGGAAGCCGAAAGCTGCTGAAAAATTGAAGATCACGGGGGACGGAGTTACTGCGCATGCGCTGAAGCGCACGTCGTCACAGGCGAGTAACACGTCCTCCAATAGCGAAAGTCTGAAGGAATCCAGGAGATATCAGCAGTTGGACCTCGATACGTCATTTAATTCCTTCAGAAAGCAGATAGATAGTCTAGGAAAGTCACCCCCAGACAAAAAAGCAAAAATGGGGTACGAGGAGTCTCGCGTACAGGAGATGCGGAACTTCTTTACCGGAGTCACTACTGGGGCCAAACCCAAACAGGCCCAGAACGATGCTAGTCTCCCCAAAATCCAAGGAAGAACAGTACGCATGTACGAGGTGAAGAACGACGCGGAAGGGAACGACACCACCGACGATGTGAAGGCAAAGACCGCCCCCGCCCAGGAAAATGAGAAAAAAGGGGTAGTGAAAGCTACCACCCCCCCTGACAACGATAGATCCTCCACTGTGAAGAGTAAGACGCTCCTAGCAGAGTCCTGGGCGGAATACGCAAGTTCCCTCCCAAATCTACCCAGCCTCGAGAACGAGGCGCGGAATGTTCCCCAGAAAGAAACGTCTGATAAGAACGCTGAACCCCCGAAAGATCCCATGGGAGAAAATGCGAAGGAAGCTGACCTGTCTGCAAGCACGAGTGCCCAACAGGAATACCGTGATATCGCGAACTTTCAGTCGCAATATGAGACGATGGACACCAACCCCCCTCCCCCACCCCCCCTACCAGTAGTTCCTGCGGGAATTTCGATATTCTGTGCTGCTGTCAAGGAACAGCAACTACTCGACAAGCAGCGCAGAATAGAGAAGAAGGCTCAAATGCAGGAGAAAGATAGGCTGAAACTCCTGCAGAAGAGAAGGTCCTTCTCAGCAGCCTCTACGACATCCTCAGCCCCCCCCAGTAGTCCAGGGGGGAGCACCACTTCGGAGGATGAGCGACCTCCTGTGAATCCAGCCCGAGACGAAAGGGTGACCGAGCAGTTCTCACAAATTCAGGACCAACTTAAAAACATCGAGGAAAAGATACGTAGGAAGACAAATGAAAAAGTATCCCAGTTCTGCAAAGTCGCCAGGCCCATCCCTGAAGAGATAAAAGAATTCCCGTGGCTGAAAATCCGGGAAAGGGAAATACAGGAGGTCGCAGAACACTACCGAGAGCACTATACCAAACAAATGAAGGCTGAGAAGGACAACCTCCTCAAAATGTTGGAAATAGTAAAATCACCGAAAACCACCCCCAGACAAGGGGAAAAAGCCAAAGAAGATTTTACTGAGCCGAAGAAGAGAGGAAAAAAGAAGTTCGTTACCCTGAATCTGCAGGAGACTCCCATCCACAACTCCTTCGAGGTGCTTGATAGCCTCGACGAGAGTGAAGAAGGAGAAGAGCAGTCAAGCAGACAGGGAGATAACAAAAACAAGGGTGGGGGAAGGAAAAGAGCCACCGCCCAAAAAGGGAAGAAGAAGGCGCCTCCGGTAGAGGAAAACCGAACGAAGACAAAGAAGTGTCCACCCATCATCGTCGATGGCACGATAAAGTTGGACAACGCCACGAAGTCGATACTCCAGAAGGACATCAAGGGTGCTCTAGAGTATAAATACACCAACAAATCTTCACTGATCTATGCTAAATCGGCAGAGGACCACGAGAAGCTCAAGAGCACCCTGAAAGCCGCCGAAGTGGAGTATCATACGTTCACTCTACCGGAGGACAGAAAACACGCCTTTATCGTGAAGGGGCTGGACCATAGCCCGGAGATTGGAGACATTAAAGCGGACCTGGCCAGGCAAGGACTGGAAACCTTTGGGATCACGCCAATAACCAACACGGCGCGGCAGCTGTATATCGTCCAAACAGGCAAGAAGGTTACAGTCAACTTCCTGAACAGGAATATAAGGGCTGTAGATGGAGTGCTGGTAAAATGGGAGATCAAGCAGAACAACAGGGCAGTCACACAGTGTTTCAGATGCCAGGCTTGGGGACATGCCCAGTCTAACTGTACGAGAGCCATAAGGTGCATGAAGTGCGCAGAGAGTCACTGGTCCAGAGCATGCCCCAGGCCGAAAACCACGCCAGCGGTATGCTGCAACTGCGGTGGAGCCCACGTATCAAGCTCCACCCACTGCGAAGCATACCAACTCCATCTGGAGACCCAGGAGAAGCGCAAGGCCATGTCCGCCCCCGCCAAGCCGAGATATGTTCCAGCCCCTCCTGTAGAAGGAAACGCCTGGCAACGCAGAACCAGAGAGAAAGAAGATGCGAGCCAAAGCCAAGCAGAAAGAAGACCCGAAGCAAGAAGAGAAAGAAGACTGGAAGAGAGCCACAGGGTAAATATTCCCCCCACTCCTTCCCAACCCCTTCCCAACAATCCCCCCTGGCAGCAGAGGGCTAACCAGCGAACCCCCACTCTCACGGATAATGTGATGAGTAGGTTCATGGAGAGACATCAGACCATTGGAGGGATGGTAAACATCGAAGGCCTATTGCAGGCTATGGATGATATCATCGAGGGTCTGAGTAGGGCCCGGAATGGCAGCGAAAAATTCCTCGCCTTTTGGGGGGTGATGGACAATATCCAGAGGTACGGCTTATAGATGCCACTAAAGACATGCATGCTCAATGTGAACGGAATCCGCAGCAAGTACCATCTTGTTGCGGATTTCGTTCACAGACATCAGATCGACATATTGCTCCTGTCCGAGACGAAGCTCCGACAGGAACATAAGCTGAAATTCAGAGGATACACCACCATCCGAACCGACAGGCCCAACGCCGTGAGAGGAGGCGGAGTCGCGATCCTCGTGAGGACTAGTATACCGCATATAGTACTGCCTCCCAGGCAGAGCTCGATAGAGCACGCCGGCATCCAACTGGAAACGGGAGTCAAGATATATGCGGTATACAACCCCCCGGACAACCGTTTTACGGCATTGGATGTGGATAATCTCTGCAGCAGCGGGCATAAAGTGCTGCTAGCCGGGGACTTCAACGCGAAGAGTCCTCAGTGGAATCGGACCAGACACAATAATGCAATGGGAAAGACGCTCTGGGAGTATTCCCTGAACAACAATGTCGTTGTCGACTTTCCCGACACGCCCACGCATTTCCCCTGGAACGGAACCGATCCCTCCACCCTCGACCTGGTAGTAAACAAAAATGTCACAGATATTACGGAGCTAAGATCAGTCCCTGAGCTTATCTCGGACCACAACCCGGTGTTCTTTTCAGTCAAGGGAGGAAATAACTCCAAGAGGGCGAGAAAAGTATACGATTACTCCACTACTGACTGGAAGGAGTACCGGAGGGTGCTGAACGAGATGACAGTCATCACTCCGGATATACCGGAGAGGAGACTGGACGAAGAAGCTCAGAGGCTGATCGAAAACATCCAAGAAGCTCGGAAGCTCACTACCAGGAAGAAGGAGGTGGGAGAGGACAAGGAGCTTCTTCCAGACTACATCTCTGACTTAGTAAAACTCAAAAACAACGAGAGGAAAAAGTGGCAGGTTTCTCGAAACCCCACTCATAAAGAGAACATGCTGAGTCTGGGCAGGGAGATCAACGAACTGATCCAGACTCACAGAGATGAAGCCTGGAGGAGGAAACTTGAAAGTCTAAATGTGCACGACAGCTCCCTATGGCGGATGACCAAACGTCTTCAAAAGAGATTCAAGGACATTCCGGCCGTAGAGAATGGTCGTGCACATGCGATGACCGAAAAGGGGAAAGCAGAGATGTTCGGTGAATATTTCCAGGATGCTTTCCGGACGGGTGCTGACTATATGCGCGAGCATGAGTCGGTTGCTAGGGAAGCCAAGAAATTCAGAGCCAAACCAAAAGAGATAATAGATAAAAGAACCTTCTCGAAGTTGATGACCAACTTCGGGGAGGTTCAGGATACTATAAAAAGGCTCCCTAGGAACAAAGCACCCGGCATAGATGGTGTTGAGGAACCTCCCGAGGAAGTCCCTGGTACAATTGATTTATATCATTAATGCAATAATCAGGTGGCAGCACTACCCGCAATGCCTAAAGCAAGCAGAGATTATCCCTATCCTAAAACCGGGAAAGTCCGACGCGAGGGTCGAGAGTTACCGCCCGATCTCGCTGTTGAGCATTGTCGCGAAGTTGGTGGACAGGATCCTGCTGAAGAGATTTGTCGAACTTGAGGAAAGGCTCAACCTTATCCCGGAGGAACAGTTCGGCTTCCGAAAGGGGCATTCTACCTCCTCCCAGGTGGCCAGAATTGTCCACGGGGTAAGGGGGGCCTTCCAACAACGACATAACACGCTTATGATCCTGTTGGACATTAAGAAAGCTTTTGATACCGTCTGGACAGAGGGCATGGTTGTAAAGATGTTAAGGGCAGGCATGCCTGCTCATATGGTCAGGATTATCGACTCTTACCTGGTCAATAGGGCTTTTCGGGTGAGGGTGAATAACACCAGCTCATCAATGAAGCCGATCGGAGCTGGAGTACCGCAGGGGTCGTGCTTGTCGCCGCTCTTGTACTCGCTATATACGTATGATTTCCCCATGTCCAACCTGGTGGATACGGCCATTTACGCAGATGACACCGCTCTTTACACGCATTCAGAGCATAGCGTTGTGGCCGCGTCCAGGTTGAGAACACACTTGGAAAGGGCAGTCGTACCGTATATGGCGAGAAACAAAATTGAGCTAAATCCGGATAAAACAGAACTCATGACCTTCTCGAGGAGAGTGAAAGACGTATACCTACCCGGGGGGGTCAGGGTTCTGGGAAACCGGATGCACGAGTGCGACGCCGTGCGGTACCTGGGGGTACAGCTGGACAGGCGTCTGTTCCTACATAAACATGTCAACCTGGCGGTCCAGCGGGGAGCGGCGGCGCTCAAAAGAGTGTATCCGCTCATCGCTAGGGCCTCTAGGCTGAGCATGGAAAACAAAATATTACTCTACAAACAGGTCATAAGGCCTGCAATGACCTACGCCTGTCCCGTATTCTGCGGAGTCTCCAAAACCCAGATGGGGCGTTTGGAGGTGATGCAGAACAAAGTACTACGTATCGTCACGAATAGTGATAGATACATTCGGTTGGCCGACTTGCGTGGGCTGGCCAAAGTACCAAAAATCGAGGAATATATTAATAACCAAGCCGACAAATTCTATCGGCACTTCATTCGAGGAAGTCCTTTGACCAGGGATATAACATCTGTAAGAGAGCACCACGACATACCCTGGCGGTATGGGGGCTATATATACCAAACCCTGGATATTTTCCGGGAGATCCCCGAAGACGAGTAGAAACTCATTGACCGAGGACACGATGTACACAACCGGTTTTTTCGTTGTTTTTCCGGACACTAGTCAGATCTTCAAACGATGATGAATCCAATCGCCTGATGGCTCTCTATGAAAATACTAGTTTCCCCTGCATGGTTCACCAGGAGGCAAGGACTCAACAGAAAGGTGACAAAGCCCATATCCGTGGAAGTGGCCCACACAACACCGTGGGGCCTGCCCTTCGGGCAGGTGAGTCATGGTTTCATCCCGCCCGCTGGACCACCAGAAGGGCAGGAGGGAAACCTCGCTCCGGGAAAAAACAATTCACAAAACTCCCTCCTTTACCCCTACCCTGTGGTATAGCGATAGTTTTAAATTGTTTTTTATATATTTTCCTGTTTTATGTGTGCGGCCGTATTTTATATATTTCTATTAAATAAACGTTTTTTGCTTTGCTTTTGCTATTGATTTCATCAATTATAATTGAATACCAAGAGCTTCTACATCTCGCCACCTACAATTTCATAGTACAACTATGAACTAATCCAATACCCAAGTCAGGTTTTCTGCAACCGACTTCAAATCCTGTTTGAAATCTATTTCTCCATCTAGTGGGTTCACAAGTAACTATGGTCGACCGTACAGATGAAAACTGTTCTAAATTACATGTCTACAATTGTCGCGACATCTATGAGGAGATAGGACAAGTTCGCGTCATATGTGGGGAGATAGAAAAACATCAATAAACGCATACTTCTGCCGTTTATCGGAAGATACCTGTACTAGAATTCATCGTACATCTGTGTCTCAATAATACGCCAGTAGATGGCGCTTGTATGTACTATTTGAATTTATGAAATATTCAGTTATTTTGAGGGAGTTTATGAATATGAAGATTGGAGATTTTTATATAAATGTATGTGATGTTTGAAGTGAAATGTTTGAATAATTTCCCGAACAGAAAACCTGCTCATGACAAAGTAGAATAGTGAAACCATACCAGTGTTTCTCACAGTGTTTCTCTAGAGTATGAAATTATTTCATTACTTATGAATATGAAAATATTTCGGAAAAATCCTCGGATCGGTCGATTTTCTTTTTGGGGGTCACTTTTTTAACCAAACCCAAAATACACCGTGTGACACAAAAACAGGGTACACGCTTCTTTTCTCCTTCGGTTCTAAAGAATATTGAATGAAATTTAAGACATCGTCTATAATTACTGAACTTTTGTACATATCAATTATTATTTTTCCACTTCTGGTTTCACCGGGAGTATTAACAACTTTGGATTTTCAAACGAAACACCCTGTGTATTATTACATCATTGGTTAGAGATGTTCATAAGAAATCCAATAATATCAGCTTTGATGGTGCTCCAATGCCTACGGAGATATCGCCAATTATTTTATCCATAAGCTCAATGAGTGGGAGAGAGAGTTGGTTTGACCCGCCAGAAAAAGTTTCTCTCTCCTATATATTGAGCTTATGGGTAAAATAATAGGAGATATTTCCGTAGTCTTTGGAAATAACAACATCAAACCTGGTATCGTTGGATTCCTTATGATAATTTCTAACCGATCATACAAGTGTGACCCATTTAAGATGGAATTTTCAAATGGTTCATATGTAAATTACGTTGAAATGCGTCAATGAATGAAAAAGTTATAAGGGAATGAAATTTGAAAAATATGCCGTCACACTGTATATACAGGGTGTGTTCCATTTGAAAATCCAAAGTCACTAGATGTCCTAAATTTCATTCAATAATCTTTACACAGTGAGCAAGTTATGTGTATCAAATCAAATTTTTTGTTCCAAATTCTAGAACAAGATACTTTTACCATAAGACCTTTTACTGTAATAGAGTAGAACAAATGTACTTATACCCAAAGTAGCCAATATTATTTATTTCCGTCAACTGGATGTACCCTTACAAGCAACCCTCAGAAGTCTTCAAGAGGCGTGACTACGTCAATAATGATTCACTATTATGTAACATTATGTAAAAGTATTTCCTTTTTCACGTAGTAATATTTCTTTCATTCATATTTGAAAATCCTCTTTCTTGTACATTATTCCTTAATAGTTATATTTGATACAAGTTCGTAAAGTAGGATTTTATTGTGATAGGAAACAGGATTCTCGGACACAGTAATAATCATTCACTTCACAGACGTGGGGAAAGACTATCCGGGTAAATAATGATACCAGTGCCTCCTTCCGGATATATCGGGGCTTCGGGGACAGGGCTCAAATATATCCCGCTAATAGCATTGTTTAAATATAAGGAGAATAGTTGGTCAACCTTATAGGATTAATATTGGATTCAAAAGGAGGCGACATGTAGATGGCGTCAGTGATGTTCGCATCCAAGTCATGTCGCAACTTGAATGGCAGAATACGTAATTTGGCAGTCACGTTGAATTTACGTAAAGTAGATGAGAGATCATGTGATGAATTGTAAATAGAGTAGGTAGATTCAAGAAATTATTTCTTCTGATGTTTCATGGACCGTATCTGCTATAATTAGGGTCACACCGTAAAGGAGGTAGGTATATTTGGGGTGTGGTGATTAAGTTGTTAGTTTGAAATGTGGATTCAGTGGATGCGTTAGTATTTATTCTGTTGTGTCATATTGTGTTTTGGATTTTGTAAAGTGATTTAAATATAACTGATAATTCAAAGCAATTTGAACAGCGGTAAATGGTGGCAGGAATATATAAATGTCACTTTTGACTTTTTAGTTTAGTTATTAGGTGGAACCAAGATGGATAGAAACCCTGGTGCGTTCATTTATACCTGTGAAATCGGCCTACCAAAACTGTTAAGGTACGGCCTACGTGATTCTTCATATTTTGATCGGATTAGCTTCACGATCGTTCGTAGATGGCGGTAAAGTCATTACAGATTGATAAATGAATACTTGTCATGATGACGTTGGATAATTGTCATTGTCATGACATGTTTACATTTCGTATTTATTCAATTTTGTTAAAAAATACGACATAACATGTTTAACGTGCTTATTTCATCAAAAATCAGAACAGTAATTTTAAATTAACTAGTTGGATATGTGATATGTACGGGATATTTAAACAATGATACTAACCTTAGATCTTTCATACAAACGCAGCCATGTCCAAGTACAAACTTGAAAAAACATTATGCACTACAAATACAAGAATTACAGAAAACTCAACAATAAACAAATAACTAATCATTGCGAACTGAACGACAAGTAGTAAAAGAACAGAAAAAAAAACGATAAATATCCCGATGAAATGTAAATCACAGTTAATCAAAAATTATAAACATAGTCATAAACAGTAAAATTTCAAATATTCCAAAAAAATATGACAGTACTTCGGAATGTAAACTCGGCTATTTTTTGATAATGCGCCATCTACTGACAACGGGAAAGCTAATCCCATCTTATTACAGCATTAACAACTTTGGGTGAAACAAAAGCGAATCAGTCAATCCACCAGAGCTTCTGTCCATCTTGGGTGGAACTTGATTTCAATCATTTTAAAGCTAGCTGGTTACAACTGAACATTATTGTAAAGTAATCGCCTTTAATTAATTTCGGATTGATATTTCTAAACAGCCCTCATCTTCAATCACCCCTTTCTAACCTCAAAAATAGGTATGGTATCAAAACAAGCTAACAGGTTCGCCTGAACCACATTTTAAGATAACCTAAGCAAATAACACTACACGTATCATATATGTGAATTAATAATCTTAATTTCATCAGACTTCGTATTCGATAACACCTTTCATGCCATTTTAAACAGCTTTCTCATATTATATATTTCGGTGTATTTCAGAAAAAATACTTCATATCATTATTCATGAGTCATTTTGACATAAAACGAACCTCCACCTTATGAAATAGGAAATATTAAATTTGTTACTTAATTATTGTTTTAAGGCATCGACTACAGTGGTCTTACTTAATTATAATAATTTTTTTTCAAGATATCAATATTAAAAAATCTCTTAAAATCCCTCATGAGTTCTTTGGATCCGTGCCTGAGTGATGATACATTTGCAGTTAACTCATCCAGAAGCATATTTACAAAAGCTACTTTGCTTGTGTTATTGCTCGCGGCTACCAGTTTAGTTATGCGAATCTGTAAATTCCAATCCCATATATGACCAGCGCGATTTCTTCAAAGATGTACTTGGCTACATCGCAGTACCCTGTGCCCCTGTGTAAACTAGTAATATTTTACAATATATTGCTGAACCCACTGAAGAAGCTAGTGATATTTGATGATCAGGTTAGGTTTGTGTGTAACTTATCCGTGTTGAGGTTCTTTTGCAAAAATAACAACAAAAATCACTCAATCCTGAAATATACTGTACTTTCAATAATTAACAGAGACAATTTGCTCGACTGAAAACTATCCAATAAAAAGTTCAAACAAAATAGATCTCAAAACTTCTTTATGATTATTAGGCAAGTCCAACTCTGCTTCCACTGCTTTAAAATAAATGGTATAAACATGTACGAAGATGTGTTGAAATTGCAAAGAAGAAAACTCTAGGAAGTGTTTTGTTTACGTGTAGAAACCTTCTACAATATTTTTGTAGTTTCTATCAATGTCCACCTTTCTTATAGTACAGCACTAAAATGACGTCTCATATTCATGTTACCAAATAATTACGCTAGATGGCACTCGCGTTTGGCTCCAATACCAATTCCACAGGCGTTGTTTGATAATACAGATTATCAAACAACGCCACAGGCATTGACTATCTCCCTTATTTAAACAATGCTAATAGGAAATGATACTGCTCCTGGCGAAATAAACATCCAAAAAGAGGAGCAAAAACGGACCCTGGAGGACTTTTCAATGGTTATTTTATGGGTTTTGGTCCATATTACCATGGAAGCGTGTTTCTTCAGTTTTTTCATTCGTAAAATTGACACGACAATCTACAACACTAGTTCTGGAATTTGATCGACGCGCATTGTCAGTGTCTTTTGTTATTTCCCACCTTCCCGTCGTCGTTCACAATGTAAACTCTCATTTCCTCCTACGACCTCTGCCGATAATGCCAAACAAAGCGTGAATAACAATCACAAAGAAGGTCGATATGAAAAAAGAAAGTATTTTGCAACTGATTAACAATTCAATCAAAATCGTCTGAGACCAGCCTTCGCGACAGCGCGGCTCGTAGCAATGACGAATTCGTCCCTTCCGTGTTTTCCAATAATTATATTCTCGTAGGTGATCGGGGGTCAAGAAACACGATGACGATTGTGGACAATGAACTTAAAAAATGTAGCAAAACGTCGCCGAGATAAATCAAATATTTTTCTCGGCTGGCGACACACCAAGAAATCAAAAATGTTTTTTCTTACAAGCGTGCGTGATTCACCCTCTAGTGCGGGAAATTTTTTCCCACACTAGTGCGGGAAATTTTTTCCCACACTAGTGCGGGAAAAACATTTATATGATATCCTCGTAAAATATAAGTGGTGGGTGACAAAATATGAAAGTTCAAGCTTTTTTGTTGCAATACTAAGTGAGTTTGTTCAAAATCATCCATCATTTTGCACTATTTATTGAAAAAATGAACAAATATTGATAAATAAAAATGTATTGTTATAAAAATCACCCTATATATAGGCTTTGATTGATCTGATAACGAGTAGGTAACAATTGATGTTGTCATGCCTATCAATACAGAAATTTGTTTGTAATTATCAGAGTGACAGGCAAAGCGTTACTTATATAAAATTTTCAATTCAGTGAAATTGCCACAATGGATTATTCATCTGATTAAGAACTTCCACAAGAAATCGTGCAAGCAGCTACAGATGCGAACTTAGAGTTGTTGCCAACGAAATCTAAACAAAGGTATGAGAAGCAATACACGAGTTTTATTGAATGGTGCAACAATAAAAAAGTGAAAACACCAAATAAAGAAGAAGTATTCTTGTCTTATTTTCTAGAAATGTCTAAAACATGGAAGCCGAACACTTTATGGGCAAGATATTCAATGTTGAAGAGTGTATTCAAAGTAAAGCAAAATTAAAAAGGCCATAATCTTCACTCAAGAAGACGTTTCAAAATTTATGACTGAAGCACCCGATGACATATACCTCATGATAAAGTTAGTAGCAATTTTTGGATTAGCTGGTGCTTGCAGACGAGAAGAGCTGACAAAACTCACCATTGACGACATAGACGACAAAGAAAACCTGATAATTGTTAATATCAAGAATTCCAAAAATCATTCCTCTAGATCCTTCGTGATATCTGAAGAAACAAATGATGGCTATTTTTTGAACGTATACAGAAATTATGTACATTTACGTCCAAAAGAGACTCCCCACCGTCGATTATTCTTGTATTACAAAAGTGGAAAATGTACTGTGCAATGTGTAGGAATCAATACCATAGGAAAGATACCCTCCGAAATAGCAGTATATCTGCGCCTTCAAAATCCAGAGCTTTACACTGGTCACAGCTTCAGGCGTTCCTCAGCCACTTTACTTGCTGACTGTGGTGTGGGTATAACTAATATCAAACGCCTAGGAGGATGGAAATCGACTTCAGTTGCAGAGGGGTATTTAGAAGACTCCACCAATCGAAAAAAAGAAATGTCCAACAAAATTCTCAATTTGAATGAACTACATCGTCTTCCGGGTGCATTTTAGAACCATCCACGTCTATATCGATCGGCGACGATTTGATGCCTGTGCCTGCACATTCGATTTCTTTCGATATTGTATTGCCCGAGTTACCTTCTTCTTCAGGAAATCAGCCATCTTCAAAAAATATGCTGGCGTCCTCTATAAATTTACATAATGCATCAAATTGTACATTTACAATAAATATTACGAATAATTAGTGGATAGAAAATGATACTCTTGTTAGTTGTTTCCATTTGCATGAATAAATAATTGAAAAAATTAATTTGTTTCCTACGCTTGTAGAAAAAGTATTGTTCCTAACTCATGCGGAAAGTGTCTTTCCGCACTTGTTAGGAAAATTACTATAAGATACGGTCTGTTTTGAGCGAATTGTCGAGGCGTGTAAACGCGACGTTTAATCGCTCACGTCCAATCGCAGGAGGCGGTCTGTTTAAACACGTTTTCAAGTAATCGACTAGTCGTCCGTCAGTCTTTCTTGATTTCGGTCGACAAAAATGTCTACCAGTGAACTTATGATTACAACCCAGTTGCTTATGGAAGAAGCAGAAGATGATGATATTTTGCTGTTATTGTTAATACCTAAAGGCGTAGAAAGGTTTCATAACATGTTTGTTCAAAGAAGAAATGAAGGGTTTTTTCGCACGCTGATAACGAGACATTTGATGGATGATGAAACTAAGTTTGACGAATATTTTAGGCTCACTAGATGTCAGTTTAATGAAATTTAAAATCTTGTATTCGCAGAAATAACAAAAACGTCTAGTAAATGTGTTAAAAGGCCAATTACTGCCAGGGAGAAACTTGCTTTGGTGATAAGGTATGTCATTGAGAATAATAATAATATTTTCATTTCAGATACTTGGCTACAGGAAAATCCTATCGTTCCATGGCATTTCCATATAGAATTTCCCATAATTACATCAGTGTATTGGTACGAGATGTTATGACAGTATTGTATAACATATCAATTTTTCGTTTTCCGCTTTGGAAAAGTCATATAAGTCTATCACCCTTGTTGGAGCTCATGTTGGCGACTGTTAAACTTGCGCGTTTAAATTGCCTGACGACCGATTTTGCCGCGAGACGCATCGTCTTGTGGCGACTTGTATCGACTTGCCGCTCAATCCAGACCATCACTATAATATGCGTATTTAACCTACTGTGTCGATTAAACGTCGCGTTTAAACGCCTCGACAATTCGCCCAAAACAGACCGTACCTTTAACGCAAAACGTTTTTGACTAATTTAGGTAGAAGTTGTTTTGCCTCCCCGATTTATATGAAGTGACACACACTGGTACGGCAAAACAGGGAAACACCTTCAGGCTCTTCAAAACTACTCGAAAAAAACTGTTTCTGAATTAATCTGTTTTGTGTGATTCGTGTATTTCAAAATGTTTTGTCTTGCTACAAAATGTTTTGAATAAAAGCGTTTGGGAAACCTCGTTGTATACAACCCGTTGAAGCGCCTACTCTATTTGCACTGTTTTGCTGTACAGCAAAACGTTTTGCATGAAACCGTTTTACTTTTAGGCGTTTTTGATTTATCGGTGTGTGGTCAGTCTTCATTTCTCAAAAATGTTTTGTTTTAAGGCTTTTTTGATTTTTCGGTGTGTTGTCAGCCTTATTCTGACAAAACTTTCGATGTCAACTATATAAGCTATTCTTAAGAACTATATCGTGGAAAAATGGTAAAATCTATTATATTTTTCAGATAATATTGCCAAACAAACTTCTATTTCTAATTTGCATCTCCGAGAAGAACAATCCAGTTCAATGAACAAACATTGAGAGAATAGTCAGAAGCAGAGGCAGAACCGAAAATTTTCTCTGAATTTATTAAGGCTGATTTTTTGTTGATTGGTTCTAGGAGCGACATCAAAGATTTACCGGGATTAGAAAATGGGTTTATTGAAGCTGACATTTTTTTCAACTTCTGTCAGTCCGAATATACAGGGTTTTTCATAGTTGAATGCTGATCTTAAAGGGTGCGATAATCTTTGAATGATTTTAAGACAAATTTTTCAAATTAATATTGGTCAGCAACTGCTTTATTCATGAGATACAAGATGTTGAAATTTAACAAAAAAAAAAAAAAATCGGTTTTTGCCAATCTCTAAATCCACTTTGGGTTCTTCTTTCCAATTTGGTACGAGCAAGTACAAATAGATGTTCAGAATGACATTTTATATTATAATTTTGAAAAAGAACGAAGATAAAATAATCAAAATTTTGTCACAAAAAAAATATATTTGGAAAAGTACATTTCTGACGACGAAACTTATTAGTATAGCTAACAACTAATTTTTTGTAATATAGTTTTGTAAAGATTCGCAAGCTATTTCTATTTTATTCCGAGAAAATTGAAATCTGTGAATTTTCCATGTGTTCAGCTTCTTCATAAGGGGGCATCCATTAATAACGTGAGACAATTTTGGCGATTTTTCGTCCCTCCCTACCCACTTGGTGAGATATCATGAGATTTTGCTCGACCCCCTCCCCCCTCCCCTAATCTCACGTGAGATTTTTTCTTCTATCAGTGCATAATTAAACCACGATGAATATTATTATCTACAGTGTGACATACTTGAGCCCGCAGAGCACCCTTATAATATCTGCATTTTCCAACCGATTGGATGATTTTTTTTCATCAGGTAGGCATTTAAAAAGTCTAATAGAACATCATCAATTTCATAGATAAATCTCCATTTCCAGGGCCTATACTAATCTGATTTTTCAAGGTCAAACATATAAAAAAATTATTAGCGATTTTTTTAGAAAAATTATAACTACACCAGTGGATTCGCGTCATTTTCAAATGGTTCTTATGTAAATTACGTTGAAATACGTCTATTAATAAAAAAGTTATAAGGGAATGAAATTTGAAAAATATGTCGTTTAATCAACCCACCAATTTAATTCCAAAACTTTTATCAGAACTTTGACTACATCACTGGATTCAGGGAAATATCACTGACTGTAATTACATAGAAAACTGTTGAACAAAAAAAAATTAAAATTATGATAAATAATGACAATTTCCCTGAAATTCCATTAACATATTTTTCAAATTTTATTATTTTATTATTTTCTTATTTATGAATAGATTTCAATTAAACTTTGACCAATGATATACCAAGACCTCCTGAATACAGTGGTGGAATTTTGATAACAGTTCTGATATTGGATTGGTGGGTTGATTAAAGGACATATTTTTCAGATTTTATTCTCTTATAACTTTTTTATTGATTGACGCATTTCCACGTAATTCACACATGAATCATTTGAAAATGTCGCGAATCTAGTGGTGCAGTCAGATTTTTTCTGAAAAATTGCTAGTATTTTTTTTAAGGTTTTTTTACCTTGAAAAATCGGATTAGTTGGCCCAGGATATGGAGATTCATTCATGAATTTTGGCGTCCCAGTAGACTTTTTGAATGTCTACCAGATAAAAAAAATCATTCCAATAGGTTGGAAAATGTAAATTTTATAAGGGAGCTCCGGTCTTAAATGGGCCACACTGTATGATTTAGCCATATTTTAGTGGAGAAATATTAATTTTCTCGCAAATTTCACACTGTTTCTTACAGAAAAATAATTCGTGATATTTGCCGAGACCACCCTCTCCCCCACGTGAGATTTAGTGAGGTTTCGTTCGACCCCCCCCCCCCCTAAACGACTCACGTAATTATTGGATGCCCCCTAAGAGGTCTCTGGAATATCTTCAGGACATTACAATCCAGATACCGTTTAATAATAATGAAGATCTATGTATCTTTACTATTTTAATTTCAATTTTTCATTGGAACAAAAAATTAAATGATTTTTGGAAAATATATTCATATTTTGTTGATTGTAGGTTTTTGTTATGTAAAAAATTTAATACATTCTTTGATTCCTAATTCTATTCAGGTCCTCATGTAAGCCATAGTTCCGAGATAAAACACAGAATTTTGAGAGTAAAATTTCGAGTAACTCAGAATTTTTAAATTCCGAGCTATAAATTCTCTAGACGAAGAATGAAATGGATTCACATTGCAAAACAATATTCTGTTATCAAATTTGATTTCAGAATTGGAAAATTTGGGGATGATCCTGATTTACACTGAACTTACCTGTTTCGTTGAGACGCTCGCGGATGGACTCATCATTGAATCCTTCGGTTTCGGTCGACATCGCTGAAACAAAAAATGATTATTGAATGTTTATGTTATAAAGGTATATAATCAATAAACTCATAATAATATCACGAATATTATTTGAACTGGATTTTTTGGTGTGAGTACAATTGGAAATAGTTTAAAGTACTTGCGCACGTTTCGTCAACAATTTATCATCAGTAGCAGAGTAGTTTTCATGTTTCTAAAATGAACTTTTCAATAACTGAACTATTAGGTAAGTGGAAGTTGTCTGTGGATTCGTTTATTTAAATAGTAAAAGGTTCAATAAAATCGGGAGTAATTATTATTATTATTTTTATTGTACTTCACATGTACTGTCCAAATAATTCGAATTCTGCTTATTTCGAACTACTTTAGAAACCATAATTGCATGGACACGCGCAAGGTATCATAAAAATTTATTTCTATTGTATCAAGTAGGACATAAAACTGAACCGAGAGAATATTTTTATCAAGGGAATTTTCGATGATAATATTTATCAGAGACATTGAGAACGTTTAGTCGATATACAGATTTCAATTGTGTGAATCAGTTATCAAAGAAGATAAAGTTATGATAACAAAACGCCTAATTTCTTATTTATTTTCAGTTAGTGATCGCATCTGGGTATTTCAAGCTATGATGACAACCCTACGTCCAGGCACACCTGGATTAGCACCTGGGATTCTCAAAAAAGTACAACAAAATTTTCGGTGCTTGGAGGTATAATTACTGGGAGGTGATGAGATGCAATGAGATGCAAACTACATAAAAATCTTTTTTTTTTCTGAATTTGTATCGCAAAGAGCAGAAATATGTTCCAGTTAACCAAAATTACATAAAGTGGTTGTTATTTCCCAAAGAAATGGAAAACCCACTCAAAATTAAAAAACTTTCATCATCTCCATACTTCATCTATTGCCTCAGTCAGGAATTCAGCTTTTTACCCAATTCATTACTTATGAAAGTTGGTCTTTTTGGGAATGAATTCCACATTTTGTTTTTTGATAATGTATGAAGATTGTTTAAGGAAATGTATGATTTTTGACACAGTCTTATATAATTTTTCGACCACCATGGACATGGACAAAGTGAAGAATGAATTGTAGCACTCTGAAACTCGGCACATGGCATCTCGACATCATGTATTATTGGAAAAAAAATTGTTTAAAAATCAGGGGTGGAACCTAAAAAATTTGTCATTTGAAAATAGGATGTTTTTTTTTGTTGTTATTTCAGAAAATATAAGATTTATCCAAAAACAATTTCGATAGGTTGAGAGATAATTCAATTCTCCATAAGAATGATTTTCAGTCATACCTTATGAAATACGCTCGTTTTCTCAGAAAACGTGGTTTAACGCCGACGTCATAACGTCATAACTTTGCTAAAAATTCTAGTAGGAGAAAAAGAAAAAGTGCATATCGTTACTGAAGACTTCTACTTCCTCATGCAAGTATAACATGTGAGTATCTGAGTACCTGCAATGTGTTTTGTCGCACTTCACATAACCCTTCTATGATATTTATAAGTATGTGATTTAAAGTTTGAGGTTTGCACTTCACAATAGTGTTATTAACTATATATATGCAGGATATGAATAAGCGATCATTTTCAACATTTAGTGAAAAGAATGCCGATTTTATGGGTAAGTTGAAAATGAGGCATGAGTAAAACAAAGTTTTTTTTTGGCATGTATAAGTGGCACCTGTCACATTACTTTAATTCATGATTTTCAGATCATCAGCAAACATCTCCGTGAAGTGCAACAAAACACATTATAGGTACTAAAATACTCGCATATTATATTTGCATGAGAAGGTAGGTGTCTTCAGAAACGATTTGAACTTTTCCTTTTCTGATCATTTTTAGCAGAGTTATGACCAATAAAATATTCGGCTCTGCCAGAACTTTCAGCGGCGGTAAGGGTGAACCTGAAATTTGATGTCTGCGTTCAATCACGTTTTCTGAGAAAACGAGCGCGAAAATTGAATTGTTTTTCACTCTGTTGAGTTGTGTTTCCTGTAAATCATATACTTTTAAAGATTATAGCAAAAATCTATTTATATATTTATAAAGGAAAAAAAAATATGTTCCACCACTGGAATTTTGGTAAACAATATTTTTCCGTGTTTATCATGGTTCCAACTACTAGCCTACCAAGTTTGGTGGTGCTACAATCGATTCTTGTCTCAAAACCCAATCGTACTGGATTATAAAGCTCTTACCAATATTTCCTGTGATGAAATTGTAAAGACATTATTGAGCAACATTAAAATTTGCAAAAAAAATATACAGAATTTTGTACTCATAGGTAAATGTTTCTTCCCAATACTTCTATTAATTTTTCAGTTTTTCTGAAAAAATATTCCACTCATGTTTGTTTTTCAAGACATTGCAGCATAATCAAGGCTCAAGATATTGTTATGTTCTTTGCGCTACTCTATTATTGTACAGCTTTTATTATCTTATCTTATCTATCGAATGGCCTAATTTTGTGAAAAAAATTAAAATGAATCACTGAAATCAAGCGATAATTATAAATATCTAGCCACTCCAATTTTGAATATAGGGATTATCGAAATGACAAATGTAGTGGATTCGAGATGTTTTGTCAAAAGACAATGAAATTTTAATGCAATTTGAAATGTATTTATCTATAAAAATATAAACTTGAATGTATTTTAGGGAGATTGATACACAACTCCGTGATATAGACAATGTATTTCAAAATTTCAAAATTTCAAAAGTTTTCCAGATAGAAATGTCAACACTACCATTCACAACGTTATTGATCACGTTATCAAGGTGCATATTCATCAGTTATTGGGAAAGCTAGGTAGTTTTTATCAACAGTAAAAGCTAAAGAGCTTTTTTTTTATCGGATAAATTTATTTCTCCAACGAAATAATTTTGCCAATCAGTAATTTCACGAGAAAAACTTACATGGAAAAATTTCGAGACCGTAGGTCGAGCAATTTTATCTAATGTCAGTTTTTCGAGTGAAATTACCGATGGAAAAATTTTGAGTTGAAGAAAGAAATTTATTCAATAAAAGAAAAATTCGAGTACTTTTTGTCAAGATAAATTAACGACCATATAAATACACCACAATAATAATCACCTTGATTGAAACATTTATTTTAAGAAGCAATTATAACAACACTATTATAATAATTCTTTTTGTAATCTGTTTAGATGAAACTTTCCCAAACCGATTTGTATTGTGTTAACAATACTGAACAATCATTGCTGTCATGACAGAAATTGAAGGGACTTCCGCCTACTAGATGAAGTCAGTTTTTAAGGAACAGGCATTTTTATCGCGATAAAAAAGGTGCATGCTTTTTTATCGCTGTCAAACTGACTCAGATGTCGTATTTAAATGGGTTTATTTTTACAGGAGTTGATTTATCACTGTAACTGACCTGACCTGATTGGTCGGTTCTAAGAAAGGGATTTCGTTGGCTGTCAGAATAGGCGTGTATTAATCTACATAATCGCGCGTTCTTTATTGGATACTCATCAGCAATATCTTAGGTAGGATTTCATTCACTGGATATATTACCTAGTTATTTATCTTGTTTAAAAAACTAATTTTCAAACCCAATTGAAAACGTGACATATTCATGCTACGGATAATTGAAAATATCCAATCGATTCGTCATGACTGGTAATTCACATCTTTTATTGGTTCCATAAAAGGAGACCATTGAACATAAGTATGAACAAAATAGTTTTTTCTACGCCCACTCTTATAGTGAACTCGCAGCGAACGAATGAGCTAAGATATAATAATCTGCAATGTTAACCCATACAGGAAACATGGCGAAAATGCACATTCCATGAATCTTTGGGGTTCGGGACATGTCAGAGTTAGAGTTCCTCCTCAATCGGTGAACAAAATGGAAGATTTTGAAGAAGCACATGTTGTTACAGTTGAAGAAGAGGCTCGCATAATAATTACAACGAAAAATAGCATCAGAACCCGTAGAGCTCTACCAAACAACATCTAATGGTGTGCTTGAAAAGGGTGAATTACGACTACCAAAAGTGGTGAAATTTGAAAATTTGAACAAACAAAGTATAATTTGTATGTATCTCGGTGAACATACGCCAGAATAAGTGTTCGTTCGTTCCTTCTCCTTGATCAAATGTGGGACTGAAGCTGGCGATTCTCTATGAAGTTTGAGCATGACCCCTATAAGCTTTCGCGGTGTTTCTGAAGGCTTGTTCATTGAATACTCTCCATAGGTCCTGTGGGCTCGTCCTGTGGACTCGTGGTGTTTTCTCGAATCAATTCAGGTGAGATCACAAATGAAAGACAGACTTATGAGAAAAATTCAATCACGAGTGGAATTTTATTAGACTATTTCACAATCATTTTTAAATGCGTGCGTAAGTCATTGCTTTTGTGCATACGGTTTTAGATAATTGATAAATGAAGAAACCAAAATTACACACAAAAAACGGTGACACCTACTGTTCTCAGAATTGTGGTGTAACAAACTCCGATATATCAGAACGGGTCACCATCAGATGACGTTTTGAGAGATAAGGTGTGCAAAGGCTAAGCATCCTCCAAAATATGTTATTTTTAGAGATTACAAAAAATTTAATACATTTTCAAACATATAATAAATTATTGTTGATTAGTTTTTTAAAATCGAGTCATATTTTGCCAAAACCATTCTGGTTTGACATAACAAGTTCGAAGTTGTTGCAGAAGACAGAAATCTTAATTGTAGTTATTTTGATGAAAACTAAAAAAAAACAAAAAAAAAATTTTTCCCCTTCCAGTTCAATTACAACCTTAATCGAAGTTAGAAAAGATGTATATAGGTGTTGAAGGAGATTATTTGTGTATACTTTGACGTTATGTGCAATAAGATCCTATCAAATATTTGTTGCAGGAAAACACAACTCTACAAATGTGGTTTCAGGTAAACTGTAATCCACATATCAACTTAATGCGGTCACTAATAGTATTTTTAATATTATAGAAAACAATTAGTTCACCAGCAACAATACCTACAAGATCGATATTTAATGAAACTTGATTTCATGAACCCGAAATTCGAAAATAATTAAGTCTAAATTCGTTCATCTGCTAACTTTGGTGGTTCTACACATGATTCATTCATCAACTATTCAGCATCAATTCCCACTGAACATCTTTCACTTAGAAAAAAAATAAAAAAATGCCGCGTACATGCAAGATAAAAGTATCGGGAAATTCAGTGCCGGAAAATCCACACGAATGACTTTTTCAAGAATGTCTCTTCTGTAATTCATAGTCGAGATATATATGAATGATTTGGGGAAAGGTGATACTGAAAATATCGTTATGTGACTTAATGAGAGAGCACTGAATATTGAGAAAATCGCATTTTTTCGAATTTCGAGCACGTTTTACTGGAAAACGGTGCATTTTCAAGAAAACTTTGTCGATATCTTTTTTGTAGAGAATTTCATGCAGAATATTAAGACATTATTTGTTTTTGAAAAAAATGGATTTTTCGATTTCCCTCGGAAAATCGTCCATGAAAATTTTTCGGAAGCTTTCACGGCTCATCACCCTCAAAATTCGGATTCAGCGGGTCAAAATATATAAGAATAACTTGGGCGATCCCGTCGGCTACGAAAACCCTCCCTGCCACCGGACTAATTTTAACTATATGAGGACATAGAGAAACTTCAATTGGGGTGTTCCATATCAAATGGAGGAAAAATACTTACTTCCAATAAAAATACACTTCTTACAATACAATTCACTTGTACGAAAGGATACGTTCTGATCAACAATCACTTCTCATCACGATTAGAATAAAATAAACAATACCAATTCGCGACAGATAAAAAATCAATTATGTTATCAAAAACAATTATTAGTTTTCTTACAGTTTTCTATATAATCAAGAGCGATATTATTTATCTTATTATTATTATCTTTGAGTGGCAAAGGGATTTTACACCACTTACTAATATAGAAGATATTAGTGATATACTAGTATTGGGAAGTAAGTTTAGCATCGGATATGACAATTTTAAATGACATATGCAGTGCGGCTCATATATGCAGATCCGCGCGGTAAACATCAATGGAATTATAAAACCCAACCAAAGTAATAGGACATTATCATTTCGTATTATTCCATACAAAAATAGGTTATTTAGATGTTTGTTGGAGTTTGCGTGACAAATGTATACAAGAGTATTTTTCCTCCTACCCCTACAGAAAGTACACACTTTCCTCCCTCAAACCAGGGAGGAAACTCATACTTTTCCTCCCTATGAACGAAATAGTTATTTACCTAACAAGTGCGGAAAGTAGTACTTTTCCGCACGCGACGGCAGTTGCACGAACGACGCGGAGCGGAGTTCGGGCAAGCCGTTAAGGGCGGAAAAGACATTTTCCGTAAGAGTTAGGTACAATATTTTTCCTACGAATGTTTTTTTCCATCTTATTTATGAAAAAACAAGGTTTTTAATAAACAAGTTTTTCTAATAATGCTACAAAATGACTAATAAGACAGAATAGTTACATAGATCATTTAGTTAGTCCTAAATATCATCATTTTCAAAAATACAAAAATCGTGCGGAAAAGTAAAAATCGTACGGAAAAGTAAAAATCGTGCGGAAAAGTAACTTTTCCGAACGATTTTAAATCGTACGGAAAAGTACAACTTTCAAAACGAAAAATCGTGCGGAAAAGTAACTTTTCCGCACGCTCGTAGGAAAAGTACTTTTCCTCTCCCTCATTTCCAGTAAGTTGTAAACGATGAAACTTGTGAATCTATTATAATCAAATTGTTTCCGTAATTTCTAGAACATCGTATATATCCTGTATCCTGGTAAAAATCAAACATGAATGTTACTTCTACTTTAGTTCTTTTAGCTATTTGTGTATTTAGAGCGCAAAGTGATTGATTGTCACTCGACAAAAAGATTAATCTTTTGAGAACGACAATGACACTTTCTACTCGAAATACACACATTATTTTTTCTACAAGCGAAGCTCTCAGAAAAAAAATGATCAACACTTCATTTAAATAGGCACATAACATTACTTATGAGAAAATCACTCAATAGCAATCCGAAATTTATAAGCTATCTAAATGTTCAATAATTCAAATCACTAACAAGAAAAAAGTAAAATAACGTTCTTAAAAAAAAAGTTGCAATTGGCAGGAGCTGAACCCGGGACCTTCGGATTACAAGCCCAAGACGCTAGATGGACATGACTGTATTGTCTATACTTTCCATCATGCAAGTATAGGTCCGTTTTAGACAAAAGCAGTTGAGATGCGTTTTAAATTTCCAAAAAAAGGTTCATCTAAGTGGGAAGGAGGAAAAATCATATGTATTACATGGGAGTAAAGTGCCTTTTCCTCCCTTGGATGTTTACTGTACAGTAAACTACATCCTGCGGGAGGAAAAATGGCACTTACCTCCCTAGTAATAGAAATAGCTATTTTTTACCGGTGTAAAAAGTTGACAAATGTCATTCTTCAGACTATGAAATCCGGTTTGTTTTTCAGTCTTCTGTATGATTGAAAATAAAGATTTATATTTCCATCGTACAAATACATTGTTGTTTGGAACTCTTTCCCAGGCAGGGCAAGATTTTTTTCAGTTTCAGATGTAAATCTGAGTGATTGAATCTTATTGCTGGCTGGGGATAATCCTCCACGATTCCTGTTGCTTTAATAATTAACAGTGCTGCTCCTAAGGTGGCGTATGGAGTTAGTAACAAGGCCTATCCAGAACACGTGGCTAATGACCATAGCAGTCGATGCCAACACACCAAGAAACAAGATATGTAAACTTTATAAAAATCCACCAGATTACGAGACTTTCACGATTTTCAAAAAACGTTCAAAACATACGTTCCAAAAATGTGTTCAAAATTTTGAAAGTCTAATATAAAAATAATTTGACAGGTTGTTAGAATCAACAAAACCTATTAACTCTCCTCGAAAATGAAGTTGAGGGATAGAATTGCTTAAGATGGCTAAACTATCAACAACCTATTCAAATCCTATTTTTTGAGAGATTTTGCACCAAATTCACACAAGCTATAATACCATAATTTTCGTCTAAACAATGTATATCAGTGTAGCTTACCAATTCAACGGTACTGTAGGGTATTCGAAAACATAGAAGTCACTTTCTCCTTTTCAATTAAGTGATTTCTGTCGGAATCAGTATGCCTGCTGTGTTTCACTCTGGCAGAATAATATCTTATTACCATTATTATATCATGGAATGGACACAAATATTGTGAATACACTTTGGGAATCCCCTATTACAAATATTATTTATATATTCATAATGAGCTGAGTTTATATATATTCCAGCTATAACATTCATTGAAACCCAAAGACTGCGAAATGCCATGGGGATTACCAGTTTCAAATAAAGCATTTTTCAATTTTCATGGAGAATGTTCCCCTTTTCAACATCAATAACTTCCAGGAGGTTATCTCTATTCAATTTCTTGAATAGGAATATGAAATTTTAGTACAATAGTTTATATACCTACGAGTGTGAAATGGGTCATTTCATGCAAATTGTACTCTATACTTTTTCTACGACCATCTGAATCATAAACAAATCTGTAATATTTTCAATAACACTTTTTATCATAAACTTTCCTGCCGTCATGATTCCCATAATATATGCAACCTAAAAAAGGAATTGAAGAAACAAATATTGAGAATTATAATAAAAATCGAACACTAATGGATTTCAAAAAAGAAAAATAATGTGGGTTATATGGGATTTGAACCATCACCCCCACTATTACTTATTTTTTTTTAACGAATTTTGTAAATACTGATGTGAAATGTCAAATTATTAGAACGTTAACTAACTTGATTCGATCTTATATTATTTATGATCATGAAAATGACAGTCTAGTAGTTCATGAAAGTCGTGGGAAATGAAATATACTCTACTGAAATGATCATTGTCGCTGCCAGGGGGGGCTTTGGTGCTGCAGCCCCCCTAAGCCTCCAAATGACTATTGAAATGAATGCGTAGAATACAGAAAAAATATTGAAAAATTTTTAGAACTTTCGGAAGTATTTTTTTGCGGTTTTATGTGCTAGGACACCTTTTCTATTTTTCGCATTTTGCGACCATAACGAGACACATTCGTTAAATACATAGGTATATAGAAAGAAAGCTCAGAAAATTGCCTACATGACGATGTTATTGTTTGCTGGCCTAACAGTTGGCTTGTAGGTGTTATAGGTGGTATTGTGTGCGAGGATGCCGGATTCGTGCGATACAATTTTTGTTGCACATTTATCTTTGTTTTATGGTACACCGTGTATCCGAACATATTCAAATTATACATTTTCGGAATCAGCATAAAATTTTGAGTATATCGGTGGTGATTTCGAGTGGATCTGATGACTTTGGATTTTTGGCCATTTTTAAGGTATAACCTTACGACTCGAAAATCACAGCATATACTAATTTCGGTATGCTGAATCGACTGGTGTTCGCAGAATTGCTCTATCTCGGTCCGGTCATCGGTTGAAAATGTTATCTAGAGGTTGCAGGTGCCGTTTTCCCGTCAACAATTTTTCTAATTTTTTTCTATATTATATTCGTGAAATTCAATCTTTTTTCTAATAAGCTGACCGAATTTGAAATCGATTGATAGTCAAACATAGATTTGGTAGGCTTTTTTACGAACGTCTGCACTTTGAGTTGGACCAATTTTTAAATTTAATATTTTTCATTTTTCGAATATGGCGTAAAATACGTGAAAAATATTGAAAAAATTATAGAACTGTCGGAAGTAGTTTTTGTTGGCGGTTTTATGTGCTAGGATGCCGAATCCTAGCGCAACTTTTACATTTTTCGCATTTTGCGACCATAACGAGACACATTCGTTAAATACACAATTATATAGAAAGAAAGCTGAGAAAATTTCCCACAAGATGATTTTATCGTTCGCGTGCCTAACAGTTGGCTTGTCTTGTTGGTGTTATTCATAACATCCGGTTGACGAAAAAAAAAAGCTCTGGTAACTGACAAATTGTATTTTCAGGCCCCCCCCAAACTGAAATCCTGGCTGCGCCACTGGAAATGATCATCTCAGTACAGTTCGCGATGCAGAAATGAAAAAGTGTTTACAATCGGCCTACTTCCCTGATCGATGAATCGCATAAAATGGGCGTATTTCCACGTGACCGTAGAAAAAGAGTATTTCCTGTTCTTGGACGTTATTAAAAACACCGAAGAGAGTTTCGCTAACACTGTAAATGATTGTTATTATAACAAATGTTCTGAAGGAAGGGTAACATTTATTTCTGGACTATTTGACTGGCATATTGATCATGCCTCGCCCAAACCATAATTTTGGCTACAAACTACCCTTTTCGTTAATAGCATTTTTTCATGAAACAGATCAATATTCAGACGCGCCCTTTCAGAGGTTAAATATAATGCATTAATTTAATTGAAAAAGTAAATTGTGGGTTGAAGCTTTAGTAAAACGAGGGTTACCGAGGGTTGTCACAACAAAGTATGGGGTTTGAAGGAAAATAATAATAATATAAATTATTATACCTAGTCACATTTATACTCAGATTCAATAAATGAAACTGATAAATTCGATGACAACAGGAATCTCTGGGACGCATATTTACAGATTCTACTGTATGTCGACACCATACCTCACCTGTTTTAGGAAAGAAGGGCAAGACCATGATTCGTCTTTTTTTGAAAACATAATAACCCTTTTGAATAACACTCAGGATGACACAGGGTAACACTTATATGCAGATGGCATTATTTTGCATAACATTCTTTTCAAAACATTCATCAACACTTTGTGTATGGTTCTCCATCAAAAAACGCCAGTCAATGTCTTGTCCTTCTTTGTCAAAGCAGGTCAGGTATTGTGTCGACATACAACAGCATCTGTGAATATGTGCGTTTTCCAAAAGCTCACGGAGTTCAACACTCTGGTGTAGCGTCTGTAGCATCTGTAAAAATATGCATCCGGGACAACACTTATAGATATAGAAATCGAAAAAGTGGTAGATTGCACGTATTGTCCATTTTTTGGTACGTTGTTTTATATTTCTTCTTGAAAATTGAAATGACTTGGTTCAAACTGACGAGTACGTCACCATTTTTTCTGGTAACCTGGTAGGTAGTGGGCAAGAGGCTCCTCATCATCATCTGGATTGGGAACCACATAAACATAAAAAAAATATAAACCTGAGGTATCATATACGATACCTGGGGTCTGAGGAGGTTATAGTGAATCCGAAACCGAGTAATCATCAGCTAGGAATCGCAGGTTGAAAAGTAATAATTCCAAAAGATTTCAAACTTTGGGCAAGTGAATGGTACACTCGAGAAAGCAATAAATCTCAGTTTGCAACCTCTTCCGAAGTACACAACATTGTCAAAATGGCATCAACTTGAATTTTGCTGTATACTCGTTGAGAAAATTCCAAAAGTTCTGAAAACTTGGAGTAGTATTGAATATATTATTGTATATCACGAATCAAGCTTGCAACGAATTATTTCAGTTTACTGCAATTTCACCTATTATTGTTGATAGCCACACTGTAGATAATCCTCCGCAAATACATCATGTACAATGGTTCTCAATGAGAAACAATTTGCGCTAGCAATTAATCAATATAACAATCAGTGACACCATAGAGTAATTCTAAATTATTATTCTAATTTATTCGGATTATTGCACAGTTCATCTGAAAACTGCAAGGCTGTCGCTGCTCTTGCGTGCTATCTCATTTAAAACTTTTATTTATCCAAGGTTAACGGCGATATAAACTTAAACTTAAATATATTGGTAATAAAGCAAACTAGGCTATTTACCTGCGATTTTTATGGAGTAAAATGATTGTAGTCACCATTATTTAATAAATTAATTTTAAAAATAAAAACGACAAGACATTTCAAACCATCTGCTTGTTAGAAACTAGCAAATAATGCAAAACGTGAAGCTTGTTTCAAATAATTTGACTGTTTAAACTGTTTTACTGATTTTATTTTGATAATACTTGTCGTCATGACCAACATCATTCTGAAAACGATTTTCCATATTGTATTTTTTTCTCTAATTACATTGTTCTGTAAATGAAACTTATTGTTGTCAATTATCTATCACAGTAATTAACTTCCACAACAAATAAATGAAGTAAGACAAGGAAAATTATAACTTCGAAACAATTCAATAATTGACACATATCCACGGAGGTGTTTTAGTCTGGCCTTCAGGTCTCTTTTTCCCATATTTCAGTTGGATATTACCCAGAGATAACTTGTCTACAATTTGTTTACTGTCATTTTTAAGGAACATAAATCTGTCTCTAGTTTAACATATACCATGTTTATTAGAACTGGAGTTATATAAGTACGGCGGAATTTACCAAAATAAGAGTAAACACTTTTAATTCCACGTGAATGCATTGAGAAAATAACAGGTATTAAAAATCATATGTATAATTTTTAATTAGCTGGAAACCGCATAACACAAGTTTTCTCAGAAGAGTCATTATCTGTATATAATCCAGTACGATTGGGTTTTGAGACGAGGATCGATTGTAGTACCACCAAACTTGGTATGCTAGTACCTACTGTAGTTGAAACTATGATTTATCAGAAAAACAACTCAAGAAGGTGAAAGACAATTCAATTCTCCACATGCCAAAATAAAAACTTTCTAAATGAGACAAGAGAGAGAGAGAGAGAGAGAGAGAGAGAGAGAGAGAGAGAGAGAGAGAGAGAGAGAGAGAGAGAGAGAGAGAGAGAGAGAGAGAGAGAGAGAGAGAGAGAGAGAGAGAGAGAGAGAGAGAGAGAGAGAGAGAGAGAGAGAGAGAGAGGAGAGAGAGAGAGAGAGAGAGAGAGAGAGAGAGAGTTCATAAACAGTACGTTGAAAATAAATTTTTCATCGTTTATCGATGAATTAATGAGCTCAAAATAAAGATAAACATAGCTGTTTGCCATTCATAAAAACTTCAAGTATCTGAGCTTTGGCATCATGGTAGAATAATGGCCCACACATCGCTTAGCCTACATTATTGTTCAAGGTATGTACGATTTGGAAAGTACTGATAAACCAATCAAATCAATATACATTTGCATAATTGGTGTTGAAACAACAGATATCGATTGCTATTTTCACAAAGTGCGATCTGAACAATAACTTCAAATCTATCGCAATTTATTTTATCTCAGACACTGATTTTAGTTTATGTTCTCGATTAAATGTTTCGAAAGAACGATTTTTTTTGTTTTCATTGTGATGATCTCAACAAATTCATTAATAATAGTCAAATGATGTTTTGCGCATACAGCAATCAAGACGTCATTGACGGTTTGGTTCAATGTCAAATATCTAACTGTCAGCTGTCACATAACATTTGAAGTTACTCCACCTCTAGTAATACATGCAAATGATATTTTTCTAGTTGAAAAAATCTACTACTCAGCATTATTATTATTCCTCGGTTTTTTTATACAAATCTACAAAATTTCGAGGTACGTATTGAGATGACCACTAAAAAAAGGCCAAAAGTTTGTGGGTAGCGATGAAAGTATGTTTTCACAGCACGATACATTTTCCATGAGATGAGCTCAACAACAGTTCCTAAGTCCAATATTTTTCGAGATACAGCACTTCAGAGGTTAATTAGTTTTTCCAAAAAAGTAAAATTTCATATTTTGTCAACTTTTGGTGCCAATAATTATTTGGCATAATAATAATGGCGTCTTAATTTTCGATGTGAATTTACAATAATATATCTACATTTTTCTGGATATAATGATAATGGAGTTCATCTTCAAAATATTGATTCAAAAAAACAAATAATAATAATAACAATGACAAAAAAAGTATAGCCGCTCTTCTACTCAACCTCGAAACACACGTATAACTAATGGAATATATTCAGAATATAAGAAATCATAAAAAACATTATTGAATAGAGAAAATTGTTCAAAATCTTAGTAGGAAACCCAATCACAGGAACCATGTGGAAAATAAGAGGCAAACGTGGTTTGGACTTTCGGGCGAGCTCCTTCCGAGACCTATTCTACTCGGATAGTTAATCCTCAGTTCGCACAAGTTTCGACTTTTGAGAGTTGCCGTAAGAGGACGACAGCTGGTTAACGGAAAAAAACAATTTCAACAATTTTAATAATTTTTACAATTTTAACAATTTTAACAATTCAACAATTTTAACAATTTTAATGATATTAACAATTTTAACAATTTAACAATTTTAACAATTTAACAATTTTAACAATTTTAACAATTTTAACAATTTTAACAATTTCAACAATTTTAACAATTTTAATAATTACAATAATTATAACAATTTCAACAATTTTAACAATTCAACAATTTTAACAATTTTAACAATTTCAAAAATGTTAACAATTTTAATAATTTCAACAATTTTAATAATTTTAACAATTTCAACAATTTTAACAATTTAACAATTTTAACAATTTCAACAATTAACAATTTTAATAATTACAATAATTATAACAATTTCAACAATGTTAACAATTCAACAATTTTAACAATTTTAACAATTTCAACAATTTTAACAATTTTAACAATTTTAATAATTTCAACAATTTTAACAATTTCAACAATTTTAATAATTCAACAATATCAACAATTTTAAAAATTTTAACAATTTTAACAATTTCAATAATATCAACAATTTTAACAATTTAACAATTTTAACGATTACAACAATTTTAACAATTTCAACAATTTTAATAATCCTAACAATTTCAACAATTTTAACAATTTCAACAACTTTATAGACCATTCTGAAAGTGAACAAATATACACCCTTCAAAATTTGTCATGAATCAGTGACTTTACTTGGATTGAAAAAACTGTTTAGTTTGACAAACTTCTTAAAACCATAGCGTTCAACAGAAACAAAATTGCTTCGATAATCGCAGTAATGAAACATTCCTGTACAAAGGATCGTGAGAACGGAAGGATGGTATCGAAAGTGAATTGGAATGTGAACGGTTCACAATCAGATTACATTAAATTCAACACAATCAAAAAAAAATTACAGCTTGCAGTTGATGCATATCATAGATTTTCCTAAAAAAATACATGTTTGCTCATGAAAATTCGCAACGAAGTGTGATAACAGGTGGTACACACAATTCGTGTGAAAACAAAAGCGATAATAAGTGTAAACATAACACAATGAAGTGTCTTGAATTGTGTAGAAAGCTGCGAGAAAATCACGAACATGGCGAAAATCAAAAGGATAATGAACCGATGCGATGGTTTATTTGCTGAACGATTTCAACTGTTGAATTCATCTCACATAACACTTTCCTTTATAAATGAAAGTGACATGTCCGAAAGAAATATTTCATGATACGCCGAATGTGGTTATGATGATGGGTTGCAACTAGATTTGAATAATAATATGGCAGTATCAATCATGATGATTGGCAGAATGGGCTCACAAAGATTGAAATAATGAAGCGTGGTTCCAAAGAATAATTTAAATGAAAAAGTACATCGCACACAATAAGCTTAGCCAGAAGCTATAATTCGATTATGAAATTATGTGAAATATACAATTTAATTTTTTTGTTTGACAGTTGAAACCTTCAATAAATCACAACCAAAACCAATGGAACTCTCTTGTGAAAAAGGCTTGCTTGAAATAAAGTTTCAATTCAAACTTCTGAATAAATAACAGCTCTTACTTGAAATCCGCAGCACCCCAAAATAATTTTATTAAATACCACATGGGATGCTAATGCAGAATTCTACTCACATTTAATGCTTAATTGCAATTAGCACTTGCAATTGTAGTCTCCTGTGAAAACATTGCACAAATGGATGTCAGATGTAATTCAGTGTTCGTAGGAGGAAGTAGTTGTTTCCTGACAGATATTTGCCTCAAGTTTTCCGCTTTGTGGGATAGTGTGGAGAAAAAGGGAATTCGACGAAATCGGTGAAAGGATTTATAAGGTATTAACAAAAAAAAAGATTTCTTTTAAAACTGATGACACCCTGTATCTTGAAAATGAAGCATTATTGGACCTATGTTTATGTGAACTTTTTATCTTAGAATCACCCCTTTGAGTTTGGCCACGTATCTAGATAACACCCTGTACAAGAAATAGTATGGAAGGAAATATTATTCATTATCTTAAGATTGTTCAAAATAATGTGTCGAACTGAGTGTATTCATGTTTTTTTTTTAATCAAATGACTGCAGTTCATATACAGGGTCTAGTGATTACCGAAAAAAGTCTTGCAATCTTTAAAATTCAATTTTTTTTTCGTCAAAAAAGTATTCTTTCATTTCGTTTTGTTATCATCTTCTACTTCCCATTTCATTTATTGCTCCAACTTCGGAAACACCCTGTATAGGTAAGACTGCAATACATATATTCATATGTAATGAGTATATGATTCGTATCTAAATAAACTCCCAAAAATCACGATGTTACAAAAAAAAAATCGAGCAAAGCTCGGTCGTCCAGCTGCTATTGTTTATATCAGTAACAATTTTCACCTTCCAATGTCAAATTCTAACGTTTGGATATCGTTTCGTTCTCCCTATTCTTTTCATTTCCTCGTACCTTTAGTCATGCTACATTCCCTGGATGCGTTCTACAATACGCTCAACATTTTGCTATGCTAATTTTTCACCTTGAACAAGCAACTGTCATTACCGAAACTAATTACTTCCGTTTGTTTGCGCATTGGGCTGACAATAAATTAGACGAAGACACATTGAAGTAGTCAGTTTCCGTTAGTATTATTAACAAGATTGAGGTTTTCACTGGCGCAGTGAACAAGAAATCGACATCAGACTCGACTGAAGTTTATTCTGTGCTTTCGTTATATCATCATTACTATACAATGAACATTTCAACGTCATTCTACTCGATTTTGAAATATTGAACTGTCGTAATATGAAACATCGGCTATGAAAGCCCATTAATCATGGGCCATGTGCATATGATCAATTTCCATACAATTTGATTTAGACTAAACCAAGCCGTTTGGGACATAGATTATTAGATTACATATTAGGGACTTTCGTGCTACAAGCCTCTACACCGCGACCTTTTCAGACCTATTGTGTTTGTCCTCGAGATCATTTAGAGTTCTTTGTCTAGCCCTGTCTTCTTTACGAGACTCCATAGGCTAGTTTTTAGAACTCCCATGAATCTGGGAGCTCTTGGTTTTTCTTCTCCCAGCGTTAGAAACCTTTGCCTTGACAAGCCCTCGCAGTGGCATAGTATGTGTTCTGATGTTTCCTCTTCTTCCTGACAGAACCTGCATAGCATTTCTTCTGCCAGGCCTATGGTACTCATATGTTTGTTGAGCCTACAGAGCCCCGTGAGAAGTCCTACTACTATTCTAGTAGTGTTCCTCTTCTGGCTTAGTAGATAGTCTGTGAATGTTGGCTGCGGTTGTTTGATAAACTCTTTGGCCTGTCTCATCCCTGGTGCATTGTTCCACCATTCTTGAGACTTCTGTTGAATCCATGATTTGGTGTTTGTTTTTAGTACAGCTTTTGCTATACTTACCGCAATACGGTTCTGGGCCATTCAGGGCCTTACTTGCTCCTTCTCGGGCTAGTGTTGGGACATATGTTTATATGAACTTTTCGACCTGAAAACTTTCAAAAAATCTTCTCCCGAAGTTTGTCAACGTACTCAATTAACATCCTGTATTTCGCATAATATTTCGTAAAGTTTTTGTACCATTATATCGAACATATTCAGATTACTATTTTGGATTTTCCAGATTTTTTTGTACAAAAATTAACAAACAATCCACTTATTAAGGCTCAATTTATGCACCATTGTCATAATCATAGTCCTAATCACTGTTACTGTCTTAATCATAAAATTAAATTGAAACTGTACATTTCAGTAAGAGCATTTATGAAATTTCAGTCTCAATCATAATCATAAGAACTGAAATGTACAGTTAAACTTGATTTTATGATTAAGACAGTGACTATGATTAGGACTATGATAATGACAGTGATGCATAAATTGGCCCTAACTCACATAAAAACTCGATATTCTAGTTCTCATTACGTTATGTTAGTTACTTGCCAAAAATAAGAAGGAGTGTACCGTTTTAGGTATCCCTCTGAAAAAAAAAACTATCTTCATTTGCAGCTAATTATATTTTTATTGAAAGTTAGGTAGTTATCTACCTCTCGAATATTTCTGTCATCTCTCGTACTTGTTAATTGAATGAAATATCACCGCAGCATTCGACAGATGCAGTGTAAACACCGAGTGTGATCACGATAACCTTGTTCAGAGTGCACTTGATCCGATTTCTATTTTTCGTTCCTTCCGCGTACTACTGGTGACCTCATTCGAAACTTTGGCTTTGGTATGAAAGTTTGTTTTATAGCAGCATTTATATTCAGACTATCCAGACGATGTGCGAAATGTAGAATAAATAATGATGATGGATGCGGTTCGTCGATCGAGTAGGAAAGTGCGAGTAGAGAAAAAAATTAAAAATTAATTGATGGTCGATAAACATGCTAATTATAGTCTTATAATTTTAAACGAGCAACTCTTACTTATATACATTCTCGATCTCGGAAACGGCTTTAATGAGTTGGATCAAATTTTGTATGTTTTGCTTATTAAGTTCATCTATACAGGGGGTCCCTGGACTTCCTCTTTTCCTCTCGGGAATGTATAGATGGGGTCAAAATATCACCAGTACTTCATATAACTTTTTTTCCTAAAAGTCTTCGTAACCAAGTTAAGGGCCCTCGAAGTTACAAAATGAAAAATGTTTTTCTTTGATAACTTTTCAAGTGAATATTCAAAATCATCCAAATTTTGGTAATTGACTAAACAAATGAATTCCTTCGATGAGCTTTCATGCAGGAGTCAGTTGTTTTGCTACAAAGTCAGGAACGGACTACCCCCGATGGTCCACACCCCAAAACTTTGAAATGACAGATATTTTTCAATATTTTTCAACAAAATAAGGTTACTTGGACAATTTTATGAATAAAAGTACTCGTGTGGAAAGTCGATCGGAGCAACGAGTCTTGATAAAAATGTAGTTTTACTCGACGACATCAAACCCGCTCGTGCACCATTATTTGAAATGAATAATTTTCAAAGCAGAAATAATAATGATAACGTTAATTCAACAACATTTATAACAGGAAGAATACAAAGTATGCTAAAATAAAGTCGTAAACAAAAAGTACAGGACCTATATGGAAGTTTAATTCACAATTGTGAAAGCAGATATTTTTTCAAAAGAAATATCAAGTTCTGTAGATTCGTGGTGTTTTTAAACTAACAAGCCAGTCTACTATGAAATATCGAATTCATTCCATATTTTGTATGTATTACGTGTGGAATAATCACGTTTCGTGTTGATCAGTTATCTGAATCTCATGAAACTCAATATTTGAATGTTTCAAATTCTTCTTCACAGCTTAACTGTTGAGGAGTTTCACTGATAATTATACTTTTATGGGAGAAATTCGTTAACCCGAATCTAAATTTAGCTGAAAAAACGCACATCGGAAAAAATATTTACCTATACTAATAAAAAGCAAACGAATAAACTACAAAAACGGCTGCACATGATCAGGTGAAAAATATACAGGGAATAATTATGTTCAATTTCTTTCACAGATGTTGACAAAAAAACCTTTTAGAAAGTTTTGGTGGTGCGTTGTCATATGACTATCATTGTATTGTCAATAGTCTATAGGATATTTTGAATTTTTTTGATATGGCCGAACAGTTTACATTCAATGAATATGCAGATATGCATGTATTTTATGGACGAGCATTTTGTAATGCTGCAGAAGCTCGTCGTTTGTATTCCGAGCATTTTCCCAATCGAACGGTACCGTCAAGAGAAACGTTCGAGCGTGTCGATCGCAGCTTGAGGGAGACAGGTATGTAATAATTGATAATTAATTTGAGCACGTTGTTTTATTTCGATATTATTGTAGGTACAGTTTTGCCAAAACGAGGTGGTGAGGGCGCTCCTAGGACTGTACGTACCGTTGTATTGGAGGAAAATATTTTGGAAGCCGTCGCTGATGGTCCTTCAATTAGCATCAGAAATCTATCAGAACAGTTCCATACATCCAAGTCCACTATTCATAGAATAATTAGGGAACAACTGCTCCACCCATTTCACATCCAGAAGGTACATGCCATGACACCTCAAGATTTTCCAGCACGACTGGAATATGCCAATGGGTTCATGGATAAGCAAAGAGAGGATATGACTTTTATTAATCGAGTTTTATTCACTGATGAAGCAGGTTTCAGTAGAGATGGAGTTATCAACTCTCATAATCTCCATATATGGGCCGAAGAAAATCCCCATGGGATATTGCAAACCAAACACCAACGGAAATTCAACGTGAATGTTTGGGCTGGTATCATAGGAAACCATCTTATAGGACCATTCGTTCTACATGACCGATTGAATGGAGAACGTTATTTGGAGTTCATTCAGAACGATTTGAATGGACTTTTGGAACATGTTCCATTGCAAACCCGAAGAGATATGTGGTTTATGCATGATGGCGCTCCTCCTCATTTTAGTTTGATTGTGCGTGATCATCTGAACCATATTTTCCACAATAGATGGATTGGTAGAGGTGGGCCATATTCATGGCCATCGCGGTCTCCGGATTTAAATCCATTGGATTTCTTTCTGTGGGGGCATCTAAAAAGCCTTGTTTACGCTACACCTATTCACACAAGAGATGCATTGTTGAATAGAATAACATTACATTGTGAAGCCATACGAAACGACCCTAGAATGCTATTTCAAGTACAGAGAGGGTGTCTTCGCAGACTAAGAAAATGTATAGAGAGAGAAGGTGGTCATATCGAGCAGTTTCTGTAGCGGATTTTTCATTTCTGTTTGCTCTTGAGGCTCTTGAGTTTCGTTAGGTAAACGTGTTTGCATTATAAAAATTCGTTATGAACATTTTACCTATCATTTCCATTTTCCTTAAAAATTAATATTTTCGAATAATGGTAGACATCTCAGGTTGGATGTCGTCGAACAAAAGTGCATTTTTATCAAAAATCGTTGCACCGATCGATTTTCCACACGAGTACTTTTGTTCAGGAAATGGTCCAGGTAACCTTATTTTGTTGAAAAATATTGAAAAATATCTGTCATTTCAAAGTTTTGGGGTGTGGACCATCGGGGGTAGTCCGTTCCTAACTTTGTAGCAAAACAACTGACTCCTGCATGAAAGCTCATCGAAGGAATTCATTTGTTTAGTCAATTACCAAAATTTGGATGATTTTGAATATTCACTTGAAAAGTTATCAAAGAAAAACATTTTTCATTTTGTAACTTCGAGGGCCCGTAACTCGGTTACGAAGACTTTTAGGAAAAAAAGTTATATGAAGTACTGGTGATATTTTGACCCCATCTATACATTCCCGAGAGGAAAAGAGGAAGTCCAGGGACACCCTGTATAGGCGTTTTTACTGAAAAAACGCTATATTACAGAAAAATATATCATATCATATATCATATGACGCCATCTTTTGAATTTTTGAGGTAAGTACTTGTTCGTCTACTCTTCGTGAGATGGCGATATATGACAGGCGATCAACTCAATTGAAGATATCACCTGAAGGAATACATTTATCTGCTCTTATGCCTATAACAGTCGTAATAATGTTATAAATGTTAGGTATTACTTGCTATTGCCACCAACGTATTTTGAGTTGTCATTTCATAAGTCGTGACAATTTAGCTGCTGACTCTCATATACCAATTAAACAGTTAAAGTCGATTCTGGTAGTCACTCACCATCAGCGGCCGGGTTATTCTCAAAAAAAAAATATTGAAGGGGCATGATATAAGATTTGATTAGCCTAAATTGCTAGTGTAATTTTTTTTATAATAAATTTGTAATAGCCTAGCGGTCTAAGGGTGGAGTCCGTAAACGAGGGGTACTGGGTTCGAATCTGCAAGGGGAACTTCTTTTTTTTATTCACGGGAACAATTTTACAGTAGTTGGAGTAGACTGGAGAACTTTTGTATAATGCGCGGCATGTTATATGTAGGTTTTCACGAATCAAACGACCAAATTCAAACTCATTCCAGATGAAAATCCTAGAGACACAAGAAACACAGTTTGGAAGAAAATATTAATATCTTAAGACTGTTCAAAATAAAGTGTGATCTGAGTGCATTCATGTTTTTTTTTTATTAATTGGCTTTGGAAATGGAGTTTCATTCATGAAATCTGGTGTCCTAGTGAATTTTTTGAATGTCTACCAAACGAAAGATAAAAAATTATTCCAATTGGTTGAAAAATGTGAGTTTTATAAGGGTGCTTCATCTTAAATGGGTCACACTGTATATCCAGTGATAGGCCACTCAACATGAGCGTAAGCGCAATGTTACATGTACAGGTAGTTTGTCGAACTTGTACAACTAATATTGGTCAATCTTACTGTTCATTTATTGTTGTATGCAATGCACACATAAAAATCAATTTTTTCCATGGTAACGATTTTTTTCAAAATGATGATACCCCAATGTTTTTTTTAATGAATATTATTTTTGTAATTATTGTTATCCATCTTCCCATAAAAATGCCTTTGCCTTTGCCTTTTTTTCGTCCAGAAAACGATTTAAAAAAATAAAATGCATTCCTTTGCTCTCTCAATAAAATGCCTTTTGTTTTTTAAATCGAAAACTGTCCGCCGGACAAAAAAAGTCATGAGACCTTTTTCGTGAGAAGAAAGAGGACAATCATGAATTAAAAAAAAAATACAGTGGCGTATCACTATTTTTTTTGTTAAATTTCAACACCCTGTATATAAGAAATAAAGCGGTTGCATACCTATGTTTACATGAAGAATTTTTCTTAAAATTATTCGAAGATTATTGCCCTTCAGGTTCAGCATTCAATTATGAAACACCCTGTATACCGCTTAGAAAGTTTTGAAATTGGGGGTTGGAGATATACGAAATTTAGAAAAGTCTCATTTATATTTTTCTGGCATTATTTGATGACACCGCCATTTTTCCTTCATATAAACTGGGATTTTCAGATCCACCATCCAACGTTTCATCTCTTGCCCACATAACCAACTTCATTTGTATTTTCAAAAAAAAATTACTTATTTATTGATTTTCAAATTCCACTGAACGGGTAGATTATATAATTAGTATTCAAAATTCGAATGATGAAATGTAAGGAAAAAAAAATTCAAATATGAAACGATAGGAATAATTATCCACAATACATTTTGTTTTATGGAAGTTTGACGAACAACAAAATGCCCACAGAAATACCAATAAAAACGATAAGAAATCGAACAAAACAACAATATCTACAAAGTTCAGCGTGAAAAGTCTAACGTGTGGGAAGCATTTTTTGCACAAATGATAAGACATCGAACAAAACAATTATTACGTTTATATTAGGTTCCTGGTGAAACAAGTTCCAAGACTAACGATGACTTGTAATATACCGTGTGTCCGGGATTCAGCGGCCCCAAATTTTTGTCAAAACTGGAATCATTTAGGAAATCGTTTTTTTGAAAAACCTGTTCATCTCAAACTGTAGGTAAATCTCAAATTTTGATGCCGCTTTATTCTATAAGTTTAATATTATCTCAAATTAAGGAAATATATTTAAATTGAACATATCCCGATACATTTTTCCACCAGTGAATGACCAAATCTGACATGAATGAGCCTAGAAACGTATTGTCAGAGATTAGAAATTAAGTGACTATAAAAAGCTGGGGAGTCTTAGTTGAGATTGTTGAGGATGGAACACATTGGTAGCCAACTGAAATCTACACTGAAACGTACATATTGTAGTTTGTTCAATTTTAGAACCTCTCCATCAATTTCCCCAAGAACAAGGCCAATTGGGACTATCCTAAAGCCTAAAGCAGCATAATTGTTTAGAAAAAGAGAAGGAATTTATGATAATCATCCATAACACGAGTTGTATTTGTTAAGATTATTCCATGAGTGGAATCGAAACCATTTTTACTTGCGGTGTTAGGTCTTTGATTTCGTTTCTTATTTGATTGCAATAACCGAAACGGCTTTCGTCATTCATATTTACGTTTAAAAAATCAACAATATTTGTTGTTTTTCTTCATTCATGTTACAGCCTGCTACTCAATTGAACCTGCAACATTAATCCTGCATTTAAGTTCTAAAACTATGCAACCAACAAAACATAAATTTCAATTCAGTTTGCGTGCATCTGCTATTTCAAACTTCCCGCTATTTCAGCGACCAATCACAGAGCGCGTCTTACATTGCATTTTTACTGTCTTCTTGCTAGGTTGTCCTAACATAGTTTTGGTTTTAGTGATTATATTAATCAACGTATATGCAAAATTTGTCGAAAATTGTGAGGTTGATATAAATTAATAGTGAGTGCTTATCATGGTTTTGGTCAAAGTTCGCTGTAGTATTATTGTAGCAGCTTGCTGGTGGTAAGTTTGTTTTATAAAACAACCAATGACGATGCGAACTACAAAATCGATAACATACCATATAGGTATCTAATAGCCAATCAAGAGCCGAACTACAAAACCGAAATATCAGTATGAAAATTTGGAGTGTAATAGTCGCTACAGAATGCATTTTCCAATCACAGATGAACTATCATTTATTAATTGATCGTAAACACCCACAGGCAGTCCCATAGAATCGCTAAATGGTACCGTTGATTGTTGGTGGGTCCATATTTTCACTTTTTATTTTCATTTCTGTTTTTATTTGGTGTTTATTGTATTTATTTTATTCATATATACAACTCATTTAATTTTGAAATAGTGTGAAAAAAATATTGAAATGTCAATACTCTGATTCATATTCCAAAATAATCCAACATAAAATAACACATATAGCACCTTTTGAGACGAGGTTCATAGTTCACAACCATATAAAAGTTCTCAATGGTAACGATATTCTCTATTCTTTTTTTTTTAACTGTACGATTATAAAACATTGTTAAAATCGTGTACATATAAGAACACGACAACTGATGGACGACATTACTCTAGATCATAAAAAATAGTTCCATGATAACCGTCTGCGTTGGTATGTGATTTTTATTGAATCAACGTATTTTACAACCTGTCCGTCATTCGCGAAACTTTGTGTATATGATCACGAAGGGGGTTCGTGCCCAATAGATTAGAGAAACAATCTAGTTGGAATTTTCTGTAATAACTCAAATTTATATTTCAAAGAATAACGTTCATTGATAGGAAATTATATAATTACAAATTGTTTTCTCATTCTGGAGTACGGTATACAGGGTGTTCCAAATTAAGTCGGTACCATTGCCAACTCCGTTATTATTGATGCTACGAATTCGGTTAAATGGGCAAACTAGTAGCATTTTTAATGACCTTCTCGACGCCGAAAACAAAAAAAAATTGACAGTCGCGTTTTTGGAAATATTTTATAAAATGATACTTTTTTAAATGGAACACTCTATATTTTATCATGCATTTCGGCTCGTAACTACATTCTCAATAACAAAGATCCTATGATTTTTTTTCCTAAAGTTGAAAATGAGCGACTTATGTGGAAATATTTATTTTTTTCACTAGTACAAACAATTTCTTTGTTTTGGCGAATGAAACCTCATGATTGTCCAAACACCCAATTTTGGTATTTATACGAATGACAATATTTTGTTACTAACAGCAAAATAAGACAGTAAAAAGAAAAAATTGCGCTAGGATTTAAACTCGTGAAACCCGTTAATTGACACAACTGAGCTATTTGGTATTAATTTACAAAACGATAATTTCCATCTTGAAACCATTCCACTAGCCGTATTTAGTTTGTGAATCAAACTATTTCTGCCATAATGATAACTTTGAAGCCGTTTTTGTACAGAACAGAAAATGCAGGAGCGTCATATTAATGCGGTTGGAAATAGCTATTTGTGTATTTAGAGCGTAAAGTGATGGATTGCCGCTCGAACAAAGAGAGTTATTTCTTTTATTATTTACTAGATTAAAATTGGACAATTTTTAATAGATATAGCCAAAGTCGGAATCCAAATTAATGGCAATACAATCCATATCTCTAACACATAAAAAAAAAATGGCACGCCCACGATTTGAACACGGGTCGCCGGCGTGACGTGAAGGAGCCTTAGGCTCTAGACCAAACAGAAGGCAGTGATCTAAAACATTTACTTGATATTTCATAGCGCTTTATCAAATCCGATTTTTATAAATGTTTCCTATTGACAAAACTGACTTATTTTAAACTTCAGGAAAAAAAGTCATAGAAGCTTTGTTATTGAGAATGTAGTTACGAGTCGAAATGCATGATAAAATATAGTGTTTGTTCCATTTAAAAAAATATCATTTTATGAAATATTTCGAAAACGCGACTGTCAATTTTTTTTTTGTTTTTGGCGTCGAGAAGGCCATTAAAAATGCTACTAGTTTGCCCATTTAACCGAATTCGTAGCATCAATAATAACGGAGTTGGCAATGGTGCCGACTTAATTTGGAACACCCTGTATATTAAGAAACGAAAAATTAACATATGAGCTGAGAAAACTAAATATATATAATAAGAACTTCTAAAACTATATTCTTATTGAAGAATAGTAATTTACGTAACAAGTCCGGAAAAAACTGTTTTCGGACGTGTTGCGTACACAATTTTTTCGGTAACCTTGTAGAATAACAAATTGAGACACATTTTTCACCCTGTTGTGTTGTTTTTTCCGATAAATCATATAGTTTCCAAGATTACAGCAAAAATCTATTTATATATCTTTTGAACGAAAAAAAAATATATATGTTCCACCCCTGGAATTTTGGTATATTTTTTCGTATATATCATGTTTCCAACTACTAGCATACCAAGTTTGGTGGTGCTACAATCGATGCTTGTCTCAAAACCCAATCGTACTGGATTATAAAATATCTCAAATTATCTTTTTGAACAAGTTCTTATGAAGTATGGAATAAATTTATTATTTCCGAATATGGATATCTTTTGGAAAAAGTCCCCGGATAACATCCGCTTTTCATACAATAACCTGCAAGTTGAAAGTCAACCTAGTCATGAAATACCTATTCAATGAAAAGTTAATTTCATCAGTGAGTGATATCCAGAGTCAAGTTTGTCTGATAGACCCTAATTATTGTTTTGCAAACTCGGGGGATTGGTCTCAGGCTCAGGTCAAGGCAAATCAACATATTACATGCTGAAGATGCCATGGGATTTATACTTGGAATTGATAAGAATTGGTTATAGCTACTGGCACGCCGTGGAAGTAATTTATTCAAATGGTTTGTTTATACGCTTTCTCATTTCAAAAAACAGTAATCCAAATACGAATAATTATGGTTCACTCTGATCATAAATAATAATTGCCCGTAGTGAAAACAACATTGTCATTGACATGTCGGTATGTATGTATCAACAAGTTACAAGGATGTATTATGTCCATTCCAAATGGGAAAAATGTTTATTTTTCTGCGCCAATTTATGAATGTTACACTAATAAAAACAAGCATGCAATTTGAACGAATAATATATTATGTGACTCGTGACTTTTTTCATGTGAGCAAATATAATATGCATCAATGTGTTTATTTCTGCAAGCTAGAAAAGTACCGTTCATTGCAATAGACTAGCAATCATGACTAGTGTCTTAACGATGCGGAAATGAGCAAAACCACAAACTCCTTTGACTACCTCTTGGTTGGGAGTCACTTTTCATAAGTTGTGGTTCCCACGAAAGTCCTACAGTATCGGAAAGTTGTCATCGGGGGTATAGACAAATCTATGCGAGCAACAAGGAACGCAATGATATGATAATACCACATAAATAAGAGATAAAACAGAGAGCGATCGCCATCGCCAACCTATTCGTGGTGTTCCAGATGAATGAGCGAAGAATGAGAAGAATGTTTTCTTTTTGACAGAATCTAAACGTTCTAACGTGTGTTGAAATACAACTTCATATATGGAAACAGTGTTCGTACCTTATAAGTTATAACTTGACGGGAAGTGCAATATTTCTTGGCGCGGAACAGAAAACTGAGTTTTTGAGAGGCACTCTTGGCGATGGACCTCACATGGTAGTCCCATGAAATGGTACTGCTGATGGTAAAATAAGATAAACGTAGTTTATATCAGAGAACTCACTGAGAGATGATTCATTAGATAACGTGGAGTCTCTTACATATGAGGATGTATTATCAATCATTTCTATTGCATAGAATTATAGCAATGAGAAGTCCTGACAGATTGTTTTGTTTCTTGGCATTATCAAGCTCATTGACTACGTTTATCTCACAACTTTGGATGCGCTCAAAATGGGTTTGACTTGACTGGATCCGATCCATCTAATCGATATTGCGACATAAACAGAATGGTGGTTTAACTTGACTCAATGCTATTATTATTATTATATACTTTTGGAGCGACAGGCTCTTTAGAGAGGACTTATCTCATTCTTGGAGGGATGCACAATGTAACCTTCTTTCAAATTCATAGATACAGTACAAAAAATATATCTCAGCTCAGGAATATTCTCAAAATGTCAATGGCACTATCAGTACCAACCACAGCGTTCGATTAGTCAGCTCCACGCAGGTGAGAATGTTTGCATAAACATCACCTCCTACGTACCGATACTATAATAAAATCGTGATGGATGGAATCTCATTTACATACAAATTTATTATCGTACGAGGTTAATCGTGACTACCAGAAACCACTTCTGGAAAATTTCCTGTAAAATATATTAGAAAACGAAGTCGATTTTCCCAGATCTATTTTAGCTTTCATTATGATGCAAGAAAACGAATTAAAAATGAATTAATGTTATCTATAAATCCGCTTCGGAGAGGCTTTTTAATCTTTCTCTCACGAACAAATTTCCAACAAATTAAACAGTATGAAATTATTGAATGGGATATACAGAAAAAAATACATGGAATATATTTCAATGTATTTAATACATATTCATAGTGATATTCAGAGGATAGCCTAACAAAACAATACATTCTAACAGTAGTAAGCAATCATAAGCTTAATGGCAAAAATTAGCTATTAATATAACGAAATTATTATATGATTTATAATAATCGAGGACATCGCCTGATGCCACTTCCGAGATGTATTCAAATTGCATAATAATCTAGATACATTCAAAACTTTATCATATCATTGACAAAGATAATGTGAAAATAAAATCAACAACTTTGGTTATAGTCACATTATTGTCATTTTAGCATGCCATTTGGTATCTAGGGTATTATTAAAAGTATTTTTCTATAACTGTCAAAAAAATCCACTTTTTTGTGTAGTTTGTGTGCGTAAAGTATTACAATAATTCACTATCAACATACGATTTCATTATTAAACGGAAAAGCGTAAAAAAGGTGCACTTTTTTTAAAGGCTGTTGCTAGGCAACCGACAGTTTCATGCAACAACAGTGACAGATCCGAATAATAACGAAATCCCCTCATAAAGCCAGTTCTCATTTTCTTTGGCAACTAATAACCTATAAATATCTGATATACAAATGTTTCACCAATAATATTCTTAGCATTCTTACTATTACATAAGTATTATCAAAATTCCAAACTATCGCGGAGAATATATTCAAAATAAGAGCATATACCTCTAAGGAACTATTGGACCTAATCCACACTAGGTAATCCAAGGTAGCTATGGCTGTTTGGCCGTCAGAAACTAGTTGACAACAATAATTAATGAAATTTGTGAAATTGGGCATCTATCCAGATAATGAATCTTCATAACTATAAAAAATTTAATTTAAGTAGAAATGAAAAGTGATGAAGATTGAACGGAGAAAATCGTGGAGAGTGCAAATATGAGATTTCCTTGACATAGTTCAAAGAAAGAAAAAGGTATTCGTTGCTTCACGAGGATTGTTTATTTATTTTGAATACAAATCTAAGAAAATCGACAAAATCAGAACTGTTAAGGTCATTTTAATGTACTCACACAAGTTCTTTTTTCTATAACGGTGAAGGCTGTTACTCACATGAAAAAAGATAAAAAAAAAAAAATTGCAATCGATTATGTTTGTTTTCATAAAAAAAATCATATCAAAGATTCCATCAAAACAAATTTTTCAGGTAATCAACAACAAAGTTGATACTAAACTATAAATCATTAGAAATAATAGAAGTATAATAGCAATTTTACGACAGCCGATTCTTCGTTCTTCATACGGGAAAAACCAAGTTTTATTGTTCATCAGAAGCCATTAAAATGGTTCTCTCGATAATCGTAATATTGAATAATGACCGATGGATTGTAAACAATTCGGACTTTCACATAACCCCATAAAATGGGTTATTTTTGTTGTCAAGTTTCTAATAGCAAACAGCGACTGCCCCCTACGACCGTTGAATTATATCTATAGCTATTGATTAAAAGTTTGATTTTGTGGAGGAAATCCAGTTCTTGACATAATTTTTTGGGTTTATCACCTTCCACAATCTGAAAATGAAAAAAATTTTTAATCCAAAGAAATCTGTACAAGTGTAGAAGGGCAAATTAATTAATTTGCCCGATAAGTTACTGCGTTCACAAGACTGCTGTCTTGAAAGAAATTAATTTTTGTCAGTAACGTACCCTACACTGAATTTGCCTATCTGAAAAAATGATATCGAATTAACAAAGAATACTTCTCTTTTTTTGAAAACTGTTGACGTTTCGGAGGCTGTATCTGCCTCCGTTATCAAAACTTCCTAGAAACACGCTGAAAAAAAAAAAAAACTGAAAGGTCTTATTACCAAAATCGCAATTCAAATTCAGTTTTTTCAGCGTCTTTCTAGGAAGTTTTGATAACGGAGGCAGATACAGCCTCCGAAACGTCAACAGTTTTCAAAAAAAGAGAAGTATTCTTTGTTAATTCGATCTCATTTTTTCAGATAGGCAAATTCAGTGTAGGGTACGTTACTGACAAAAATTAATTTCTTTCAAGACAGCAGTATTGTGAACGCAGTAACTTATCGGGCAAATTAATTAATTTGCCCTTCTACACTTGTACAGATTTCTTTGGATTAAAAATTTTTTTCATTTTCAGATTGTGGAAGGTGATAAACCCAAAAAATTATGTCAAGAATATATCTATAGCATTCCTGAAAAAGGTTTCTATAAAAGCTACTTTATGGTGCTCTACCGATTTCAGACCCTGAGTTATGTTTCGAGTTGAAACGAGAGAACACGTACATACAAAATCACTCTATCGAATCAAAAACATAATTTTGGCTTAAAAGTAGCACATCGCTCTAACTGAACAGATAGTTGTTTTTTTTATTATCCCTAGTTTTCTTTGAAAATTCATTAAATAAATAAGATAGGGAGAATGTTATTAAAAAATATCACTCGTAGATGATTCCACAACTGATTTTATGAACATCCTGTTCATAGTTCATATTTAACAAAAATCAAAATGCAATGCCCATAACAGGTTTATGTAAAAAAATAACTTTCAAAGTGTTAGCGTATCCCATATACCATATGCGATTTTTTATACGTGAGTTAAATTGTTCAATGTACCCTGACAGATATTTTGTAATTAGAGGCCTTCTACCTTCGAAAATGTCAGACTTGAATTATTTTTCGGTGGACCAATAATTGTTTTTTTCTCCTTTTCCTTATGAGGAGCGATGATTCGTACAACTATCAAAGGGATCTTCACAACTACTTTTTAAACCTATCAAAAAACCAAATTGAGATTTTTATTGGTGACATCAACATTAATTTACTTGAAAATTCGAACAATGTACAGAACTATTTGAATGTAATTGATGAAAATGGATTCTTATCATATATTAATGTCCCTAGTAGATCTTTTAAGGAATCCAATAGTATAATAGATCATATTTTCGTAAATAAAAAAAATAAATGCAAAAACATAAATATTGAGTCGTCTGTTATACAAACAAATTTGTCAGATCATTACACGACCGCACTTATCATACGAATACCGAAAAAAAACGAACCTACAAAAACGAATACTTCAATTAATGACACGACACGACAAACTTCTATGAGAGAATTGATTACAAAAAACTAGATTCCCTTCTGGAAAATGAAACGTGGCAAGAAACACACAATTGCAAAGAGATACAGACCGCATATAATAGCTTCATTGACAAACTTAAAACATATATAAACAAATCAACCAAAATAATAAAAATACCGTATAAAAAAAGAAAACTAAAACCCTGGATTACAAAGGGATTGGTAATATCAATACGTAAAAGAGATAAAATGAAAAAAATTATGCTAAAACACAAAACAGAACAATTAATAATAGAATACACAGATTATAGAAACAGACTAAACAATTTGATTAAACATACTAAGAACGAATACTATAAACAGAAACTTAATGCCTCCGAAGGAAACTCCAAGCAAACGTGGAAAATAATAAATGAGATATCAAACAACAACAAGGATAAAAAGAATGTTGCAGAGTTTCCCATGAAACTGCCAAACGGAGAACTAACGTACGAAAATAAAAAAAAAGCAAATATTTTAAATGAGTACTTTACATCTGTGGGCATGAAAATGACAGAAAAAATTGAAAAACCAGATGTTCCCAATACCTTTTTAAAAGAACCGTTTGTCCATACTAACCTCTTTTTGCAGCCTGTTAAAAATAATGAATTGATTGAGATAATTTCTAAATTGAAAAATAATTGTTCACCAGGTCCAGACAGAATAACTACAAAAACAATCAAACAAATTCATAGACACATTCTTGAACCACTCATATACATAATAAATCTCGCATATAGTGAAGGAAAAATTCCTTCCCAATGAAAAGAATCTACCGTAACTCCCGTTCACAAAACAGGGGATAGAGGTGATCCAGGAAATTATAGGCCAATCTCTGTGATAGATAATTTCGCAAAAATTTTCGAACAAAGTATTAAAAAGAGACTAATTGGATTTTTCAATACACATAATGTAATAACCAACAGACAGTTTGGTTTTATACAAAATTCCAATACAGAAAATGCAGTAGTTGATTTCACAAAAAAATGTGTTGATGCCCTGGACAGGTCGGAAAAGTGCTTAGCAATTTTTCTTGACCTGGCCAAGGCTTTTGACACAGTATCTCACGACATACTTCTAGATAAATTATTCAGGTATGGAGTTAGAGGTATACCACTGAATATCTTGCGGGATTATCTATCACAGAGAAGACAAAGGGTCAAAGTAGGTGATCAGTTAAGTGTATGGTCTACAGTGACTCTTGGTGTGCCCCAAGGGACTGTGTTAGGGCCAATACTGTTTCTGGTGTACATCAACAGCATCACACATATAACAAACTTCCAGGGTCACCTCGTCTCATATGCTGATGACACCGCCTTAGTTTTCACTAAAGACACTTGGTCAGAGGTTTTTACTGCAGCTGAAAAAGGAATGAAAAATATAAAATTATGGCTCGATCTCAACCTCTTAAGCTTGAATATTGGCAAAACAAAATTTATGACTATCTCACTACAAAATAATGATCAACCAGAAAATGAAATCCTTAAAATACACAAATTTTACTGTAATCAAGATCTATGTACATGCCCCAAGATTGAAAAAACCGACAAAGTTAAATATTTAGGGGTTGTCTTAGACAAACACATTCGATGGGACGAACATGCCTTTTACATACGAAACAGACTGAGACAACTCATCCACAAATTCCATTGTTTAAAAGATATACTAGACAAAAAAAATATGATAACCATATACTACTCATTAGCAGAATCTGTTATCAGGTATTGTATTACTGCATGGGGGGGAATGTACAATAACAACCTAGGGTGTATACAAACCGTACAAAATACAATTTTGAAGATAATATTAAACAAAAAAAAGTTATTTTCTACTGAAAAACTCTACAAAGAGTCTAATCTACTCGATGTAAGAAGCCTTTATACCTACTCATGCCTGATCTGGATGTTTTTCCATAAAAATGAATATGACACACCAAACCAAAAAAATACCAGGTCATGCGAAAATATGTCTGTGAATTTGCCATTGTTTAAGAAGAGTCATTCACAAAGATTTGTACACTTCCACGGTCCAAAACTTTATAACTATCTGCCACTAGAATTAAAGAAAATAAAAAAACTAAACAACTTCAAATATTCTATAAAAAAATTCATACTCACCAATAAAGAAAAAATTCATAATCTCTTTTAGAAAGCACCAAAAAAAAAAAAACATAAAATCCAACCTAAAGAATGTTAGCTTCAATTTCTCCCCCATCGAGCGTCAACCATATTTCACTCACAACCCCCTTTTGAGGAGTACTGCAAAGCACAACACAAGCACTCACGTACTTAGGTGTAGCAGGCCACTCAAGGTGGGTTGAAAAGTTATATATTTAATAATACTCATTAATTATTACTATGATTATATTCACTATGTTGTACATTGCCATCAATAAATTGAAAAAAAAAAAAAAAAAAAAAAAAAAAAAAAAAAAAAAAAAAAAACTTTTAGCAGATGACTGGACACCAAATTATCACAAATCAGTGTAACTAATTTGTTACCTTCATTTTACAAGAACTGGCCAAGCATACCTTACGGTTTATTATAATGATAGACAGAGAGATTATTTCACTACTCAAGGTTGGGAATGATTGTTGGAAGCAATTGGCCTAATCCATAAAAATGATCTGTAATATAATTAATCGATCCATTAATGGTTATTGATTTAGGTAAGGTCATTACAGTAATTCGAAATGTTTCAATAAACATTATGGCGGATATCAGAAATTATGATCAATTACTTGGTGCAAATAATGGAATATGACAGGCAAGAGACAAACACTGCATTTTGAAAACCCGTTTCTGTAGGTACAGATAATATTTTTGGTAAAGGTTGATGTTGAATGAAATGATAAATAATTCAACGATAAGGAGTGTATAAACTAGATGTCCTGCCATACCAGGTGCTCACTGCATTTTTCCTATACAATATAGGAATATATTTGGGTCAAAAATCCATCAGAAAACAACTACTTTCCTGGCTTATTCCACGACGAACGTTGAATTACATCTAATGAATTTCCGTGTAGAGTTCCTACAAGGCTATCTCCGCAATTCCTAGTTGCATGGAAAATGTTAATTGAAACTTTGGACCACCTATAGATGGAGTTCTGGGTTCTTGCTCACATCAGTATAGGATAGGTCTCTGCAAACAATAACTAATGTCTATAACAACTGATAATAACTGAACAATACCCACTTGTTCGCAATGAACGAACGTCTCATAACACCCTACCGATATAATATAGAAATTTTAGTTATATAATCTTGAATTTTTTTACATAGGATCAGTTCGTAGTTCGCTAGAATACAATTTTGTCTCAATTTTATCCAAATAATAATATGTCTGTTACTATATGGATTATGACGATTTTTTTTTTATTTATCTTCGTTATTTTCTAGGAACTGATATGGAAACCAGAATGCTTTTTTTCATAGTCCGTGATATCACCTGATCAAACAAGGTGTTACTATTTTTAATGTAGAGTTGACCATATGCATAATCAGTTCGCGATAGTCATGATTCAGACAATAATTCTTTTGTTTCATGCACATGTACATGATGTCATTCGTTATTCATAAGCTCTCCATATTGTAATTACAACAAAAACAACAAACAACAACAATTCTATGTAGCGGAAACTTTGAACGTGATTTTCACCCACTTTCAGACGTCCGAATAATTTAAAATTTGGCATGTGTTCCTAATTCCGGTGACAATGCAATATGACATTTTTGTTATAGGAAAAACAGAATGGCGGAGCCAAGATGGCGGACGAGATTTGTGATAATGGTCCGATTCGATTCGAAATTGGTATGTAAGGATTTTCGGGGTCAGAGATAATGCATTTTTTATCAACTTTTTCGAGTAATTTTTAATTTCTTTCGATTGACTCGATATTCACAATACATACTAATTCGACCATTCTGAATCGATTGGATTTCGCAGAATTTGTCTATCTCTACCCGTTCTCGAGTTGGTAAGCTCTAAATCTGATGAGTTTTCGACATTATTGTTAAATGATTCGGAATCAGCACGTCAAAATACGTCCGAGAGAAAAAATTTTAAATTCGAAAAATGAAAAATTAAAAATCTCAGAAAATTTAGTGTTTTATCTTAAACGCCTTTTTCCGACTAAATCTTATATCTGAGAATGAAAAATCATCCTTTTTTTGAATGAGCATGAAATTTTACGTAAACAGTGCGAATTTCAAGTCGATGTGACAACTTGCTACTTTTAATGATTTTTATGGGTGAACCCTTGCAACTTTTTCGAGTAATTTTCAATTTCTTTTGATAGGCTCGAATATAACAATACATACTAATTCGGCCATTTTGAATCGACTGGCGTTCGCAGAATTTGTCTATCTCTAACCGTTCTCGAGTTGGTCAGCTCTAAATCAGTTTTTAGATGTTTTTTTGTCGTCAAAAATATTTCTGATGAGTTTTCGACATTATTGTTAAAAGATTCGGAATCAGCACGTCAAAATTCGTCCGAGGACAAAAATTTTAAATTCGAAAAATGAAAAATTAAAAATCTCAGAAAATTTAGTGTTTTATCTTAAACACCTTTTTCCGACTAAATCTTATATCTGAGCATGGAAAATCATACTTTTTTGGAATGAGCATGAAATTTTACGTAAACAGTGCGAATTTCAAGTCGATGTGACAACTTGGTACTTTTAATGATTTTTAGGGGTGAACCCCTTGCAACTTTTTCGAGTAATTTTCAATTTCTTTTGATAGGCTCGAAAATAACAATACATACTAATTCGGCCATTTTGAATCGACTGGCGTTCGCAGAATTTGTCTATCTCTAACCGTTCTCGAGTTGGTCAGCTCTAAATCAGTTTTTAGATGTTTTTTTGTCGTCAAAAATATTTCTGATGAGTTTTCGACATTATTGTTAAAAGATTCGGAATCAGCACGTCAAAATTCGTCCGAGGACAAAAATTTTAAATTCTAAAAATGAAAAATTAAAAATCTCAGAAAATTTAGTGTTTTATCTTAAACACCTTTTTCCGACTAAATCTTATATCTGAGCATGGAAAATCATACTTTTTTGGAATGAGCATGAAATTTTAAGTAAACAGTGCGAATTTCAAGTCGATGTGACAACTTGCTACTTTTAATGATTTTTATGGGTAAACCCCTTGCAACTTTTTCGAGTAATTTTCAATTTCTTTTGATAGGCTCGAAAATAACAATACATACTAATTCGGCCATTTTGAATCGACTGGCGTTCGCAGAATTTGTCTATCTCTGACCGTTCTCGAGTTGGTCAGCTCTAAATCAGTTTTTAGATGTTTTTTTGTCGTCAAAAATATTTCTGATGAGTTTTCGACATTATTGTTAAAAGATTCGGAATCAGCACGTCAAAATTCGTCCGAGGACAAAAATTTTAAATTCTAAAAATGAAAAATTAAAAATCTCAGAAAATTTAGTGTTTTATCTTAAACACCTTTTTCCGACTAAATCTTATATCTGAGCATGGAAAATCATACTTTTTTGGAATGAGCATGAAATTTTACGTAAACAGTGCGAATTTCAAGTCGATGTGACAACTTGCTACTTTTAATGATATTTAGGGGTGAACCCCTTGCAAGTTTTTCGAGTAATTTTCAATTTCTTTTGATAGGCTCGAAAATAACAATACATACTGATTCGGCCATTTTGAATCGACTGGCGTTCGCAGAATTTGTCTATCTCTGACCGTTCTCGAGTTGGTCAGCTCTAAATCAGTTTTTAGATGTTTTTTTGTCGTCAAAAATATTTCTGATGAGTTTTCGACATTATTGTTAAAAGATTCGGAATCAGCACGTCAAAATTCGTCCGAGGACAAAAATTTTAAATTCTAAAAATGAAAAATTAAAAATCTCAGAAAATTTAGTGTTTTATCTTAAACACCTTTTTCCGACTAAATCTTATATCTGAGCATGGAAAATCATACTTTTTTGGAATGAGCATGAAATTTTACGTAAACAGTGCGAATTTCAAGTCGATGTGACAACTTGGTACTTTTAATGATTTTTAGGGGTGAACCCCTTGCAACTTTTTCGAGTAATTTTCAATTTCTTTTGATAGGCTCGAAAATAACAATACATACTAATTCGGCCATTTTGAATCGACTGGCGTTCGCAGAATTTGTCTATCTCTAACCGTTCTCGAGTTGGTCAGCTCTAAATCAGTTTTTAGATGTTTTTTTGTCGTCAAAAATATTTCTGATGAGTTTTCGACATTATTGTTAAAAGATTCGGAATCAGCACGTCAAAATTCGTCCGAGGGCAAAAATTTTAAATTCGAAAAATGAAAAATTAAAAATCTCAGAAAATTTAGTGTTTTATCTTAAACACCTTTTTCCGACTAAATCTTATATCTGAGCATGGAAAATCATACTTTTTTGGAATGAGCATGAAATTTTAAGTAAACAGTGCGAATTTCAAGTCGATGTGACAACTTGCTACTTTTAATGATTTTTATGGGTGAACCCCTTGCAACTTTTTCGAGTAATTTTCAATTTCTTTTGATAGGCTCGAAAATAACAATACATACTAATTCGGCCATTTTGAATCGACTGGCGTTCGCAGAATTTGTCTATCTCTGACCGTTCTCGAGTTGGTCAGCTCTAAATCAGTTTTTAGATGTTTTTTTGTCGTCAAAAATATTTCTGATGAGTTTTCGACATTATTGTTAAAAGATTCGGAATCAGCACGTCAAAATTCGTCCGAGGACAAAAATTTTAAATTCGAAAAATGAAAAATTAAAAATCTCAGAAAATTTAGTGTTTTATCTTAAACACCTTTTTCCGACTAAATCTTATATCTGAGCATGGAAAATCATACTTTTTTGGAATGAGCATGAAATTTTACGTAAACAGTGCGAATTTCAAGTCGATGTGACAACTTGCTACTTTTAATGATATTTAGGGGTGAACCCCTTGCAAGTTTTTCGAGTAATTTTCAATTTCTTTTGATAGGCTCGAAAATAACAATACATACTGATTCGGCCATTTTGAATCGACTGGCGTTCGCAGAATTTGTCTATCTCTAACCGTTCTCGAGTTGGTCAGCTCTAAATCAGTTTTTAGATGTTTTTTGTCGTCAAAAATATTTCTGATGAGTTTTCGACATTATTGTTAAAAGATTCGGAATCAGCACGTCAAAATACGTCCGAGGACAAAAATTTTAAATTCTAAAAATGAAAAATTAAAAATCTCAGAAAATTTAGTGTTTTATCTTAAACACCTTTTTCCGACTAAATCTTATATCTGAGCATGGAAAATCATACTTTTTTGAAATGAGCATGAAATTTTACGTAAACAGTGCGAATTTCAAGTCGATGTGACAACTTGCTACTTTTAATGATATTTAGGGGTGAACCCCTTGCAAGTTTTTCGAGTAATTTTCAATTTCTTTTGATAGGCTCGAAAATAACAATACATACTAATTCGGCCATTTTGAATCGACTGGTGTTCGCAGAATTTGTCTATCTCTAACCGTTCTCGAGTTGGTCAGCTCTAAATCAGTTTTTAGATGTTTTTTGTCGTCAAAAATATTTCTGATGAGTTTTCGACATTATTGTTAAAAGATTCGGAACCAGCACGTCAAAATACGTCCGAGGACAAAAATTTTAAATTCTAAAAATGAAAAATTAAAAATCTCAGAAAATTTAGTGTTTTATCTTAAACACCTTTTTCCGACTAAATCTTATATCTGAGCATGGAAAATCATACATTTTTGGAATGAGCATGAAATTTTACGTAAACAGTGCGAATTTCAAGTCGATGTGACAACTTGGTACTTTTAATGATTTTTAGGGGTGAACCCCTTGCAACTTTTTCGAGTAATTTTTAATTTTTTCTGATTGACTCGAAAATAACCATACATACTAATTCGGACATTTTGAATCGACTGGCGTTCGCAGATTTCGTCTATCTCTAACCGTTCTCGAGTTGGTGAGCTCTGAATCAGTTTTCGAATCGTTTTTTTGGCGCCAAAAATATTTCTGATGAGTTTTAGATATTTTCGTTCGAAGATTCGGAATCAGCACGTCAAAATACGTTCGGGGACAAAAATTTGAAATTCGAAAAGTGAAAAATAAAGAAGTTCAAAAAATTATTCATCATGACTTACTCGAATTCTTTGTCCGTAGATTTTTTTCGTTCAAATCCTCAGTATATACTAACTCGGCCGTTCTGAATCGATGGGAGTTCACAGAATTCGTCTATCTCTAACCGTTCTCAAGTTGGTCAGCTCTGAATCAGTTTTCAAATGTTTTTTTTGCTCAAAAATAATTTCTGGCGAGTTTTCGACATTTCGAATAATGAACTTATTTAAAATTAATAATGAATTAATGAAAATGTTGTGATGTACACCTAATGAAAGAGTAGTTTCCCCCTCGGAACGATAGTTCTAAAATATTCTAGAGGTATTTAAGCGAATGACTGCAAAATACCAATCAACGTTAGTATCATACCTTTTTTGTTTTGTAGTTCTGTTCAAATCCTGCGCTTGCCAAAAAAAAAAAATCACAGAATTCCCTAGACTGCACCTTTCACATATTCTGTCATTATTGACAGCGAATCGTATTTTATATACATCTGTCAATATAACGCCATGAGCAATAATCATACTTCGTCTGTCACATCAGTAAAAAGAACCTTCGTTTCCTTCACACAAACAGTATTCTTGATTATTGGAAACTGTATCATAAAATTAACATCCAGGAAATTTGTAGGGAAGCTGTTACTCAAGCTACCGGACAACTTTTTTCCCAACTATCGAATAGTGATTAGTGCCATCATCATCGACAGTAACAAAGAAGTGAGGAAATCTTTACGATATCACGAACCGGATAGCAGCAATGACACTTCCTCTGGAGATTCTAGCGACGAGATTGTTGGCATTGAACACAACTACTACAGATACCACAAACAAAAATATATGAGAAAGGTAGATTCCAAAGCACTTCAACAAAAATCTTACCAAGAAGTTACTTCCACCGTAGATACTCTTGAAATCCCATTCGACAACCAAAGCATTGGAAACGAAGAACTCGTTTTTACACCACCCCTGAGGAAGATAACGGTAGCAGAACTTTCGTCTGTGAAACTCCGTCCTTCGGATTTTCAGAAATTGGTCAAAACTCCCGAAGTTAATGACATGCTCTCAGTGTTGAGGAAGCGATATGCTGTAATGCATTTATCTTTTACCAGTGAAAGTGAGACAGTCGATAGTGATGAGTCATATACATTTTTAGCATGTAATAATAATTATGAAAATGTGGTTTGTTGAGGATTCATTAAATAGTTATCATAAATGAACTGTTTTTAAGATAAATTATCAAGTTGTCATGTAAAAATTACAAAAAGTGTACAGTTCAATAAACCACTGTAAATTCCTCAATAATTCCAGATTGTCCAATTCCACACTTTCTTTCTCTCTCCTTTTGTCTCTCTCTCTATAATCGATTTTTTTCAATATCAAAGTCCAAGATAGATAATGATTTAATAAAAATTGTTTCTAAATTTTCATAATAACTGGTGAAAATAGTTATTTATGATGCTAGTGTTAAAAGTGGCGTTTTATTTTGTGAGTGGGGAATATTGCGAAACGAGCGTTAGCGAGTGGAGCAACACCACAAGCAAAATAAAATCAATTTTAACAAATGTATCATACAAATTTTTTTGTACAACAGTTACTAGTGAGAAAAAAACAAAAAAAAATAAGATCCATAAGGATTCGAACACACGATCTTCGGGTTACAAGTTGACTGACAGATTCCCCAAATATAATAAACCCCAACACACTTTATTTATGAATGTCATTATTTGTCAGTGATGAAGACCTTTTACAGTTGGACTGAATACTACTTCGTTTAAAGAATTAGTATTACCAATTTCGCAAACGGCCAAATACATGTGTGAACTTTTATAAATGAACTTTTATAAATGATTCATTTTGAGTAGGTGTTCTGTTTATAATATCTGATTGGAGTGTTTCTATTAGAGAGATCTATATGACTGAGAATCCATCATCTCATCTGTCATTTTACCTTTAACACTAGTGTTAAAAGTGATTTTGTGAAAACGTCAGTTTTTAGTTCATGTGTCAATGAATTAAAAACGTCATTTTTAATGACAGTTATAGGAAAAAATTATTATTTAATAAATGCGTTTTTAAGCAATGCATTTTTTTAAATTAAATCATCTCATACATAAACAACGCATTTGTTTATAACAATTTTTCAAACAATAGGGGATAAAAATTATTAAAAATCGTTTTTTAGTAGTTTCTGATTATAAGAAAATGGATCAATAATGATATTATTAAAAAATATTTTTTAATGTATGATAAAGCTTCATAATTATTCACCTTAATAAATTGTTAATACAAAAAGGAAAATTAACAAATTTTTTTATTTTCCAATTCAATAAGTTTAAATAATATTTATTCATTAACGGTCCGAACGAGGGGTGGCCTGCGCAAGCCAGAGTACCCGTTTTCGAGCGTATTTTCAACCCTCTGGGAAAATTATAAATATTGGTCCTACAGCTCTCTTCTCTCTCTCTTTCGTTTATTGGCCGTTACTTCCAGTGAGGTGCAATTGGCCATACAGCTCTCTTTATGAATCTTTTTTCAAATTTAAATTATCTCGAAGAGTTTTTGAGATATTGACGAAAAATCAAACCCCCTGTTTTTCACTTAATTGTTTATAACTATTGCAATTTTTACGAGCAGTCTTCTATTATATAAGATCACATGTATCGAATCGGGCGTATGCTTACTCAGAAAACCCTACTCTTATAGTACAAAAATATTACGGAACGGTTCGGTAGCCATATTTGTCTTAATCCGCAATCCACGTCGGATTTTGTTTAAAATAGCAAATCAACCCCCAACTTTGGCGCGCCATAGAACGAAAACTATTAGTCGGTGCCAAAAAATTCAAAAAAAACAAAGTTGTGCACAATTTTGTTTTTTACATATTTTAATTGAACTTTTTTTCAATAGCTCCTACCCCAACGGTGCTATTGTCAACCAAGCGCCGCGAGTCAGAGTTTTCATCCCCTCACCCCTCGAGCGGCAACCCCCCGAGGTCGCAAACTCAGGTGGACTAGGAAACCTATCTCTACCATTCCACAAAATTTTATTTCTTTCCGACCTTTTGCGAATAGACCCCCTTATTTTGTACCCATCGATTGGCCTATAATGTTTTTTTGAAATTATTAGTTCATCTACCCATAAAATTGCTTCAAAGTAACCGTTTTTGAGTTATCTATTGACTCTTTTACCCTTAAAAGCGTCCCAAACGTGATCATGCTCATGGCCTCTTAAATGTTCATTGGTTTGATTTGGCTATTGAGTTGTTAAAATGTTATGATGCATTCAATTCAAAATCACCCGAATGCGACTATCAACACATGTAAATAGTTTTAAAATTCATAATTACACCTAACGTGAACAATTATTTGCGATGATTGTCCAGGTTTGGTTTTGCTATGAGTCAACTCTATATTTTCAGAAAAATTAAATGAGCACTTCTATATTGTTTAATAATTTAAATGATTATCTTGGTTTATGTCGGTAGGCTGATAACATAGAACAAATAAAACACAAAAACTCAGTCTTGCATTTTTATTCACTCTCAGTTCAAGTTTGAGGAATTCTCGGCACAAATCATTTCTCAGAAATACCAAACGTATTTTTTTTGCTATTAATGTATCGCATTGTATACATTTTCATAATAAAATTATTCACAACTTTTAATTTTCAGGCATATCCAAACAAATGTACTTGAATAGTGATGTTCTGGTATAGTTCAAGGGTATACATAATTGTTCGAAACATTTTTTTTTCAACAGATTTTGAAAGCTTGTAACTTGGAAATAGATCGACACCGTAGGAACAAGAAAGAAGACACCGAATCAGTCAGGCTTGTACCAAAGTCTCAAATGCTTCGTCTGCTACCACACCGCCTTTGAAGATGCCTACCGCAGATGTAGACGAAACGTCGGACAGAATTGTCTCGAGATCATGACCAACAATCCCGAAAACCACAAGTTCATAAATAATTACGTTTCTTACTCATTAAATTACATCGCAACATGTTGAGGAATACATATTTTTGGTTAATTGACATATTTGGAAAATTATTTGATCAAGTACAACTCGATGACCTTTATATAAACGAATAAATTATTCAATTTTCATACAAACATTCGCTAATAAAAAAGGTCTTGTTGTATTACCCTCGAAAAGATCTGGCCAATGTTAATCATCATGCTTATATAAACAAAAGCCGTAACATGCAAATTTATTTTTGACATTTTAGCTTGCCAAATACTTCTTGATTTACAAATCATAATGAACTATGTCAGTTTATATATCTCATTATCTCATCTGTGCAAAATACAGAAATAACAGTAATAAAAATTGTTTGAATAAACATTGCAAAAACGTCATGTATAGTAAACAGTATCTGATGATAAAAATATAAGATATTATATAGGTAGTAAACTGTAATTTCGAAACTCAAGTAAATATGGCTGAGAGACTGTGTTATTCCATAGATATATACTTTCAAACCTTGTCGATCGTGGAGAAACAATTTTATTTCCAATATTTATCTGCAAACCTATGCATCACTCGATAATTACATTGAAAAAATTAAAATTGATTCTATATCTGTCTTCTTTTTCTTGTCAGCCCACACTTGGTGAAAACATTAAAAATTCGTTAAATTCAATTTGTACATATTCGGGAAGAGGGGTTATTAAAAATATATCGGAATAGTATCTGTATAACAAGGTTAGAATGAAAAATTCGATACGAGTGGGCGAGCATAACGAATTTTCATTCTAAACAAGTAACAGACTGGGCTTTCTCCACAACCACAAATTTCACATATAATCAAATGGAAAGCAAACGAAAAAATGATTTTGACATTTCATTTCACATCTTGTCACTATGATGCCAGTCAAGGCTAACGTAATTATTGCTACAACAATCTCAGAATATTCATTTTCTACAACTGTCAAAAAAGTCCACTTTTTTTGTGTGGTTTGTGTGCGTAAAGTATTACAATATTTCACTATCAACATACGATTTCATTATTAAACGGAAAAGCGTAAAAAAAGTGCACTTTTTTTAATGGCTGTTAACCGACAGTTTCATGCAACAACAGTGACAGATCCGAATAATTACAAAATCCTGTCATAAAGCCAGTTCTCATTTCCTTTGGCAACTAATAACCTATAAATATCTGATATACAAATGTTTCACCAATAATATTCTTAGCATTCTTACTATTAAATCAGTATTATCAAAATTCCAAACTATCGCGGCGAATATATTCAAAATAATAGCATATACCTCTAAGGAACTATTGGACCTAATCTACACTAGGTAATCCAAGGTAACTATGGCTGGTTGGCCGTCAGAAACTAGTTGACAACAATAATTAATGAAATTTGTGAAATTGGGGATTTATCCAGATAACGAATTCTTGATAACTATAAATTTATCAAGTAGAAATGAAAAGTGATGAAGATTGAACGAATAAAATCGTGGATAGTGCAAATATTAGATTTCCTTGACATAGTTCAAAGAAAGAAAAAGGCATTCGTTGCTTCACGAGGACTGTTTATTTATTTTGAATACAAATCTAAAAAAATAAAAAGTTACTTCGATGGGCTAGTTATTCGAAAGTCAAGTCAACATTAATAATAATAATATTGACCTCGATGAATATGTTATTTTAATATTCGCTTCAAATTTTCCATTTTGCGGGATAGTGTGAAGAGAAAGGGATTTCGACTCTGTCGAAATTATTTGTTTCATTCGGTTGAAACTCAACTCACCGGCATACTCTTCGAACTTTGTTCGAATAATGAATCAATAAATATATGCCGAATTCATTTCATATTTGCAAAAAAATATGAATTGGTTATTTTTTTGACAGTTGTAGAAAAAATATTGTATGAAACTCGTGAGTAAAGTGTTTTTTTACTCGTAGGAATGCCGCACTCCGCCTACGGCGTCGTGCTTGATACTTGATACATAAATTATTATTCATATACAAGTGATTGAACGAAATACACGCAAAATGCATAAGACAGCAATCGTTTTAGAATATTTATTCAATATCAAGAGCGTGAATGTTGCCATGAGAAAATATTATTCTTCACTAATGTTTGGTACATTGATCTTGAATATTTTTGAAGGTTCAAAAAAATTAGGCGCATTCCAAATTTTTGAACACTACTAATGCTGGAGTTGTAGACAGTGGCAGAATAGTTATTTAACGAACAAGTATATTAATAAGGGCGATTAATACGCGTAATATTTGAGATTGTTAATCACCATTTTAATTCACGAGTTTGTTACAAAACTTTCCCGTCGACCGTACTATCAGAAATAAAGATATCTTACTTTAAATTTTTATTTATTTAACGATAAACAACAATATGAGCGTATGAGCGTATAAGCGAGTTCTGCAATTTACCCCAGTGTTCTTAACACACTGGACACAAGGGTATCACACAAGGGTATCATCATGAAATATTTTTTGTCAAAATTTTAACATACTTGGCATATCATTTTGAATTTCAGATGAACCTTATCATAAAGGGCCAAGTAGCTCAGTGGTTGAGACTGTCGCGTTCAAAACCATTGACTGTTGGTCAACTAGGTTCGAATCCTAGCGACTACAGATTTTTATTCGATATCCCGAGAAAGTGCTAGGAATCGCACGTTAAAAGGTAAGACTACGTTAATCCTTGGCTCGCACAAGTTTCAACTTTTGAGGGCTGCTGTTCGTAAGGGGACGACAGCTGGTTAACGGAAAAAACAATTTTAACAACAACAACAATAGGAAAGGAAATTACTAAGGTGGCGATATCGGTTGATATGGTTTGTTTACAAATAATGATCTTTTGTGGCAATTCAAATCTTATGAAAAGAACCAGATAAATATAAACTTTGGAAGTTTTTTTTTTTCGAAATCATTATTGATTATATTTACACGAGGAGGTGAAAAAATCCAACACCTGATATATATATATATATATATATATATATATATATATATATATATATATATATATCCTGGGGCAGTCACGTTTTTTGATTTTTTGATAAATCATCATTCCAGAAGTTAAAATAAGCCACATTCTACATTAGACCTAAGATAATGGGTTGAATGTCTAACGTCAACTATAGATTTCACTGTCTACTGAGAAATAGCTATTTATGATACAAGTTCGTAAGGTAGGATTTTTTGTATTAGCAGTGGCGCAGCCAGGATTTCAGTTTGGGGGGCTCAACATACAATTTATCAGTTACCAGAGCTTTTTTTTTTCGTCAGCCGAATGTTATGAATAACACCTACGAGACAAGCGAACTGTTAGGCACGCGAACGATAACATCATCTTGTAGGAAATTTTCTTAGCTTTCTTTCTATATACCTATGTATTTAACGAATGTCTTTCGTTATGGTCGCAAAATGCGAAAAATGTAAAAGGTGCGCTAGGATCCGGCGTCCTAGCACATAAAACCACCAACAAAAATACTTCCGACGATTCTAGAATTTTTTAAATATTTTTTCCGTATTCTACGCTATCAATTCAACATGACACAGTATTCAAAACATGAAAAATAATAAATTTAAAAATCGGTCCAACTCAAAGTGCAGACGTTCGTAAAAAAGCTTACCAAATCTATGTTTGACTAACAATCGATTTCAAATTCGGTCAGCTTATACAAAAAAGACTGGATTTCACGAATATCATATAGGCAAAAATTAGAAAAATTGTTGGCGGGAAAACGACAGCTGCAACCTCTAGATAACATTTTTAACCGACGACCGGATCGAGATAGAGCAATTCTGCGAACGTCAATCGATTCAGCATGCCAAAATTAGTATATGTTGTGATTTTTAAGTCGATCGGCACAAAATGAATTTTCAGCCGAAAAAACATCAAAGGGATTCCTTAAAAATGGCCAAAAATCCAAAGTCACCAGATTCACTCGAAATTACCATCGATATACTCAAAATTTTATGCTAATTTCGAAAATGTATGATTTGAATATGTTCGGATACCTGGTGTACCATAAAACAAAGATAAATATGCAACAAAAATTGTATCGCACGAATCCGGCATCCTAGCACACAAAACCACCTATAACACCTACAAGCGAACTGCTAGGCCAGCAAACAATAAGATCCTCTTGTAGGCAATTTTCTTAGCTTTCTTTCTATATATCTGTGTATTTAACGAATGTGTCCCGTTATGGTCGCAAAATGCGAAAAATTTAAAAGGTGCGCTAGGATCCGGCATCCTAGCACATAAAACCGCCAAAAAATTACTTCCGAAAGTTCTAGAATTTTTTCAATATTCTTCCCGTATTCTACGCCATCATTTTGATAGTATTTGGTAGCTTGGGGGGGTTGCAGCCCCAAAGCCCCCCCCCTGGCTGCGCCAATGTGTATAAGCGTGAAGTTTGTTGAATGAGGCGAAGCAGAAAAAACATGTTGCGGATCGGCAATGAACAAAGTTTTCAGATAGAATGAGGAACTTCTCATAATGAAGACTTAGGATGGAAAACACCTCTTTATTCCATTAAATTCTGAAATAATATGGAATAGAAGGAGAGAGAGCCTGGAGATTTGAGCAATGGAGTTATTGAGAAAAAATGTAACGTTCTCAACGATGGATATTTTGAGGAAATGCAGAAAAACTACCATCATAAGAGCCCATTCTGAAGAATCTGTAACATGGACTATGGAAATAATGAGGAGAGTCAGAAGAAACCATTTGAATTTGGTCCGAAGTTGGTACAAAGCTGGCTAAAGAATGGAGTTAGACAGGAAGTATCCAAGTTTGGTGCCGTTGTCATATTTCATTTGACTCTGTCAAAGAAAGATCTTGTTATTTCCAAACCGCAATCAAAATACAGTTTCCAGCGTCTTTCCAGCAAATTTTGATAACGGAGGCAGATACAGCCTCCGAAACGTCAACATTTTCAAAAAAAAGAAAAATTGTGGAAGTTCATCATGTCAAGAAAAGAAGGTTTGTTCACTCAGTTTGAACCAAAAACGCAACGTTATAAAACAATCGATGAAACTGAACATATTTCCAAACTGGGATTAAAAGTAGTCCATGCCTGTTTCACCGCTGCTGAACCCCACAAAAAATCAACAATCTCGAATAATGGGTCATTGTCGCTGGTCAGTCCTCTCGAATCTCACTGAACCACATTCTTGTGAGGATTAAATTTTCGTTGATTTCATGTACCCGACTCCTTCTTAATTTTTTTCGATGCACGTAGCCTGCTTTGCAGGGATGGACCTGGATCTATTACCAAACTTAAATCAAATTCGGAAGCCCATGAAAATGAGTGCAATACTTTAAATCTAGTTGACATTTAACATAATCAATATGCTTGATTCATAATTTATTCAATGGTTTCGTATGACTCTTAGGAATTGAGGATAATTTCCAGGCAGAATAAAAAAAAACGTTTTTACACGCAGCCCATCTTTTTGAAAAAGTAACATTTATAGCATCTGCAACTATAGCACTTCTATCTGTTTTTCCAAAAAGATTTGAAAAAGCTCTCCAAATACAGTTACTCAGTTTTTAAGGCAAAAAAGCATTCTTAAATAATCAATAATCTGGTTTATCCAACACATGACAGTTATGACTGTCATTATTAATGTTATTTTAGACAAGTAAACAATCAAATAACACACTAGTGTGTTATAATCCATAACTCATCACTAGTGAGTTATGAATTATATCTCAGGTTCATACAGTGTGGAAAGTCTAACTGGAACAAATTCTGTAATTTGATAAATGAAGGTTTATCGCAAAATTCCTGAAACACGTCAATTTTCATTTTCAATGGGGCATATTACAAAGGGATTTGTTTATCTTCTTAATTATCTGGGGTGTTGCAGCCACCCCCAACTTTTTTTTCAAATGGAAGGGTAGGTTGATCAATTCTTTATTTGAAAGATGGTTCAATTGCAAATGCATTTCCATTGCAGCAGCAAAGTTTTTATGTACAACAAAAATAGTTATTTATGATACAAGTGTTAAAAGTGGCATTTTATTTTGTGGTGAATATTGGGATACGAGCGTTATAAAATAAAATCACTTTTAAGAAATGTAACAAACAATTTTTTTTGTACAACAGTTACTGCTAGCAAAAAAAAAAACAAAAAAATTGTAAGATCCATTCGAACACACGATCTTTGGATTTCAATGCAGACAGGTAAAGGCTCCAACTATAATGAACTATAATAAACGCACTTTATTTATAAATGTCATCATTCATCAAAAATGATACAAAAATATCCATCGTCGAAATAATCTACAGCATTATATAAATCGAAGAACGGACAATAATAACTAATTTGTTGAATACAGTTTCATCAGTTGAACGAATAGAGTTTATTGTTTGGGTGTACATTCCTCATTCGTTTGATGAATGGAATTCATTCCCCTAACGAACCTATTTAATGTTCTTGATCATGATATCAACGAAATCATTCATTAACCATGACCAGTGGTACATTGACCTTACGATTGTGTTTATTGGACCAATATTGAAAATATTCATTGAACCACTGAAGTTTTTCATAATGATTAATTAATTTGATGAATACAGTTACATCAGTTGGACGAATACGATTCATTGCATCGGTAACCACTCTTCATTTGTTTGATGAATGAAATTTATTGAGCCACTGAACTTTTTCTTTGTATTTGGGTACCAATTTTTTTCTGTGACCAATCAAGACAAACTTCATACCTATAGAACAATTAAACTACTTCTTTTTGCGAGTAACTCAAAAGTGTTCTCTTTAACCTCATTTTCTGTGAAATGACAAAAGAAATACCAAACACACAACTGAAATACTCAGCTTATAGCAAACAAATGATAAGAAACGTAAACTTCGAAATAATTACTTTAAAACACCTATTTAATGAAGTATGATTTCGAGTTTTTATCGCTGACAAAAATTGAACAAACACCAACGGTCGCCAAGGCTACTGTCAGGCAACCAACGATGCACAATTTAAATAGATAACTCAGTTGTTTTGAGGAAGTTATCGTAACCTTCGATTATGTAAAATATTCTGTCTGTCAAATATTGTGGTAAATTATGGGGTTTGCCATGAATTTCAATTCGAAAGATATATCCGAATTTGACTAGTCCAAGAGTTTTTTCAAGTTAGTGAATGAGTAATTTTTCAATTGTAAACGAATATATGCACTACACTGAATCATTCAGAATACTTTCATACTTCTCTACGGGGCAAAGAAATAGATTGATCGAAAAAAAAAATTGGTATGTTTCGAGACTGTCATATTACATTATAATATGTAGTATTCATGTAATGATGGCTATTGATTACATTGGATGATATGAATAATAGGGTAAATGGCCATGAAAGTTCCATACATACTTTTTCTAGGACCAAGTGAAGAAAAAACATATCCTGGGCAGAGATGAACCCTTCTATTTGGTTTTGTGTGAGTGAATTTGGTAACTACAAGGTTGGTTTCACTGTAAGAAGAGCTTCTCTACTAATTGGTGAAGAATATTTTCGGACTTTTTATCTCTGGTTCCCGTTTGCATAGGTGAATAAGTTAAGGGCGCTTCGTCAATATTCGGTAAAGAATATCTTCAAAATTTTTATTTTGTCCTCGCCACGACGTAGGCGACTGACAATCAGCGAGCATCGAATTATTTTCCTGAAATCTTTGCTTTCCCAATACTCTCAGTCGTATACTTTCGAAAAATTATTTTGCTCAGTTTTTTTAAACAGATCGGTAAGCCCCCTACCCCAACTTCGCCCCAGAAATCATGTATGGCAAGAATCTCTGTAGATTTGTTAACATCGATAATAGTTATTTTCAGTGGTCGATGGGCTTAAACTTATCATTACCAAAAATAGTGACACGGGCTCCTGGTCTATAAAGAATATTCAACAGTTCTTTGAATGTGTTTTATGCATTTTTACATGTTCTCTGACTATAATTTTTAATTGATTGGAACAGATTGGAACAGAAGGTGATAAAACCGTATTTTCTCGCGAAAAATGTTCACATTGGCAAAGGAATGTTCATTATTTATTTGGCAGATAGCACCTTGAACTTTCAGGCCGCATGGAAAAATGGAAGGTTAAATGATTTATAAATTATTCTCGATAAATATTCACGTATGCTGTCGTTCCGCACTTGGCAATTCAAATAAATTTTAGGCTCCTCAAGGTATAGTGGAGGGCCTCTGTCGCTTAAAGAGTACGTCCAACCTTGGTGGAATATAAGGTAAAAGTTAAAAATGATTCTGCGAGTACGGCAAATTATTCAATGAATTTTATTAAAAGTGAATATACAAACGATTAATGAGTTAGAACCAGCGACCATGTAATTAGGTAATAAATCTTGAATACCGAGAGGTATGTAACGAAGAAATACTAGAATACACCTATATGGCAACATATCTTTCAAGTAGAACGATTTTCCTGTTATCAGATTATTTTCTGGTGTATTTGTCATTCAACCTCAATAAGCTTGAAATGTCTGCTTTCACTCTGATTTTTTGAGAATCCAAAACTGATATTTAATTTCATATAGTACAGTAACCACAGACAACTGTAAGCCACAAGAATGAACCGTTTAAAAAAATTATAATTTTTTTTTGCTGTTGCTTCATAAAGTATGAGATTTATGAAGAAACAATTTCAGCAAAGTGAAAGATAATTAAATTATCCACAAGAAATATACTTAGTAATTTCTCACAAAATGCGCTCGTTTTCTCAGAAAACCTGTTTGAATTCCGATATCAAATTTCAGGCTTGCCTTAATACGCCACTGCAATTCCCGGCAGGGCCAAAAATTAGGTTTGTCGTAACTTTGCTAAAAATTGTAGTAGAAAGAAAAGAAAAAGTGTATATCGTTCCTGAAGACTCCTGCATGCAAATATAATATGTGAGTATCTGAGTACTCAAAATGTGTTTTATTACGGATGATCCGAAAGTCATGGATATTTTAGTTGATATGAAATAATTATACTGAAGCAGGAATCAGTACCCTCTTTGGACCATATGCAACGATTTTAGACCAGTGAGACAAGTCTCACATATACATGCCAAAGAAAAAACTGGATTCTACTCCTGCCTCAGTTTTAATCTCACCCGGCAATTTCTTCAGTAAATGTTGAAAATAATCGCTCATACACATCCTACATAAAAAATTAAGTATGTGATTTCAAGCTTGAGGTTGGCGCTTCATAGTAATATTATTGAACATATATATGCAGGATTTGAATAAGCGATTATTTTCAACATTTACTGAAGAGAATGCCGAAGTTGAAAATGAGGCAGTACTAAAACAAAGTATTTTTTGGCATGTATAAGTGGGATCTGTCACACTACTTTAAAATTGTAGCATATAGTCCAAAGAGGGTATGGGTTGCTGCTTCAGTATAATAATTCCATATTTACTAAATTATTCATGATTTTCGGATCATCCGCAAACATCTCCGTGAAGTGCGACAAAACACTTTTCAGGTACTCAAATATTCGCATTTTATATTTGCATAAGAAGGTAGGAGTCTTTAGAAACGATATGAACTGTTCATTTTTTTTCTCCGATCATTTTTAGCAGAGTTATGACCAATCAAATATTCGGCTCCGCCAGAACTTCCAGCGGCGGATAAGCGTGAACCTGAAATTTGATATCGGCGTTCAATCACGTTTTCTGAAAAAACGAGCGCATTTCATAAGAAATTACTAAGAATAATTTTTGTTGAAAATTAAATTGTTTTTCACTTTGTTGAGTTGCTTTTCCGATAAATGATATACTTTCTACGAATACAGCAAAAATTTATTTATTAAAAAAAAAATGTTCCACCCCTGGAATTTCTAAACAATTTTTTTTCGTGCTTATCATGGTTTCAGCAAATAGCATACCAAGTTTGGTGGTGCTACAATGGAATCTCGTCTCAAAACCCCATCGAACTGGATTAATATAAAATATTCAATAGCCCCAAATACAGTACGAGGAAAAATCGTATATAATAGCTTTTTGTTTAAGTAAGGAGAAAAGTGTCTTCATCAGCGGAAAAATCATATTTCTGATATGAAAAAGAGTATGATATTCTACTGAACTGGATGAGGGCAAAATTATTGAAAACAGACCTTTCAACCTCCCGCAATATGGTGAAAATATCCAATACCCCAACTTAATAGTTATTTATGTATCAAGGGCGTAAAGTAGGCATTTATGGAATGCGGCGTAGATGATGGCCCGACGGGATCAGTCGAGGGCCATCGCAAAGGCCATAAACGCAATTTACGTACGTGCTACATACAACATTTTATGCACTAGCGGTTTTATAGCACGAATCACAAATACTGACAATGGTCCACACGTTTCATACGTTATGTATACAATAATTATTAAGAGTTACGTAGTTTTGGGAATGTAAAACTATAGTAGCTGAGAGCTATATATTGAAGAATCTATTTCCATTGATTGTGCCGGAATGATACCAGATAATTATTTGAACCAACCATCTACTTCTAAAATGAATACTTGCTCTCTTATCGATGAGATGCTGTAATGAAGCTTTCAATATGTAATAATTGTGTTCGAGAGAATATCCCATCTTCAACATAATCAGTTTAATTAAACCAACTGCATTTTCAATTTTCATTTTCAGGCTTATGACTTGAAAAAATGTCGATTTTGAAGAAATGTTAGGAAGAGTATTTTTCTATTGAACTGAAATAATTCTGATTCGTGTTAGGTCTTGCATGAAATAATGTGTAAATATTTGAGAAGTTTGTCTACTTTACGGTTTGCGGGCCATAATGCGCCCGCGGGCGGTAAAGTGCCACTTTATGCTCGCTAAAGCGGGCGGTAAAGTACTAGTGCATAAAACCATTTTTAAGGAAATTATGTTCTGGGTATTATGCCATGGAAGCTGTTGTTTTTTCCAGATAGGAGATTATTGAGATCATCGTCGAAGTACCAGATGACCAGAACTTAATGATGAAAATACATTTTAGTTATTGGTAAATTTATCGTTACTCATTGGTTATTTTGTTGTAGGTTGCTTTGATAATTGCGATCTGTAGTAGATGCCGATGTGATGAATTATTAGATACCAAAACGAAAATACAAACGGAGTTATTGTAAATAGTTATTTTTCTAACACCACCTCATTTGAAAATTGACTATCCCTACCTAGTTTTAGGGTCGAAAGTGGTATTTTTTCTCCCCAGAAATTTAATAAAGTTTCACATAAATTCCCGGCATATATTAAGAAAAATTAACAATTTGAGGACTCTGAGAAGATAAACTTTCACGACCGGTAATCTCTGAACTATCGGTGATTTTCGCACCGCCTTTAAAAATATCTACCGCAGATGTAGACGAAACGACAAGAAGAATTATCTCGAGGACATGACCAACAAACCAGAAAACCACCGATGGTTCAATTTCAGAACTTATGAGGATGTATTATTATAAATGTACAGTTTGTAACATTGTTGAAGTTGATTGGAGACAAGAATTCGGTGGGAATGTTAATCGTATTGACGTCAAAAGAAATGGTTGAGTAATAAATTGTCGATGATGGAGTTGCTTCTGGTATTATTGGTGCAATTTTTGAAATAATTGTATATTGTTCTGGATTATGCAACTTTAAATATTTGGCTACGTTAAATGGTATTTTTGACATGGTATTTTTTGCTACAACCTGTACTGAGAATTTTGATTTTCTAGAACTTGAAAAGAAACGACGATGATCCGTTTTCGCTGGTCTCAGAGCTGAATACTTTTTGATGATGTCATTGACATTGCCAGTGGTATTGTTTTTTTTTGTTTTTCCTCGACTTCTACACAAAATGACATTTCACGTACTAATTTCCAGATGAAATTAGAAAGTAATTTGTAGAGGCCACGAAAAAATGTAATATGCACCTCGGCAAAAAAAACTGTCTTTTGCCTCGGCTGCTGGCTAGCCTCGGCTGCGTCTCAGCTATCAATTTGTAGACTATAATAGACAGTTTTTCGTCTTTGGTACATAAACACTATTTGTCTAAGACAATTAATTTGTCAATTACCTAAATGCAATTTCATACATCATTTCAAAGTATATCAAGGATGAAAAAGTTAAGGACTCACTGAATAAGAGAAGGGAAAAATATACGCCCTTTTCATTAATAAAGTTGACTTCATAAGGGGAAAAAAACATGTAACACAGTTGAAGATTCTTCAATAAACATTATTATTATTATTATTATTATTATTATTATTATCAGTAGCTTTCTTTTGTGGTATAAGTAGCTTTTGCAACGACTGGCAGCTTTGTAAAAAGATTGCCACTGAACGTTGTGATTTAATATTCGATACAGAAACATCAACAAAACACTGTGCACAATGTACGATAGCCAAAACACTTTTTTCCAACCTTGTCGTTCGTATATGGATGCTGTCATCATTTTTGATGGTATCAAAAATCAATGGAGCTGTATAGAACAGGAAGTTGAACTTTTATTTCATACAAATGAACGCTGATAATTATTGTGAATGAATGATGGAAATGGAAATATAAAACGTGATTCTACTAGCAATTTGAAATATCTATTAATAATAATGAATGAAGTTTAGGATTGAAAACCATTTAACAATCGAATGTTACTCTAGTAAGACTAAGATCGCCAACGATCCGTAGGAAAAACTGAATCATCTGAGATTGTTTTGAAGGAGAGTATCATTGCTGTGAATGTTTTTTTTTACTTTGGATATATTATAAATATAGAGAATCTCATTGAATACTACTAAAAAAGGAAGTGAAACCCTTAATTAATTAGGGGTTAGTTTTATACCTGCCCTCCGATTAATTGATGGATAACAAATATCGATGTTCGGTTATAAAATAAATAATTACATTCACGTAGTATACCGGACAAACGAATTCAGGAGAGGGAAGTTTTCAAGTCTGTTTATCTGTTTGATCATCCATTAGGTCCTGAGAATTATTCTTTTTGATAATTTCCAAACTTTCCAGTAGATTTAATTTCACTCCTTTGCTCTTAACATTTCAAAATAAGGCAAAGGTTGAATTTGTTTCTATGCCGTTTACAAATCAAGTCATATGTTCAGTTATGCGTTTTTGAAGGTTTCACCAGTTTGTCCAATATAAAACATTGAACATTAAATCACAAAATAATATTTATGAACTTCATTTTATTCAAGTTTTACAACATTATAAAGTTGAAGATTTTATTTGCCGATTCAACCAATCTAAAGCGGGAACACAATAGAAATACTAATGGTTGTACTTACGCTTTAAAACCACTTGGATTATGGAGACACTTACCTGGAACAAAATATATAATTTATCATTCTGCCAAAAAAAAGGAAAATAATAACAAAGTGATTTCGAATCCATACCGAATCAAAGCAAAGTAATCCCAGATCGAAAAAAATTGTGATTTGATCATATCTATAGCCCTCTGGATTAAAAAATGAATTTAAAAAAAGTAACACATGGTTATATCCAGAAAGTCAAGTGGAGACAGAAGAAATCAAAATATACTTGGTGGCTCATTTAAAAACCGAGAGTTTATATCACTACCGGTGAGACTAGGAGTTTCATGAAGCTAAGTAACTTGTTAGGTCGTATACAAGTCCTTCAAATTTCATTCCAGTATCTACAAAATCAAAAAAAATTATAGGGTCGATACGCTTTCCGTGGACACCCGGTATAATTCTAATTCGAAATATTTTTTCATAATCCTTATGACATCGATATTGTACTTTCTCCCACTAATGGGCCACCTTGAATAAATCTATTATCATGTTTCATAGTCAATTCCATTATTTAGGTAAAAATAAAGAGAAATCCCAGCCAACCATGGGATACAAGAAACATGTAAAGGTGACATCACATTGCGACATGCGACATCGCATTTGAAGCCACAAACATGTATCTAATATATTGAGGCAATGTGAAAATGTCCGCCGCAAGGAAAATCATTGTGATGTCTTTCAGACATGAAATGCGATGTCACATAGAAAGTCACTTACAGGTGTTATACAAGTCCACATTTCATGTCAGGGATAGGTCACACTGTGATGTCAACTGTTTTTCTATGGTTTTCCATTCATTTTTAGATCTCGATCTTTCTCTACTCACTGAAATAGGGAAACCGAGAGGGTATTCAATACAACCACTTTGTTGGAACCAAGAAAACAATTTACTTATTATAATAATAAATATTTCAAGGCAAAAAAACGACTCTCGTTTTTCTTGAATATGTTTGCGTACAACACCTAACTGTTTGGTTGGTATTTGTCGTTCTCGCATCTTGATGTTGGCAATTTGAAACCAAAAAACACTCAGGTGTTTGTTTAAGTACGAGCATTAACCAAAAACAATTAACAGCAATAATTCCATGATGAAACAGTACAAAACTTGCAATGCTTTCTGAGTATTTTCTATAACAGAATATATTTTGTCATCTCATCCTGTATCTTCTACATGTTAAGGAGCCATTAGAAATCATCTGTATATCCACTATTACCTAATATCGAATTATTCCTCTTCAGTAACCAGGAAAACAATGTTCTCATACATTTCAAAGGCCAATGTTAAAAGGACGTGCTCATGCATGCGAAGCGACTATTTGAATTATTAGTCCGGTTAAATTTTATGATTCTTGATGATTTCCGTTCAGAACATGGCATTTAATGTAATTCAAATATTTTCAGACTGTGAATAGATTGCTGTGAGCTGAAGAAAGTAGTTTTACATATTTCGTGATTTGAAGCAGTTTTCACACAGGTTTGGTGAACCTTATTATACATTAGCTAGCAATTTTCCAGAAACAAAAAAAAAACGTATTAAAATTTTCCGAATCCATATTCCTTCACTTTTCAAGTGTACTTTCCAAATTTTGACAATCTCCTTTTTTTATGGGATATGGTAAAATAATTTTCCAGATATAAAGTCAGTCAGTTTCCATACAAAAAACATTGGATGTAATCGCGAGACTTTTGATGAAATTTGTTCTTCCCTAATGATGGTGCCTCGATCGGAAAACTGGAAGGCTAGTGGAAATATAATTCTTTCTCTTTTTCATTGAAAGATGTTTATTCTTTCATGTATGGTGTAAAATATGAATAAATATTTTGAGCTCAACAATTATTAGCCTAAAGATGCATTCACATGCATGCGATATCAGACTACTAATTACTGTATATGAAAAATGTAAATGAAAAAAACAAATTTGATGTACAGTTGTGTGCATAAAAAAGTCGTACATGGCATTGTATTAATTTCATTATATTGCACTAAATGAGCGTTACTGACAAATTTTGACTCGTCAAAGTCAATAATTTAATTAAAATTGACGAGTCTGGCTTACAGCCTTTAACTGCTGTACGACTTTTTTATGCACACAACTGTACTTCAAATGGTATTTGAAAAATTCACGGCAATGGTAAGTACAAAATTGTCCTCAATTAATCTCTGAATGTTCACAAAACCATCCAGCCTAGGTATTCACAAGAAAATATCAAACATGAAAAATTTGCTTTCTCTGAAAGAAAATATATTCATTTTCTGCATATGTGATTATCGGAAACAAAAAAGTGAAAAAAAAATGAATCTACTCAAATAACATAATTTTAGTTGAAACAACGAAGATAGAATATTTATATGTTCAAATGTTAACAATGACACCGAAAACGCTATTATTTCTCCAAATGTATATTTTTTTAAGTAGGTTGAAGTAAAGAATGTATATACCTACCCACCAATGACTCTGTAGAAATCTATAGCTAAAATCAATAAATAAATAAAAGTTTATCGCCTATAAAATTGTACAATTCTATCTTACGCTATTTCAATATGGCAACACACTTCCTGTCTTCGTGCTCAATCCCGGGGGATAGAGATGAAAGGAGAGGAAGGACAGATGATGTACACGACAGCTCCCTGTCGTTTCCGATACGGGGTCTGCGCCCTTCGCCTAAGGACGAACCTAGGGTCCTCATAGGAGGGCGCTGGCTTGACCCCAGCAGATTTTGTGCGAGTCGTCGGCCGTACGAAATTACGAAGTCGTACCGGAGTGTCCACGCCTCCTGCATTGCTCATGCGTGGTTGATGTCTCAATTCCATGTAGACACTGCGAAAGATTGATTTAATCAGTGTTACTTAGTTTGGGGGCGCTCCGGAAAAGGCTATGGCAAAAAACTCTTGATACGGGTCGTTTAAGTAAAACTTGGACTTCCTAAGCCGCCGGTTTTTCCCAGCTCTCGTGGAAGAGGTCTAGTGCTTGATAAAGAACCCCACCGTGTTTGCGGGGTTCATTATCATGGATCCTAAGCCTTGTAAGGTCTCTGGTCAGCGGACTTCTGGGGAGAAAGTACTTAGAGAACTCATAAGCTACTTGCTTTGCATATTTCGGGATGGAGTCAACGCCCGCAAGCGCTCGCAGCACATCCACGCGAGTGTAGCTATCCTCATTATACGGAGTACTTTATTCTGCATTACGTCGAGTCGTTTCCACTGTTTGTTGAACATATTGCAGAATGCTGGGCAGGCGTATAGCAGCGCTGGGCGCACCATCTGCTTGTACATCAGCATCTTGTTCTCCAACGAGAATGGGTAGATTCGCTTTACCGCCGCTGCCGGTCTCTGTGGCAAGCGTCAGGTGCGCATTCATCGTTAGGCGCCTGTCCATAAGTACTCCCAGGTATTTCATCGAGCTTTTCGCCTTTATGGCTTCGCCCGAGACCACAACGTCACGGTAGATTTTTGTGAACTTGTATTTACGCGTGAAGTTTATTATCTCGGTCTTAGCCGGGTTCACCACAATTCCATTTTCCTCCAGATACGGCAGGATTTCCCTATCCAGCCTTACCCGGATCTGGTATGCAGCGACATCGCTTGAGAAAGACTGGCAATATATAGCGGTGTCATCCGCGTACATAGCCGTCTTTGTTCTCTCGTGTCGAGGAAAATCGTGCGTATGTAGTGAATATAAGTATGGTGAGAGGCTCGAGACCTGTGGAACACCTGCCTCGATTGGATGAGCCTTTGAGAGAGTGCGGTTTACTCTCACCTCAAAAGTCCTACCGACCAGGTAGGAGTCTATCAGCTTCACCATGTATATGGGCATACCTGCTTTTAACAGTTTGGCGATGAGACCCTCGACCCAGACGGTATCGAAGGCTTTCGGAATATCCAGCAGCATCATGACTGTGACTACGCCTCGATGAAAACCTCGTGAGCAATCCGGACCACGTGCGAAGTCGTGTTGTCACCCGGGCGGAACCCGAACTGCTCATCGGAGATCATTTTGAGCTTTTCCTCGAGGCTCATCATTCGTCTCAAGAGGATTTTGTCGACAATCTTCGCGATGACACTCAGCAGTGAGATTGGTCTGTAGCTTTCAACCACCACAGCTTTCTACAGGCAATTGGGGTAGCACTGCCACTTTATGATCGTATTTATGATGTGCAGCAGCTGGACGAGGACCTTTCTCGGTAGGTTCTTGGTGAGAATGGTACCCAGCCCATCCGGCCCAAGCGCCTTATTCGCCGGAAGTCGCTTGATGACTTCCTTCAGCTCCTCATAGTTGGTCAGTACTTTGGCCAATCTATGAGGGCCGATCACGAGGGGCGGTCCCGGAAAATGTCCGTGAATCGCGTTTTGGAGTTTTGCCCCTCGCGTGCCTTTCGGTGCACCTCTGCGAAGTACTCTGCCATTAGTTCGGCCTTCTGAGGGTCCGTCACTACACGCTCATCACCCTTCTCCAGGGCGGGGATAGGCACAAAGCGTCTGTTTGTGCGTTTGGCCATCCGCCACAGAGAATTGTCCCAAACGTTTAGTTTCTTCAGTTCATTCTTCCAGTTGCGGTTGCTATTCCTTGATCAGCTCTAAAATCTTTTCTCCGAGTCGGAACATGTCCTGCTTAGCGATGGGGTCGCGTGTAGCTTGCCATCGCTTTCTTGTCGAGTTTTTCAGACTGATCAGGTTTTTAACCACATCCCGAAGGATATTTCGGTTTGCACCGACCAGAATCTTCTTGGTGGTCCGGCTTCTTGCCCACTGAATGTCTCCGATCAAAGCGAGCGTTACCTCCTCAATGTCATACGTAGAGATGTTTGACTTGATCGACGTCCTAGCGGAACTCTTTTCAGTCAGTGTTCAGGTACTTGTATGTTGTGAGGATGTTTTCCCCCTTGTACTTTAGTTGGAACATGACTGGATCGTAATCCGAAGTCATCTCATGTATAACCTTGAGCTCACTCAGATCGGTGCCATTCTTGTGGATCACCAAGTCGATTATGGTCGGGGTAGACCCGTTCCAGGGTCGCTGTTGACAGAGTAGTCCCAGAGTGTTTTATCGTTGGCGTTGGGCTGGGAACCACGAGTCCATTAGGGCCTTCTCGCATTAAGGTCCCCGACTAGGAGCACCCTGTGCGCCGTGCTATACAGATTGTCCAAATCGAGCTGTGTGAATCTCTTATTCGGGGCGTTATAAACCGCGAATGCACAGAGCCCGTCCAGTATTTACTGAATTAATCAAAAAAATTTATGAAGTTTTGGCATTAGGGTAGTATCTATTCCTTTGATTTCATTTAGCTAGACAAAAAAATTAAGTATTTAGCCGCAAGACCCAAGGACAAAATTAGAAAGAAAGAAACTGTTACTTATTAAAATGAAAAAAAAAAAAAATAATAATGAAAACTCTTGACATTCATGCTATAAAAACTTAATAACCGATGTTATTATTATACAACAAAGATGAATGGTTGTTAAAAAGTATAAATATAATTAATTTCCTATTATTAAATTATATAAACCTGCATGATTCCAAATACAGTATAGAAAGAGAAATCGATAATCACAATGAAAACAGTAGACACCAAAATATCATCCTGTAGACTAAGTAACGTAAGAATTCGGCAACGCATGAATAACCTAACCTTGGCATTGAAGTCGGATTATTATTATGTATACTAGACTTGATTTTCTTTCCGGGTGCTGTCTTCATTGCTTAATTTCAATCGATAATAAAAACAGACGTCGTCAGAGCTGAACCAATGTCGTGTGCATATTTCGTATAGTATATAATCGGCTAAAGTTTTGGGATTGTGCATCGAAGGTGAAATATTCAAACAGAATTTGCACAGAAGTTTCCTAATAATAATTGATGAACATACCAAAATCAACATACTATCATAATAACCACCCATCAATAATCCTTCGATATTTTGTAAATGAAAAACTGGTAGAGTGTGCTTATAAACTTGTTGATATCCGAAAGTGTAGAGTTTAACTGTACGAGAAGTTCTATGACGAGGAAAACATAGTCTTCATTTGTTTTGTTGAAAAAACTAAACGAAATTTATTCAAAGGAATCTAGGAAAGCGATGAGGGGCCAAAGTTTTTCTTTTTCATAATCCCAACTTAAATTTCAGAATACCAACTTTATTCCAGGGATCCTGTGGGAACTAGTGGAGAACTGTTCCCCCTCCACGCGCCCCGGACGTGACGTCGGGTGCTAGCATCCCCCTACCCTACTCAACCCACTACCGTTAGGGATTTATGACATTAGCTGTAAGGACTGCGAGAAGAAATATGTGGGCCAGACCTGTAGGGCCCTGAAAGTACGGTTCCGAGAGCACATTGCTCATATCCGTTTTGATGACACAAGCTTGAGATTAATTAAACAGGTTAATGACCGCAGACTTCTCGATTGCGAAGTGTAAAAATAGTATGAATGCCGATAAGGGCCCCATTCCATACAGCCCTTTGTTCAAGTTCATAGTACAATGAAAGTTTCTCTCCTTCATAATTCATTAGTCTTCATTCGTTATCATTACTTAGATTATTATTATTCGTTATTTTACTACTAATAATTTTTTCTCGATTTCAAATATGTTGGTAAAGTAAAATTATATCAAATAGTCATTTATCCAAGTGTCATCAAATACGAAACAAGTAGTTTAGAGCAGGTAGTTTCTGATTTAAAGTAAACATGGGCGTCATTTCAGCTCTTCAACTGGGGTGGCAAGATCTACCGGGTATGAAATACCCCCCAGGTGGACGGGGGGCCTCCCCCGGGAAATTTTAAGAAACTGGCTTTAAATTTGTTAGTTTTTTAAGCTTTATCAAACTATTTTTTCAACAATTTTATTGCTAACAAACAGCCCAAAAAAATAATTTTTAATGACTTGAGTTATTAACTAAACCACATGGTCCACATGTGAGGTAATTATCTTTCACACACAAGTCAAAAGTGTGCCTAATTTTAATTTATGTGTGCCCAGCCCGTTTGTTTTTTATAAAAGGAAAAATAAAGTAAACATGATAAAACAAATTTCACTTTTGCTCAATGTTATCATAGTACATCCACAAGTTACTTTTACACAAAATGAAGCCTTCTCTTCTGGTTTGAGTTAAAATCATCAATAACTTTGGAAGTGTTTACTTCAACACTCCTTTCAATGGCCAAAAGGGCTAACGAAGACAACCTCTCCTGGCCAAAAGAGTTTTTGGTATATGTTTTTAACCGTTGTAAGCATGAAAAAGATCTCTCACAGGATGCCGAGTTCATCGGAATCGTATAATACAAACGAAAAAGTTCAAAAAGCATATGGAACACACTTTCCAAGATTTTTTTACAAAAACGTCAGCTCTTTCTTGAATACTTTTGTTTCTTGATTCTTCCATTCTGTTAAAACATTTCAGTTCGGACAGAAGAAGTTCATCGTCTAAACTATAGTATTTACACACATACTAAACTTAAGTAAACAATTCGAGCAGATAATTGAGGTAGGTAGAATAGAGGCTCAGTTAAAATAGATAATGAGTGCCATTACCCACTCAGATAAGTAGTAGTTATAAATAGGATTAGAATTTTGTTCTCGAGCATAGTAAGCCTATAGCTTTTGAGAATGCTTATTTTGTTAGCGAAACACGCGTCGAGTGAAACTGACGTAGTTTTGGTGTTTTGGGTAGCTTCTATTTCTTGAATTAATTCTTTAATTGCAATATCCCCAGTAAAGAAATTGTTTGAGTTTTGCGCAATATGTTTCACCAAAATCTAACTGGTGTAAAATTCACCTCAGAAAACTAATTGAACTGTAACAAAAACTCAATGAATTCATGAAAAACACTGAACACAAGGTTACCAAATACGCGGAACGATATTTCCCGGTAGATTCAGTAGTTTTGATCACAATACTGAAATCAGAGTTGATAACTCGGTTCTATATTTATTTCAGTGCAGTCATATTTAGGCAGTTTTTATATTTTGTTGTTATAATATCAATTCAATTAGATTGTTGCCATTATTATTTTAGTTCAGTAACCACAGACAAATGTAAGCCACAAGTGAAGAATGAATCGTAGCACTTTGAAACTCGGCACATTGTTAGAAAAAAAAATTGTTTACCAAAATATCAGGGGTGGAAACCAAGAACAATTTTATTAAAAAATCATAATTTTTTGCTGTTGTTTCGGAAAGTATGAGATTTCTCAAGAAACAATTTCAACAAGGCGAAAGATAGTTCAATTCTCCACAAGAAATACACTTAGTAATTTCTCACAAAATGCACTCGTTTTCTCAGAAAACCTGATTGAATTCCGATATCAAATTTCAGGTACGCGTTATTATAGCGGATAAGCGGAAAAAAAATATGTTCCACCCCTGGAATTTTGGTAAACAATTTTTTTTCGTGGTTATTATGGTTCCAACAACTAGCATACCAAGTTTGGTGGTGCTACAATAGAACCTCGTCTGAAAACTCAATCGTACTGGATTATATTTAATATTAAAATAAACGCACCACCACATAATATTAGTCTACTTCCCCTTTGAAGAACTCATTGCGTGATAGTGATACAGGACGCCATTTTATAAAATCAATTACTGAGAATTTTTGTTCGATATAAGTATCAATTATGCTTGGAAGTTAGAGCTTAGAAATTATTCGCATCAGAAGATCATTCCCAACAACAATCAAATGAAAATTAATCAAAACCAACCACAAATTATTCAGCGTTATTGAAGTAAACAATCGGCAAAAAATTACCAGGACAGAAAAGCAGATTTACTACCTTGACTTCATTCTACTGTTGTGTAAGTATCGGTTAACCAAAGATATGCCAGCTTGAATATAATTAAGGCAGCACCAAATTGCCTTAAACACAAGGAAACTCTAATGAAATATGCAACTGATTGATATAGAATATTTTTGATTTGGAAAAACTGTCCAAGTGAAATTAGTACACTGTGATTGGATAAATAGGTGCTTCTTCAAATCCAACTTGTTACGATTGAAACGAGGTACTATTAGTACAGTAACCACAGACAAATTTAAGCCACAAGTGGAGAATAAATCGTAGCTCTTTGAAACTCGGCACATGACTTCTTGACATTATATATTGTTAGAAAAAAAATTGTTTACCAGAATATCAGGGGTGGAACCCAAAAAATTTTCATTTAAAAAATTATAATTTTTTTTTGCTGTTGTTTCGGAAAGTATAAGATTTAGCAAGAAACAATCACGACAAGGCAAAAGATAATTCAATTCTCTGCAAGAAATGTACTCAGTAATTTCTCACAAAATGCACTCGTTTTCTCAGAAAACCTGATTGAATTCCGATATCAAATTTCAGGCTCACGTTAACTCGCCAATGTAATTTCCGGCAGGGCCGACCATTAGATTTGTCATAACTTGGTTAAAAATTATGGTAGAAGAAAAAGAAAAATTGTGTAATGTTCCTGAAGACTTCTACTTCCTCGTGCAAATATAATATGTGAGTATCTGAGTACTCAAAATGTGTCCCCTTCTAGGATATTTATGGTTGATCCGAAAATCATGGATATTTTAGTTGATATGAAATAATTATACTGAAGCAGGAATCAGTACCCTCTTTGGACCAAATACAACGATTTTAGACTAAAGAGACAAGTCTCACTTATACATGCTAAAGAAAAAACTGGGTTTTACTACTGCCTCAGGTTTCAACTCACCCATAATCCCGGCAATTTCTTCAGTAACTGTTGAAAATAATCGCTCATACACGTCCTACATAAAAAATGAAGTATGTGATTTCAAGCTTGAGGTTTGCACTTCACAATAGTGTTATTGAATATACAGGGTGGGTCACGGTCGATGGTACCTTAGACGTTTACGAAGAACGGGAAATAGGATCATTCTGAAAATTTGGTTCCTCAAGTAGTTGCTCTTGGTCTATCGATCTAAAATATTTTCAGCAATGCAGGGTTGCCGCTTATACCAGAAAGTAGCAGCATCTTTGTTATTTCAAATGGGTCATCCTGTATATTACCGCATTTTTGAACTTGTCATTCCTTTCTGATTATTTCTGCCTCATACTCCCCTATACCTATCTCTAACGGTTTTTGAGATTTTGGTTATTTTCCATATTTTTTATCCAAAACATAGCTCGAATCGAATGTTTATTTCTGCGGTATTTGGATTCTTAGGAAGTTGCAATTTTGTGTTTAGTTCATCAAGATCATGTACATTGATTCTGTATAGAGAAGTTTGTTCTGCGTTATACAGGGTCGTTCAAAATTCATGATCTTACTGCTAGATACGAAAAGGGTTGAAAGTGCGTTTTTTAAATGGAAATCCTGTATATTATGAAATATCCTGAAAGATGACTAAATTCCCTTCGAATTGATATATCATGGTCCTATACCTAAATAGCCAGAATTCCGAGATAATAGCAATTTAAAAAAAAAATGTTCCACCCCTGGAATTTTGGTAAACAATTTTTTTTCGTGTTTATCGTGGATTCAACTACTAGCATAACAAGTTTGGTGGTGCTACAATCGATTCTAGTCTCAAAACCCAATCGTACAGGATTAATTTCACTATTCTTGAATTTCAATAACACAAAAAATTCAATTATTTCAAACTTTTTATCGTTTCCTGCAAAGAAAGAAGACAAACTGAAAACAAATATATAGCTCAGACGTCAATGAATCCTTGACACAATAGTTCTATTATTTATGTTAATTATATCTCACACGTTGAAATATACGAAATTATTTTTCAAATATTCAGGCACAGTTTTATTTCCGATGTATGACTCAGCGTTTTCACCAAATTTTAAATAATTACCCACGTATTACTGAAATTTTGATGGAGAGTGGGAGGATCTGTTATAATTCATATAAACAAACTTCTGTATAAATCAAAATATTGATGTTCACCGAAACTTTTCCAACGGTTTTCGGGTTTATTTCTGTTATGTTAAATGAATGAAAAATGTTTCAACCATTTCTGCTTCTGTCAGTGTGACTTTCAGTATACTGTTTTATGCAGGAATTTGACCAACTTATAAACATGTTATACCACTTCCAGTGCTAGTATATTCGTGTTCTTTTCATGTTGCACAATGTGAGTTCTTTTCAGTATTCAAAAATATTTTGAATTCGTTTATTATCAAAACCATGGATCTTCATCAAGTAACGGCCGAGCCAATCAGAAAAATAGATCTGTTCAATCAATTTCAAAAATATTTTTGTTTAATTAGCTGTCCAGCAAATCCCATTGACTTCTTCTCTCTCGTACAATTTTCTTTACTGATTCTGTTTGTTCTTTTCATCACCTAGCCTGCACCTTTACATAGTCCAACCAATAAAACAAAAATAAAGCCTGTTTTGCAAATTAATTCTAATAGTAAGCGACTTGCGCCATGACTTCGGGGATACTTTATAAATAACTAAAATCCAAATTGCAACTCAAAATTTTTTTTGTGCAATTGTTTGAACAATGATTATTAATAAAAAGGGTCCTTTTTTTGTTTTTTTGTAAATATCTCAAAAGGTACCGGACAAATGGCTTTACTCATAAAAGACCGTTTGTAGAGAATGAAAAAACCTACAAAATGGTTTTTAGAAAATCCCGATACGACCATTTTTCGCCGAGAAAAGCCGGAAAAACTCTTGAAAAAAGGCCTTTTTTCAAAAATTCGTATCTCCCTCAATTTTCAATATTAAGAAATAATTTTTCGGGAAATGGTAGCTAATATCATTTACGTTGAGCTCCCGAAAGGTGGAAATTGTCGCTTCAATAGTTTTCCCACAAACGGGTTTTAAAAAAATTACAGCCATATTTTGCATGATGCGTCATATTACGGGAAATGGTCCGATTTGAATTTTTAAAGCGGCATTTTGAATTTGAGGTTGAAAACTACAATTTGTCTATCTCACATTTTCCCATAAGTTTGGAGAACATTGTTAAAAATGCATCTGAACACAGCGCTTCGAGTGAAAATTCGTCGCCGAGTCGTCTAAGGTAGTAGAGGAGGGGGCGCCGAGAAGCGACGTCTTCGCTGTATAGAAAAAAGCGCCTTGTGCGCGCAACCGGTCTCTCACTTCTCCTCCGCTTCTCGGCGCCCCCTCCACTACTACCTTAGCACGACTCGGCGACGAATTTTCACTCGAAGCGCTGTGTTCAGAAGCATTTTTAACAATGTTCTCCAAACTTATGGGAAAATCTGAGATAGACAAATTGTAGTTTTTAACCTCAACTTCAAAATGCCGCTTTAATATGATAATATGACGCATCATGCAAAATATGGCTGTAATTTTTTTAAAACCCGATTGTAGGAAAACTATTGAAGCGACAATTTCCACCTTTCGGGAACTCAACGTACATGATATTAGCTACCATTTCCCGAAAAATTATTTCTTAATATTGAAAATTGAGGGAGATGCGAATTTTTGAAAAAAGGCCTTTTTTCAAGAGTTTTTCCGGCTTTTCTCGGCGAAAAATGGTCGTATCGGGATTTTCCAAAAACCATTTTGTAGGTTTTTTCATTCTCTACAAACGGTCTTTTTTGAGTAAAGCCATTCGTCCAGTACCTTTTGATATATTTACAAAAAGACAAAAAAAGGACCCTTTTTTTTAATAATCATTGTTTAAACAATTGCACAAAAAAAATTTTGAGTTGCAATTTGGATTTTAGTTATTTGTAAAGTATTCCCGAAGTCATGGCGCAAGTCGCTTACTATTAGAATTAATTTCCACAAAAAATTTATATTGGTTGGTCTAACGATCAACCCTCAGAAGTCTTCAGGATGGCGTTTCATCTAGCGATACCAAGAACCGTCGAGAAGTTGTACTAAGAATATCCGTATCTAAATAAAATATGTCCATTCATACAATTACAGATAAGTTCAAAAGCTCAACCAAAACTATAACTCCGTCTTCACACTCAACTCCTTCCGGAGGGTGATAAGAGAGTTCAGAAGAACAGGACGACGGAAGGTGTGCTACACGACGCCCTGACCGTTGCCAGCCTGGACGTCATGTATATTGCCATGGTAATTCCAAGTACCACCGCTTGAGGGCGCTGGTTACAACCTACGCAGATAGACGCGGAAAATGGCAGTCTTTATCCATACTATTGGAGGTAACTGTATGAACCACGCCTCCTGCAACGCTTATGCGTGGATCAAGTCACATTCCATTCAGATAACTGGATGCTGAAAGTTTGTGTGCCGATGTCCCAGAAATAGCTTTAAGCAAAAAAAGTTCTTCCCAGCGTTCCTGGAACAGTTCCAGCAACTAATATAAGACCCAGCCATGCTAGCGGGGCTCATTATCATACACCCTGAGCCTGGTTCGGCCTCTGATTACGAGGTTTCTAGGGGAAAGTATTCGTACAACTTATAAGACAACTGTTTTACGTATGCCGGAATGGAGTCGACGCCCGCAAGCGCTCGCAACTCAACCAAACGAATGTACCTATTACTCTTGGTGAAGAGAACCATGTTCTGCATCCTGTCAAGTATCTAGAAATGCGTCTTATAGAGGTTGCAGAACAAATCTTGGTGTAGAATTCGTGTTAAAAATGTCCGTCTAAGAACGCCAGTCACCCATCCAAACTGTGACCGCGCTAATGGTTGCTAATTCTTGTTTACAATTGTGAAAAATTATTCGAAATGAGTTTTTGGCATAGCGGTTGGAAAGATGAAAATCAGAACTGAATTAAAAAAAATTGGATCAACCGGGATTCAAACCCTAGTCTTATGGTCTCATAATTTCACTGGGTTTGTATGCGAGAATGTGTACATCTTTTCATTCAACCCTCATCGTCGTCTCATACTAACACACAACTGAATTTGAAATATGAATCGCCCGTTTTCGAAACAGGATCGATGGCTTAGTGGTTAGCGCATATGGCCGGAGATCGTAAAACCCGAGTTCAAATCCAGGTTGATCCACATTTTTTTAATTTAGTTCTGATTTTCATCTTTCCGTCAGCTATGCCAAAAACTCATTTCAAAGGATATTTCAAAGGATATTTCAAAGGATACCGCACACTTTAATAGGAAAAGTGGCCCCCTGTCGAATCGGCTGAATTTTTGATATGTTGTAGTCGTAGTCATTCCAAACAAAAAGTCCAATGGGCACAACATTTTCTTTAGGCTAGTTTTGGAGCTAGAGGCCGATGAAAACCTTCATTTGTTCAACATTGTTTTACAATACAAAACGTTATCCTTGATAATCATCAGCATTCTGATTATTCAAGATGTAAACATTCATCAATATGATATACTTTTTCAAGTATTGTTCTTTGGAGTTGTTACATTTGATCAATTATACAGTGTGAAAGTTGAAAACTATACCGAGTGTTCGTTTTATTTCGACCAAAAATTCGTAACATCCAACTGATTCAGAGACAAATAATAGTAGTAGAGAGGTAAATGAAGGTAACGGAGATGTTATTACTGACGTTTCATTTTAATTTAATGCGTTCCACCATCCAACCCTATTTTTTTCGTATTGCCTTGTTCTTGTTCTGGATTCTGCTGTCTGGTTAACTTTCGTTTTTATTTCGATATCACAACAGTATTCGGGAAATTGAACTTTGACGCATTATGAAAATATTATAGTTTAATGTTTTGAATCAACTACAATGTCAGTTTCTTTGATCGTATCGATATGTTCCAAAATGAAACACCCTGTAAATTATTATTAGGGTTAATTCGACGGTGCTTCATTAGGGTCAACGATACTAGGTTCGAAAGGTACGTTAAATGTAACATATACTTAATATATTGAGTTATAGCCCATCATTGTCTCCATATTATACTTATGCTAAATGTGTGAATGGAGGCTTAGGGCCAGTTTTTCAATATCCTGTTAGCGTAGTTTGACTGACGGCTAAATTTGACTAGTGGTTAGAATGAACGTTGCATCTGTTCACATAAAGGAATAAACTCACATTCTAACCATTAGTCACGTAGCATAGACTTTGACTGAACATTGAAAAACCGGCCCTTATATAGTTGACTTGCCAGGAGAAGTTTCTCCATCAAACTCCTTGAGCATCAATAAAATAATCGAATATAAATCAATTAGAACTATTTTTATAACATCCTCCTTGAGTTTCATCATCAACTCGAACTATTAGTTTGTTCATACCAGATGGAACACACTGTATAATTGACCATCTGTAATGACACCAACGAAAAATACTTCTAACACTATCTTATATTGATGAATGTTTAGATCTTGATTACTCAGAATAGTGAAAATTATTCAGGGTAACTTTTTTTATTGTTTAACAATAGAGAAAAGATTTGAATTTTCAACGCCCTCTAGCGTCAAAACTAGCCTATAGAAAAAGTTATGTCCATTGGACTTTTTGTTTGGAATGACTTGGACTACAACATATCACATATCAAAAATTCAACCGATTCGACAGAGGGCCAGTTTCCCAATAAAAGTGTGCGGTGTCCTTTGATTAAAAATAATCATCATTGCGTCTTCCGATATCGCAATATTTGATGATGTTTTCTTAAACTATTTTCAATAACGTCCTTATCACTGCTATCCCTTCAAATTCTCCAGACACCCCTCGATCAGCCTTCAATGTTGAAGTGGGGGGGATAGTTAGATCATACTAAATAATTACTCCTCGCAAAATGTATGTATTAAATTTCGGTTTCCTTTTATATTTATTATAATAGGATTAACAACGACCCTTAATTTTGGTGAGGAGAATACCTTAAGGATTATCTGAGGTGAGGAGTTTTCCTCCGCCCACCCCTGTTGAATATATAATATTTATTTAATAAATATTTACTCTGATATATCCATAACGAACTAACCTTACGTGGACATTAGAGTGCGTGGAAATGGAATACATACATTTCGAGAAAAGTTATTATTTAGTATAATTGAACCAGAACTAACTAACTTTACGTAGAAATTTCAGTGCGTGGAAATTGCAAACTGCAATATGTTAAAATTATATCGCACTTAATGACATACCCCGTTGAATATGATTGCTGCATGGTTACCTGACAACCCTATTACCCTTTACTGACATATCAATTTTTTTCATAGTGTTCACTATCGTATTCAGTTCAGTACTTCCAACAAAAATTGTCTTAAGCGCTTTTCAGCAATATAAGTGGAAATACCTGACTACTGAGTACCATTATTTAGAATTAATGAAGTAGTTGTTATGGATTCTTCGAGAATATGAGAATGTAATCAGTGGAATAAGGAAACATGACGAAGACTAGGTACTTATAGCACAAAAAGCACCTATCTCGAAGCGTTTGCTTATAATTGTATTGAATAATTGAGAGACCAACGTTGATATCTCTATTTCACGTTATTTATTTCAGATAGAGACTTTTTTTCTCCGACACGATAACCATAAACAGTTGTCTACTGGTTCATTATATTCCTCGTATGTCCAAAATTATATCGTTAATTAATTTATTTAATCAAAATGGCACAAGTGATTGGATCACTTAATTAGCTACTTATAAGGTGTAAGGTATAAGAAATAGCAATACCTACTTATTCTATCGTAGAAAAAACATGTGGCTGACAAAACACACTTTCCAGAACTTGACTTTCTGTTTTTTGAAAATAATTACATTAACATTCCGTTTTCCCTTCATTATTCATAACGCTCGAATTCAAAATGTTCAAAAATCAACTTTCCGTACATGGAGTCCAGCTCCAAAACATCGTTGATGTCTTTTCTGTGAAACACCGGAAAAAAGTTAGCGATCAGAGTCTCGGATATAGGTATTCGCACGGTTAATAATGCTCTTTCAAATTATTTTTTTCTCCTACCCCTATAGAAAGTACACACTTTCCTCCCTCAAACCAGGGAGGAAACTCCGTAGGGAGGAAAGTTCCTTTCCTCCCCCTCATCTCAAGTGAGTTGTAAACGATAAAACTTGTGAATCTATTATATTCAAATTGTTTTCGTAATTTCTAGAACATCTTATATATCCTGTATTCTGGTAAAAATCAAACATGAATGTTACTTCTACTTTAGTTCTTTAATACCTATCTGTGTATTTAGAGAGCAAAGTGATTGATTGTCGCTCGACAAAAAGATTAATCTTTGGAGAACGACAATGACACTTTGTGCTTGAAATACACACATTATTTTTTCTACAAGCGCAGCTCTTAGAAAAAATATTATCGACACTTCATTAAAATAGGCACATAAAATTTTATGAGAAAATCATTCAATAGCAATCCGAAATGTCTAAGCTATCTAAATGTCCAATAATTCAAATTATCAACAAGAAAAAAGTAAAATAACATTCTTAAAAAAAAAAAAATTGCAATTGCCAGGAGCTGAACCCTGGACGTTCGGATTACAAGCCAAAGACGCTAGCCATCCAATTGAAAATTCCACAATAATAGGCCCACTTCTAGAATTTGGTTTGAAATGAAGTCTCCATAATTTTAAAACTGATTCATCTGTACATAATAGTTATTTTTGTATCTAGTGTGCGAAATGCTCGACTATTTTTTTAACTCGGCTGCGCCTCGTTAAAAGAAATCAGTTCTCGATTACCAAAGTATTTCGCGCACGAGATGCATGCAAAAGTTTTTCTACAAACGTCAAAAAAAATAGGTAATATAAAATTTTGTCACAATTTGAAAAGTGTTAAAAAGCATTATTGTTGAACATTCAGAAATAAATGATTTCTTCGATTTTCGCTTGATTAAGGACCATAAAGTTAGAAATAAATGATTTCTTGGATTTTTGCTTAATTTAGGAATACATAGGTTAGAATATGAATACCCCATATAGTTTACATACAGTGTGCGAAATAGGTATTTCGCACAATACTTCGCGCACGCTGTCATGGTAACGAAGGAAAATGAAAAAAAGTGTCACTTCGCATATTGTTGTCAATGCGCGAACCTTGTCATTTTTTGACGTTTGTAGAAGAAAAGTATTATGGTATACTTGACATTGAATGAAATAACAGCTTGAATAGTTTTCTGTTGAATTTTTTGCCGACGACAATAATTGCTATTTTATTGCTTACTATATTTGAATCACTGAGCTACTAACCAAGGTTACTGAAATTTCTTTCATTATTAAATTTGACTGTAGCCAAATTATGCCATAGGTACCAACTCTTCGATATTCGGAAATTATAATATGATTTTGAGTTCTTATGGTACCCATAATACATATATATTCAAATTAAAAATCAACAACTATTAAATCTTCCTTTAAAATTGTAATGATAACTATAATTTCGAGAATAACAGGTTCTATTCGAAAGTCATTAAAATAGATGGGTTTCCGTTTGTTTTCTTGGGAACTAATCAACATGATGAGGCACACTAAATCGTTCTAAAGTGAAGACTATAAGACCATTATTGGTGTTTAGAAAGTACTACTTCAATATTATGTAAATCTTTCTATCATTATGTCTTTTTATGTCTCATTCATCTTGTGAAAAGCTCATCAAGTAATTCAGCTTTATGTTAATTGAAGATTTCAACTTTAATGTTCACTGAAGGAAGATGATAAATATTTTTTTGCACGATCCAGTTTTCTTAATTACTTATGGCATCTGTTGTAAAAACGGTAATTTTTTACGGGTTGCTAAGCCAAAGGTATGTGATACTTACCTACCCCTAAATTACTTACCGATGTCTTCCTAACACTGGTTGCTAGGCTTAAGGTTTCGGTAATTGGGTAATTCACCGACGTCTTATGTCAATTTTAGTTTAAATGTTGAAGCTGCGTGAATTAGTTTTTTCGCTCGCAATTGACACACAAACCCAACCTGAGCAAGCCAACCTAGCTTGCGAGTCAGTCGAGAATGCATGAATTAGTTTTTCGCTCGCAATTGACACACAAACCTAACCTAAGCAAGCTAATCTAGCTTGCGAGTCAGTCGAAAATGTGTGAATTAGCTTTTCGCTAACAATTGGTACCCAAACCTAACCTGAGCAAGGTAACCCAGCTTGCGAGTCATTCGAAAATGCGTGAATTAGTTTTTCGGTTGCAATTGACACACAAACCTAACCTGAGCAAGGTAACCTAGCTTGCGAGTCATTCGAAAATGCGAGAATTAGTTTTTCGGTTGCAATTGACACACAAACCTAATCTGAGCAAGCTAACCTAGCTTGCGAGTCAGTCGAGAATGCATGAAATAGTTTTTCGCTCGCAATTGACACACAAACCCAACCTGAGCAAGCTAACCTAGCTTGGGAGTCAGTCGAGGAATGCATGAATTAGTTTTTCGCTCGCAATTGACATACAAACCTAACCTAAGCAAGCTAATCTAGCTTGCGAGTCAGTCGAAAATGTGTGAATTAGCTTTTCGCTAACAATTGGTACCCAAACCTAACCTGAGCAAGGTAACCCAGCTTGCGAGTCATTCGAAAATGCGTGAATTAGTTTTTCGGTTGCAATTGACACACAAACCTAACCTGAGCAAGGTAACCTAGCTTGCGAGTCATTCGAAAATGCGAGAATTAGTTTTTCGGTTGCAATTGACACACAAACCTAATCTGAGCAAGCTAACCTAGCTTGCGAGTCAGTCGAGAATGCATGAAATAGTTTTTCGCTCGCAATTGACACACAAACCCAACCTGAGCAAGCTAACATAGCTTGCGAGTCAGTCGAGAATGCATGAATTAGTTTTTCGCTCGCAACTGACACACTAACCCAACCTGAGCAAGCTAACCTAGCTTGGGAGTCAGTCGAGGAATGCATGAATTAGTTTTTCGCTCGCAATTGACACACAAACCTAACCTAAGCAAGCTAATCTAGCTTGCGAGTCAGTCGAAAATGTGTGAATTAGCTTTTCGCTAACAATTGGTACCCAAACCTAACCTGAGCAAGGTAACCCAGCTTGCGAGTCATTCGAAAATGCGTGAATTATTTTTTCGGTTGCAATTGACACACAAACCTAATCTGAGCAAGCTAACCTAGCTTGCGAGTCAGTCGAAAATGCGTGAATTAGTTTTTCGCTCGCAATTGACACACAAACCCAACCTAAGCAAGCTAATCTAGCTTGCGAGTCAGTCGAAAATGTGTGAATTAGCTTTTCGCTAACAATTGGTACCCAAACCTAACCTGAGCAAGGTAACCCAGCTTGCGAGTCATTCGAAAATGCGTGAATTAGTTTTTCGGTTGCAATTGACACACAAACCTAATCTGAGCAAGCTAACCTAGCTTGCGAGTCAGTCGAAAATGCGTGAATTAGTTTTTCGCTCGCAATTGACACACAAACCCAACCTGAGCAAGCTAACCTAGCTTGCGAGTCAGTCGAGAATGCATGAAATAGTTTTTCGCTCGCAATTGACACACAAACCTAACCTAAGCAAGCTAATCTAGCTTGCGAGTCAGTCGAAAATGTGTGAATTAGCTTTTCGCTAACAATTGGTACCCAAACCTAACCAGAGCAAGGTAACCTAGCTTGCGAGTAACTCGAAAATGCGTGAATTCGTTTTTCGGTTGCAATTGACACACAAACCTAACCTGAGCAAGCTAACCTAACCTGAGCAAGCTAACCTAACCTGAGCAAGCTAACCTAGCTTGCGAGTCAGTCGAAAATGCGTGAATTAGTTTGCATGCTAACCGAGTTGAAAATGCGTAAATTACTAGCCAACTATACCTGACCTGACTACCCTTACCTAAACCTAATAACAATACAAAATTGTTGCGAAATAACGAATATTTATCAAACATTCAGAAAGAACATCCGTGGAGCAGCGATATTTGACAGTTCTAGTGTAATCCAGTGCGCATACGGAACTGCGGGATCAAAAGTAGAATGGTACGGCTAGACGCGTTGAAACACGACTTCAAAAAATATTGTTTCTCGACAATTTTCCTTAAAAATTGGAAAAAAAATTTCAAAAATAAATGAGATGGTCGGAAATCGTTATTGAAATTTAAAGTTAGTGATGTTTTCTGGGGAGCCGGATTGCCAGCAATCAGAGTGGAGATTAGACTTTGAAATGTGCTTCAGATCATGGTCTAGGGCATTCTTTCAAGTTGGCGAGTCAAAAAGAACTGGAAAACCTGTTTCATCAACTCAAGTGGCTCTATTAATTCCATTTATATTACTCCTGAAATATCCGAATAGAAAAAATAAATTAAATCATTGGCGCAGCCAGGGTAGGGGCTTTAGGGCTGCAGCCCCCTCCCCCCACAAGCCACCAAATGAGTATTAAAATGATGGCGTAGAATACGGGAAAAATATTTAAAAAATTCTAGAACTTTCGGAATTTTTTTTTTGTCGGTTTTATGTGCTAGGATAGGATCCTACCGCACCTTTTACATTAATCGCATTTTTTCGACCATAACGAGACATATTCGGTCGTCGATTGAAAATGTTATCTAGAGGTTGCAGGTGCCGTTTTCCCGTCAAAAATTTTTCAATTTTTTTTTCTATATTATATTCTTGAAATTCAGTCTTTTTTCTATAAGCTGACCGAAATTGAAATCGATTGCTAGTCACACGTAAATTTGGTAAGCGTTTTACGAACGTGTACACTTTTAGTTGGACCGATTGTAGTTAGTTTCAACCTCGGTTTCAACTAATCAGTATGGATGGAGAATTTTTGGATAACTTTTTGAGAAACTGTTCAATAAATTAGTGGCTTGGGATAAATCAAAATCTTTGGTTTGAAGTAGATTAGTTATCGGATTAACATCAATCAAAATTTAATACCGAATAACGATCGATCATAAAAATTAATTTTTATTGTATAGTCAATCAATATACAGCTGGATTCATCTCCAATCTATATTAAGAGATATATAATTATCCATCTTGGTATTTTTACAAAAACATCTCATCGTGAATATTTCCAATCTGAGAAAGTTGAAGTTTTGGCGTTCTATAAGACATTTCTAATTTAGTGTCCCTTAGTGGTTTCAGAGTGAGAGTATTGAGATATTATCTCAATTTGCACACCTGTAACATCATATAGCAATCCATGATAATTTATATAGTTTTTTGTTCGCCAACCTTCGAACATGCGTTACTAAATCAAATTGCTTATAAGTTGAAAACCACAAATTTTTCTTTGATAACCTTCATTTTAAGAATGAAAGAGCATAACATTTTCTTCAAATTTACAATACAAGTTTTTTTTACGACGAACCGTTCGGGCTCAAGGACAACTTGTAACTTGGCATATTTCAGCTGACTGGGGAAAATCCCACCTTTTCACTACAAAACTCTAATTTATTATTGAAGTTGATTAACGGATTTCCCCCAGTTCTCTGCGCATACCTTATTTATTAGATCACATAATAAAGATACTTCTACTTTATCAAAAATTACACACAAGTTATTGAATGAGGTCCAAAATCGTACAAAACTTGAAATTCAAAGAAAAACCTTGAAAAAATATTTCACATGATTATATTATTATGTATCATATTTTATACGAACCAGGTACCCCACTGCGTAGTTTAGTCAAACATAGAAACCTGAAGGCGCGTATTCATACAGCGAACGAACGCGAACGAATGCAACCGAACAAATTCGTTCGGTTAATATGGACGTCACGGAAAACAAGACCGAACACGTTTCTTCGCCTTCGCTAGAGTTCGCTCGACAGGCGGTAAATTAAAAGAAATTTGTAACGAATTCGTTTGACCTGTGTTTTACGAATGACTGTGAAAGCATTCCTTCGTTCGTATGTGGACACAATGCCAGTTTTTGAGAAACCCCGAACGAATTCGGGCGAATTCATTCGAGCGAATTCCTTCGCCTTCGTTCGCTGTATGAATACGCGCCTTAAGAGAGACCAACTGGAAAAGATTCTCAGCGTCACTTAGTGAGTTTCTCGAGAGGCCCGGCGTGACCAAAATACGAGACAGGGACTCGACAGGGAGAGCCTTGAGAGGGCACTAGACGAAGTGGGAAAAGCAATAGTCAAAGCGTACGAGGAAAGCTGTCCTGAGAAAAAAAGGCTCAAAATAACAAAACGGTAAGGTGGAATGAGAATCTGGAAACCCTTGGAGGTAGGGTGCAGAAGCTTTTCAAGAGAGTAAAATCCAACCAAGATTGGACCACATATATGGCTAAACACACTCAGTACAACAAAGAAATTAGCAAGGCCAGAAGACAATCACGTGCAGAAGGTACTGTAAACCAAGAAGGTCTCTTGAAAAAGAAGGATAATGCCTATTCTACAACACTCGAGAAAAGTCTAAGGATGCTCATAAAAGCACACTTTCCAGCCTCAGTAGTTCAGACGTCTTGCTCAACCTGCCTCCCCTATACATATACACACAAGCGAAGCCAGGTCAGTCACGAGCAGGCTGCTTAGAGGAGAAGCACCCATAATATGCACGGGAGAGACTACAACAACCTATACGAATAGTTGAAAAAAGATCCGGTTACAAGAATGCCATCAGATGGCATACTTCCCATGCAGATATGGCTTTGAAAAAACTTCCAAGACAAGTATAACGGACAGGGATGCGTGGAAGGAGGATACTCCCATCAATTCGGAAATCGCTGTCTACACTGATGGCTCAAAAACTGATGAAGATTCAGGAGCCGGAATTTACGGAATCAAGCCGAAGATGAAAATCTCATGGAGCCTGAGCAAACAAGCGACGATATTTCAAACGGAAATCATCGCAATACACCATTGGGCACAAGAGCTAATAAGGCATGAGTTTTCAGAAAAAAACATTGACATATACTTAGATAGCCAAGCTGCAATGCAAGTTACTTCAATTCTTGTTTGGGTCTGCATAGAAGCCCTAAAGCCCTAAGCCCTAAGAGCTCGGCAGTCAGAATAGACTGACCGTAGCCTGGGTACCAGCACACACAGGTTATAGAGGCAATAAAGAGGCCGATACACTAGCCCGAAAAGGAGCAAGTAACGCCATGAATGACCCAGAATCGTTTTACGTTGTTTGAGACTCTCAACACTCCTTTCTTATCGCACTAGCAGTCATCGACATAACCTCAACTGCTCTAATGACGAACAAGAGTACTTTTAGTTTTATTACAATATAATTCCTTGAAAAATCTACTAAAAATGTCATTGAATAATCGATACTAGTTTTGGAGTAAAAAAAGTGGGTGTTTGCTGACTGAGCAGAAATATGCCAATTTTTATTTATCCTTTGAGCCCGAACTTTTTGTCGAAAAATAAAACCTGAATAGTGGAATTTGTAGGAAATTCCATGTACTTCCATTTTGAATGAAAAATTATTCAAGAAAAAATGATAGTTTTCGAGTTATAAACGAAAAACTACAAAAAATAGATTTTTTACACTTTTTTTGAATTTTTTGAAAATTTGTAGAAAATTTGTGGTTTTCAACTTATACGCAATAAACCGCAGAAGAAAGAAATTTTTTAGGTTTTTTTTGGATTGTTTTCAATGTTCCGTCACGAAAATTTGTTAGCAAACTTCAGATTCGGATTCAGCATTCCAAAAAACGTAGGAAATGGAAGAAATCAGAACTACCCCAAAACTTTCCCGCCAAGGGCCCTGGAAACAAATTCGACCTATTTTTCATCCTAAAAAAAAATTCTAAAAAGACTTTGGTTCCATCGCTGCTGGCGTGCAGTATATATCTAATTATTTTATCATTTTCAATACATCGATCCATTCTGAGAATTTCATAATTCTACTGAAAAAATGTACGGAAGTTAATTAGTTGAGGTGTTTCCATGAGAAGGAAAACACTGTACATTTTTTACTTTTGTAGGTTGAGTTTCCTTTAAATGCCCTTCATGCGGTTGGCAATCGTTGGAAATCAGCAGTCTCCCACCTTTGCCTAGCCCTAAAAGTCCTTTACTGTCCTAGTATGGAAAAATGAACGAATAATCATGTTGATTAAAAAAAAATAAAAAATTGATCCTCGTTCCAGTGGACTATTGAACGGAACTTAACTTTTTGACATTATTGTGAGTTGAGCTAAATGATTCATGGGTATCGAATTATACAGTGCTAGTCTAAAGTCCGTTCACCCCCTACTAATTTTTGAACCACCTGGTATATCGCAACGAAATTTGAAAGGCTCAAATAGGAGATAAAACCCTACTTTTTCATGAAAAAATTACAGCTAAAAGTTTCAAAATGGCAGCTGAGCGCCTTCTTCAATCATTTTTTGAAATAGAACACCCGGTATATTTGCATGATCGGTTAGAGACGATCATAAGGAATCCAATAACACCAAGTTTGATGCTATTATCTCCAAAGACTTTGGAGATATCACCTATTACTTTCTCCATAAGCCGAATGAGTGGGAGAGAGAAACTTTTTCTGGCGTGTCAATAAATTCTCTCTCACACTCATTCGGCTTATGGAGAAAATAAGAGGCGATATCTCCATAGTCTTTGGAGATAATAGCATCAAACTCGGTGTTGTTGGATTCCTTATGATCGTTCCTAACCGATCAAGCAATTATATACTGGATGTTCTATTTAAAAAAAATTATTGAAGATGGCATCAGTAACCATTTTGAAACTTTTATCTGGAATTTTCTCATGAGAAAGTAGGTTTTCATCTCCTATTTGAGCCTTCCAAATTTCGTTGCGAAATACCAGGTGGTTCAAAAATTAGTAGGGGGGGAACGTACTCTAGACTAGCACTGTATGAATAATGATTTTGTCTTGATCATAATAGACCGGGAGATGATGACAGATTTTTGGACACGATTTTACTCACTATGCCTTTTGGAGGACAGTACGAAACATGGCAGCCTGATTAAAATCGTACCCCATTAATAATAATAATTTATCAATATGAAGAGCCCAGGACGATTATTCATGCATTATTATCATAAGGATATACGGACAATACTGTCCTCCAAAAGGCATACTGAGTAAAATCGTATCATCTCCCGGCCTATAACTCTAAAGGCTCACTCACCTTTAGCAACGCCAAAATAAGAAGAAGGGCATTTACTTGTATTGCACATCGTGGCAGGGATGTTACTCCAAAAAAGGTCACCAAACTCAAACTATCCCCAAACTGAAACCGAAACAAATCTTCTTATAACGCCACAAAACTATATTTTTCCTCCAAGTCAGTCTAGCCATGAATAGAACATTACATTCGTTGAACGTTACGCGAAAAACTGAGGTTATCACTACTAGTTTTGGCTGACGTCCACTTCAAATGTGTCACTTTATCCTGCGAAAACTTCATAAACAGGAAACCGAAAATTAGGAACAATCATACAGTCGTTTCGCCGTTGTATCCGCGAAAACTACATCACAACACAACCAACCACGTGCTTCTATTTACCTCCACAACAGAAATTAACAAAACGAAATAGTTCTTAGGCAGCGCCGGACTGCGTTTGTTTAACGATTCGATGTCTGAACGATGATAGTCTGCTACATCACGACAAATCGTTGTATCGTAACAATCTCAGGCGGCCGCGGCAATATTGGGTGACCACCTTCGCGGTGTACGTACGAATGCTGCGAGTTCGCGAACAGGTGGAAAACAAAACACAATACGGAGCGCAGTCGCTCGGGTTACCCGTGTATCTTCATATCGCGAGGTCATTTCTTACCTATTGTGGTGGATCGTCGTTTGTTTGATATGATATAGGCGGGCGGTTTCAATTAGAGGTATCGCTCAAATTGAGACGCGTCATGCGATTAACACCCCGTCAGGAGGTCAAGGCGCTTATCGACGAGTTTGCTTTTGTGGGTAGGGCTTTATGGACATCACGTGAAAGATAAACAAACTTCCCGTTTTCTTTCCTGAGTTACGAGTCTCGAATTGTAGGATTCCCCATACGCAGTGCGCTAGTGTCCAAGGAAATATAGTATATTGGAAAATGGGATATTCCATACGAGTTTGAGAAGATGATGAACCAGGAGCCAGTGGTGTCATAACTCCCCGAAACACTAGTTTCTAAAATTAGTGTTTCACTTTATATTTCCGTTCCCGGAATATTATTAAAAAATAATAAGTATTCCCCAAAATTATATTCCGAGAGTATATTTCGTGAACATTTTCTGATAGGCCCCGCCCACTAGCGGCGCGGTTGCCTATTGGCCGGACATAATGTGCCGGATTTCTATTTATACGAGCATGTTTGCCGTATCAAATCAATCATCACTCTCACCGCAGGCACAGCCGGATGTGGAGCTATCTGTTAGTCTTAGGACTCAGATATTTTCCAGTTGTCTTTTTCACTTTAAATATTAGTATTTCGGGAGTTTTATCTATCTTTTTGACTGCTTTGAAATCTACGGCCTGACATGTGTTATTAGTGGAAGCTCGGTGGGAACCACCACAATATTTCCGAAGAATTCGTATAAGCTTTATACATATATTTGGCTTTGAAGTCTTTTTCAAGATTTAAAAGACCTCTTAGTTGCAGTCGGTTTTAAACCGAAATAAATTCCAAGAAGTCCCAAAACAAATAAATTTTTGCGGTGATGGGGCTCGCGTGGATGGATATCTGAGCTACCCGTATATTTTTCCAAATATCCAGCACCCCCATTTTACTGACAGTGGCGCAGCCAGGATTTCAGTTTGGGGGGGGGGGGGTGAATAAAAAATTCATCAGTTACCAGATCTTTTTTCGTCTTTTGAATGTTATGAATAACAGTAGTAATTTAGTGGCTTGGGGGGCTGCAACCCCAAAGCCCCCCCTGACTGGGCCAATGCCAAGAGCAGTAGTGCTTCGGAGGGGTTTTCTCCAAAAATCTGGAAGATTTGTGAAAACAAATGAAAACAAAATATAAAATTTAAAAAAAATTGCCGAATAAAACTCAACAGCATCTTTGCACTACGGAACAATACGGCCCAATACAGGGTGTATCAACGATGCTGGACGATAGCTGCATCCCTATTCAAGATAGGAAATTTTTTTTCAAATAAGAGTTGTGAAGAGCAATAAAAGCTGTTCTAAAATTAACTACCAAAACACAGGGTGTCCGGTAAATGTGTGTATTATCAAAGTTATGTTTTTTTAAATAAATCACCCTATATATCTTCACTCTATTGAATATCTTTGAAAGAGTGGTTCTCAAAAATATAGGGTCGTATGGGTTTATACCGGGTGGTTCAGAAGTTATGGTGACATTTATGTCCCAAAATGGGTTAATGCAACACCTGATATTTCAAAATCAATAATTAGAAAGAAGAAAAATTTTTCACCAAAAACCTTTGAAAATGGTGAATTTTCATATCAATAAATTAACCGAATGGCACTTTTCCCATACAGGAGCAACCAAAACTCGGGATCACTTTTTTCTCAGTTTTTTCAAATAGAACACCCTGTAAATGAGGCCAGACCAGAATAGTCCACGCTATGAGCTTCCAGAAAATGTAGGGTTTGCCTACTTGATTTCCATCGAAAATGTATCTAATTTTTAAAAGTAAAAAAGCCCATCTCCCATTTTGACCTATGCACAAATTGAGTCTATTTACAATGGCTTTTCGAACTTCAGTTAAATGTTTGGGGGTCATAATTGGTAATCAGGTGATAGGACCATATTTCTTCGATGGGCCTCTGAATGGAGAAATTTACAGATATTTTCTTCGAGATGATTTATCAAATTTGATGGGGGATGTACCGATCGACACCAGACACAAGTTATATCATCAACATGATGGCGCACCTCCCCACAATCACAATCAGGTTGAAAGATTTTCAAACAGATGGCGCCGAAATAAATGGATAGGAAGAAATGGACCTATTCATTGGCCAGCAAGGTCCCCAGACCTCCCACCCCTAGATTTCTATCTCAGGGGATATGTTAAAGGCGAGGTCTATCAAGAGAAACCAATGTTACCATTAGACATGAAGAATAGAATTAGAGAAGTTTTCCGCTCTATTACAAGACCAACTTTAACTGATGTTCGAAGGGCCATTGTAGATAGACTCAATTTGCGCATAGGCCAAAATGGAAGATCGTTTGAACATCTCCTGTAAATTAACGCTTTTTTACATTTTTTGAGATTATTTTGTTGCCGTGTTTGTCCATCATTGAATACAAAAATATCATTATTGCTATTATGACATTTTTCATACTCTCCTTAAGAATTAGATACATTTCCGATGAAAATCAAGTTGGCTGACCCTACATTTTCTGGAGTGAACTATTCTGGTATGGCCTCATTTACAGGGTGTTCTATTTGAAAAAAACTGAGAAAAAAGAGATCCCGAGTTCTGGTTGCCCCTGTATGGGAAAAGTGCCATTCAGTGAATTTATTAATATGCAATGAAAATTCACCATTTTCAAAGATATTTAGTGAAACATTTTTCTTCTTTTTAATTATTGATTTTGAGATATTTGGTATTGAATAAACCCATTTTGGGACATATATGTCACCATAACTTCAGAACCACCCGGTATAAACCCATACAACCCTATATTTTTGAGAAAAACTATTTCAAAGAAATTCAATGAAATGAAAATATATAGGGTGTTTCATTAGAAAAACATAACTTTGAGAAGTCACACATTTACCGGACACCCTGTATGTCGGTAGTGATTTTTAGAACATAGCTTTCATTGCTCTCTACAACTTTTATTTTAAATATCATTAGAAAAAAATAACTTTGAGAAGTCACACATTTACCGGACACCCTGTATGTCGGTAGTGATTTTTAGAACATAGCTTTCATTGCTCTCTACAACTTTTATTTGAAATATCATTAGAAAAACATAACTTTGAGAAGTCACACATTTACCGGACACCCTGTATGTCGGTAGTGATTTTTAGAACATAGCTTTCATTGCTCTCTACAACTTTTATTTGAAATATATCATTAGAAAAACATAACTTTGAGAAGTCACACATTTACCGGACACCCTGTATGTCGGTAGTGATTTTTAGAACATAGCTTTCATTGCTCTCTACAACTTTTATTTGAAATATATCATTAGAAAAACATAACTTTGAGAAGTCACACATTTACCGGACACCCTGTATGTCGGTAGTGATTTTTAGAACATAGCTTTCATTGCTCTCCACAACTTTTATTTGAAATATTTTTTTCTATCTCAATAGGGAAGCAGCTATTCATATTTTCGAACAAAAATCAAAATTAAATTCTACTTATCAAGGAAATTTTTTCAGATTCAACAATTGACAGACTAATCCTTATATTAGATATAACTCATCAAAATTTTGATAAAATCGTATTCTGATATTATTGGGAATTATTTCTCCTTCGGTACGTGATAAAATATATTCCATTTCAGGCCAATGATGTCATCTCTTGAATCGCTAAGAAATGCATATATTATATTTCTTGATAAGATGACTTCAGTATTTCTACTCGTATGGGGATTAACTGAGTATGTTGAACCACGATTTAGAAATCAATCGTCTGATAAGAGAGTAATTTAATCCTGCAGAGAACACTGCAATTATAAATGTGAGATAAGGGGTGCGAATTATTAGAATCAGAGGTGACTTATATAGAAAAAATGTCACCATGAGTTTGTCAATTCTGAGATTTCTCATGTGTAACCGCTGATTTTTGACATTGCCACAATAGAAAATAAAACGAGACTGGCTCCTGCACTAATTTCGCTTTCGGTGCCGGGGGGCAAGTTTTGAATATCAGTGAAATTAATTCGTAAGTGAAATATTTCGATTCGTAGTTCACCATCAAAAAGCTGTACCTTTTTGTCAATTGTAGTGAAATAAAATGTTCATAAATTCACTTAAATAAATTTAATTCGAACGAGACACTTTGGCAACAATGAAATATCTGTCAAATTTGTGCAAATGATTCACATGGAGAAAATAGAATATTGGGTTGTAGAAATTTTGCTAACAAATAGGTAAAATTTTACGAAAGCGCAGGAGGGCCACAAGAGGTTTTTTTTCATCACTTCGACTTTAACGTTGACATTTCAACATTAATGTCGAAATTTCGACGTTTTTCACGAAATTTCGACTTTTTTTCGAGCTTAATGTCGTAATTTCGATTTTTATGTCGAAATTTAATAAATTCGACTTTTTTCTCGAAATTTCGACATTAGAGTTGAAGTGATTAAAATTCGACTTTTATGTAGAAATTTAATAACGTCGACTTTATTGCCGAAATTTGCAGAAAAAAGTCGAAATTTCGACTTTTTTTTCGAAAGTTCGACTTTTTTCTCGAAATTTCAACAATAAAGTCGAAGTGATTAAATTTCGACATAAGAGTTTAATTTTCGATATTATCCTCGAAATTTCAAGAAAAAAGTCGAAATTTCGAGAAAAATGTTGAAATTAGAATCGAAATTTTGACTTTTTTCGCGAAATTTCGAGTACAATGTCGAAATTTTGACTTTTGAAATTGTCGAAATTTGCAGAAAAAAGTCGAAACTTCAACTTTTATGTTGAAATTTCAACTTTTTCCCCAAAAGTTCGACATTTTCCTCGAAATTTCGACTTTTTTCTTGACATTTCGAGTATAAGGTCGAAATTTCGACTTTTATGTAGAAATTTAATAACGTCGACTTTATTGCCGAAATTTGCAGAAAGAAGTCGAAATTTCGACTTTTTTCTTGAAAGTTCGACTTTTTTCTCGAAATTTTAACAAAAAAGTCGAAGTGATTAAATTTCGACTATATAGTTGAATTTTCGACATTATCCTGAAAATTTCAAAAAAAAAGTCGAAATTTCGAGAAAAATGTCGAAATTAGAGTCGGAATTTTGACTTTTATGTAGAAATTTAATAACGTCGACTTTATTGTCGAAATTTCCAGAAAAAAGTCGAAATTTCGACTTTTATGTTAAAATTTCAACTTTTTACTCGAAAGTTCGACTTTTTTCTCGAAATTTCAACTTTTTCCTTAAAATTTCAACAACGAAGTCGCAGTGATTAAATTTCGACATAAGAGTTTAAATTTCGACATTATCCTCGAAATTTCAAGAAAAATGTCAAAATTTCGATTTTTTTCTCGAAATTTCGACTTTTTCTCGAAATTTCGAGTATAAAGTCAAAATTTCCACTTTTTTTATTCTTGGTGTGTTGACATCGACTGCTATGGTCATTAGCCACGTGTTCCGGATAGCCTTTGTTACTAACTCCATATGCCACATTAGGAGCAGCACTGTTAATTATTAACGCAACAGTGAATCGTGGAGAATTATCCCCAGCCAGCAACAAGATTCAATCACTCAGATTTACATCTGAAACTGAAAAAATCTTTTATGTAAAAAAATAACGTCGACTTTATTGTCGAAATTTGCAGAAAAAAGCAGAAATTTCGACTTTTTTGTTGAAATTTCAATTTTTTTCTCAAAATTAAAGTCGAGATTTAAACTTTTTTCTCGAAATTTCGACTTTTTCTGTAAATTTCTACTTTAAAGTCGAAGTGATGAAAAAAAAACTTCTTGTGGTCCTCCTGCGCTTTCGTACTAAGTAGCGAAAATATCGAGGTTTTTGTTGAATTGTTGATTGTAAGAAAATTAATCATCGAATACATTTTTAGTAGGTATTCCTAATGATCATAATTCAATTTCACATTAAACTCGAACAGACATTCTTCCCATTCAATTTTCAGGCTCGAAAATAAGATCGCTCTGCAAGGTCACCTGATATGGTATATGATGAGGGTCTCTTGACATCATAACCTGTTCTAATTTTGTTGTAAACAAAAGATAGTGGAATCAAGATCAATAGGACGAATTTTTTTGGATTGTGTAAAGGTGTGTATTCAATAGAGCATTCGTTCCACATGAGCACCGAACGAGCGAATGCTCGGACAGTGTGGACGCTGATATGAGCACGAACAGAATGCGCGTGCGGTGCTCGGACCGATCTGTTTTTTGCCGATTTTTCGTGCAAAGTGTGCTTGACGTTCTGTTTGTGATTATTACAGTGATTTTGAATGCAATTTGGATATTGATTAGTATGAATATTTGTACACGACTGACTGCGGATCGGTGCTCATGTGGTGCTCACGTGCCAGGAGACCCTACGCAGCCTGAGCTTGAACCGAGCATATCATGTGCTCTAGTGAATAGGCAACTTTTAATTGAGTATTCAGTCAAACTACTGACTCTACGAGCATCCCTATGAAGTATTAGCGAGACTTTGGTTAATTGCGGTAATTGGAAATTGCGATTGACCTGAATTTCGTTGTATACTTGTTAAAAAAAATCCAAAAGTTCTGTATACTTGGAATAGTATTGAATATATTATTTCATATCACGAATCAAGTTTGCAACCAATACAAGTGTACGGAACATTTTTTTATCGAAAACTAATGTTTTTTTGATATACCCTAAGAGAAAATTCCAAAAGTTCTGCAAACTTGACAGATACATCGAAAAATATTCAAGGGCTTTACCTGTTGATTACGGAGTACCACAGGGTTCAATTTTTGGACCCCTTTTGTTTTCTTTGTATATTTGTGATTTTTATCGGGTAATAGACCACTGCACTATCCACCATTATGCCGACGACACCCAATTATATTACACCTTTCCTCATAACAAGTGGCAAGTATCCATAAATAAAGTTAATAAGGATCTTCAAAATTTATTTGATATATCGACAGCACATAACCTCAGACTCAATCCAAAGAAGTGTCAGTCTATTCTCTTTGGTCCCCAGCACTAACGGCTAGAATTGGAAGTGTTCATCCAAATCATATTAGATCGTGATATTCTACCAATAGCTACTGAGTGTAAGAACTTGGGTTTGTGGCTCGATTCTGACCTCAGATTCCACAAACATGTTAACTCACTCTGTCAAAATTCCTATAACATTTTACGTCAGCTGTATCGAAGTAGGGATATTATGTCCTCCAAACTAAAACTGAAACTCTGTGAAACCCTTATACTATCAAAACTCTCATACTGTGATATCATTTATGGATTTGCTTTAATACGAGATGATGTGAAACGCCTACAAAAAATTCAAAACAAATGTATAAGACTTCCATATGGTATTCGAAATAACGATCATATATCTACCAAGTTCGAGGAATCAGGTTGGTTGAGACTGGAGAAAATTTGGAAACTTCATCTTCTCGTGAATACACACAAGATTTTAATTAATGAAATGCCGGACTACCTTCACTTGAGATATACTACCTTCGAATCTCAAAGTAATTCGAGCACACGGAATAGAAATACTTTCGTCATACCTAGACATTCAACCGCTGGCTTCACACGTAGCTTTCTCTACAATTCTATCAAGCACTACAACTCTCTTCGAAATTATTTTAAGCCCTATAACATTCTCAACTTTAAGAAAAAGTTGAAAGGTTATCTGAGATCTGATGGTTGAGTTAAATGGATACGGATGACATGTTATATCTACCTGGTTTTGTTCACCTTGTTGCTACTGTCTGAAGTTATTCAGACATGAGATTTTATTTTTATTTAAATATTATGTTTTATCATTACAAAATTTTATTATTTATCTATATGTTCATATTACCTAAAGGTTAAGTTGTGAAACAGTGTAAGCTGAACTTCGCCTGTTCATCGATAAGATTACCATTATTCATTCCCATATATGTATACATTCATTCTTGATCTCGATGAATAAAGACCATTTATTATTATTATTATTATTATTAAATATTCCAACCAGTTGTGTAGATTTGCAACTTTTTACGTGGACCGGAACATATATTTTCTTAATTCGTTGTAATTTTTTTTATCAAGGAAATAATTACAAAAGTTTTCAATCTTTGTTGCAAATTTTGAAAACATCTATTCTGATGCATTTACAAATCTGCAACCTTGCACATGACCCGGAACTTCATGCCATTCGCAAGAATCTAATTTTAAAATAATTAGTTTTTTCCAAATTGCATGAAGTTCCGTATCGTGTACAAGGTTGCAAATATGTGAATGTATCAATATAGATGTTTTCAAAATTTGCACAACAATGGCCAATATAACTTTATCACCTTAGTGGCTTTGTTCATAGCTGATATTCTTGTAGGAGCTGTCAACTGATGAAGTTCCAATATATGTAATCATTCTCGAGCTGCTTCTTTAGATAGTCTTGACATTTTGTGGAAATGGCGGTCACTCAGGTTGAAAGGATCTTATTGCCTACAAGGGTAGAGCACCGTTCTTGGCGTTAACACATCATCCTCCACAATTTCCACCAAATGTGAACGTTCTCGCGCCACACTAATTCTTTGCTAATAATTAACTATATTAGTACCTACATTCAACAAGCTATTTCCAAAAACATAAACCTCAAGTGAATGCTACAAAAAACTAATGTTTTTCTTTGATATACCATAAAAAAAAAGTCCAAAAGTTCTGCAAACTTGACAGATACATCGGAAGGTTGCAGATTCATAAATGCATAAGAATAGAAGTTTTCAAATTTGTTTCGAGACCACCTTGATCAAAAAAATTATAACGAATTGAAAAAATATATGTTCCGGTCAACGTAAAAGGTTACAAATCTGCACAACTCTTCGGAATATATTTTTACAATGTTGCGAACTTTGGAACAGGTTGCAAATTGAGATTAAGTGCTTTCTCGATGTACAATTGTGCGCATAAAAAAGTTGTACAGCAGGTTTAGGCTATTGTGATTCAGGCTTATCAATTTTAATAATACTTTGACAAGTAGCGTCCAAATTCAAACTTTTCTATCAGTAACGCGCTTTTAACATTTTTCTAGTGCAATTAGTGCAATACAATGCCTTTTACATTTTTTTTTTATGCACACAACTGTACCATTCATTCACTTGGACAAAGTTTGAGAACTTTTGGAATGATTATTAAATTTTCGATTTTTACTGTATCTCTCTCTACTGGCCTAAATGGTTACTACCTCACTTTTGATAACAGCCAGAGCAGCAAGTTTAGAACAATGAAACTTGATCAAACACAGAACACTGAAGGCTACATTATTTTATGAAACGGCTCGAATCGAACAGGAGTGTATTAATTTCTAAGATAATATGGGTTGAGTTCTCAAGTGTACACACTTCGTCCTAATCCTACACTGTATAGCAATCATTCAAATCAAAATACTGATAATCGTATAAGATAACTTCTGACAGTCACATGAGTATGATGCACTGATAACGGGTGTTACACAAGATTTTTCAATCAGTGGAAATTAGTGAAGAATTAACGTTATTCCTTCAACTCATATCAGTATCAGTAGCAAATCTGCCAATTCCGCAGACAAAACTTGGAAATATCAAGCTATAGATCATTATTTCATCTTTTGGTATTAGAGATAGGCCAAGGATAAAAACAAATCAATTAATTGAATTGAATTGAAACGAAGTGGTCGGGGTATTTAAAAAGCGTTTGTAAAGACTGTCTACCATGTGATGGCACATAGTCGGTTTCCTAATCGTATTTTTGTCAAAAAATCACCCATTTTATACTCTCTCTTGATCTTTGATTTGATTCTTATGTGCTCAGGTATAAGATTCAGCCGGAAAAGAGTGTTTGAAGTAGAAAATCCAATTTTCTGAGATTTTTCATTTTTAATATTTCGAATTTTAAATTCTTGTCTTCGAAGGTATTTTAACGTGCTGATTCCAAATCTTTGAACGGAAATGTCGAAAACTCATCAGAAATATTTTTGGCGCCAAAAAAACCATTTGAATACTGATTCAGAGCTGACCAACTCGAGAACGGTTAGAGATAGACGAATTCTGCGAACGCCAATCGATTCAGAATGGTCGAATTAGTATATATTGTGAATTAAGTTGGATCGAAAAAAATTTAAAATTACTCGAAAAAAGTTGCAAGGGCCCTTCAAAGTAATGAAAAATACTAAGTCGTCACATCGACTTGGAATTTGCACAGCATACGTGAAATTTCATGCTCTTTCCGAAAATGTATGATTTTATGTGCTCAGTTATGAGATTCAGCCGGAAAAGAGTGTTTAAGGTGGAAAATCCAATTTTCTGTGATTTTTCATTTTTATTATTTCGAATTTCAAATTCTTGTCTTCGAACGTATTGCAACGTGCCGATTCCGAATCTTTGAACGGAAATGTCGAAAACTCATCAGAAATATTTTTGGCGACAAAAAAACCATTAGAATACTGATTCAGAGCTGACCTACTCGAGAACGGTTAGAGATAGACGAATTCTGCAAACGCCAATCGATTCAGAATGGTCGAATTAGTATATATTGTGAATTTAGTTCGATCGAAAAAAATTTAAAATTACTCGAAAAAAGTTGCAAGGGGTCACCCTTCACAATCATGAAAAATACTAAGTCGTCACATCGACTTGGAATTTGCACAGTATACGTGAAATTTCATGCTATTTCCGAAAATGTATGATTTTTATGTGCTCAGATATATAAGATTCAGCCGAAAAAGAGTGTTTAAGGTAGAAAATCCAATTTTCTGAGATTTTTTATTTTTAATATTTCGAATTTCAAATTCTTATCTTCGAACGTATTTTAACGTGCTGATGTCGAATCTTCGAACGAAAATGTCGAAAACTCATCAGAAATATTTTTGGCGCCATAAAAACCATTTGAATACTGATTCAGAGCTGACCTACTCGAGAACGGTTAGAGATAGACACATTCTGCGAATGCCAATCGATTCAGAATGGTCGAATTAGTATATATTGTGAATTTAGTTCAATCGAAAAAAATTTAAAATTACTCGAAAAAAGTTGCAAGGGGTCCCTTCAAAATCATGAAAAATACTAAGTCGTCACATCGACTTGGAATTTGCACAGTATACGTGAAATTTCATGCTCTTTCCGAAAATGTATGATTTTTATGTGCTCAGATATATAAGATTCAGCCGAAAAAGAGTGTTTAAGGTAGAAAATCCAATTTTCTGAGATTTTTTATTTTTAATATTTCGAATTTCAAATTCTTATCTTCGAACGTATTTTAACGTGCTGATGTCGAATCTTCGAACGAAAATGTCGAAAACTCATCAGAAATATTTTTGGCGCCATAAAAACCATTTGAATACTGATTCAGAGCTGACCTACTCGAGAACGGTTAGAGATAGACACATTCTGCGAATGCCAATCGATTCAGAATGGTCGAATTAGTATATATTGTGAATTTAGTTCAATCGAAAAAAATTTAAAATTACTCGAAAAAAGTTGCAAGGGGTCACCCTTCAAAATCATGAAAAATACTAAGTCGTCACATCGACTTGGAATTTGCACAGTATACGTGAAATTTCATGCTCTTTCCGAAAATGTATGATTTTATGTGCTCAGTTATGAGATTCAGCCGGAAAAGAGTGTTTGAGGTGGAAAATCCAATTTTCTTAGATTTTTCATTTATAATATTTCGAATTTCAAATTCTTGTCTTCGAACGTATTTTAACGTGCTGATTCCGAATCTTTGAACGGAAATGTCGAAAACTCATCAGAAATATTTTTGGCGCCAAAAAAACCATTAGAATACTGATTCAGAGCTGACCTACTCGAGAACGGTTAGAGATAGACGAATTCTGCGAAAACCAATCGATTCAGAATGGTCGAATTAGTATATATTGTGAATTTAGTTCGATCGAAAAAAATTAAAAATTACTCGAAGAAAGTTGCAAGGGGTCACCCTTCAAAATCATGAAAAATACTATGTCGTCACATCGACTTGGAATTTGCACAGTATACGTGAAATTTCATTCTCTTGCCGAAAATGTATGATTTTATGTGCTCTGTTATGAGATTCAGCCGGAAAAGAGTGTTTAAGGTGGAAAATCCAATTTTCTGAGATTTTTCATTTTTAATATTTCGAATTTCAAATTCTTGTCTTCGAACGTATTTCAACGTGCTGATTCCGAATCTTTGAACGGAAATGTCGAAAACTCATCAGAAATATTTTTGGCGCCAAAAAAACCATTAGAATACTGATTCAGAGCTGACCTACTCGAGAACGGTTAGAGATAGACAAATTCTGCTGACGCCAATCGATTCAGAATGGTCGAATTAGTATATATTGTGAATTTGGTTCGATCGAAAAATTTTAAAATTACTCGAAAAAAGTTGCAAGGGGTCACCCTTCAAAATCATGAAAAATACTAAGTCGTCACATCGACTTGGAATTTGCACAGTATACGTGAAATTTCATGCTCTTTCCGAAAATGTATGATTTTATGTGCTCAGTTATGAGATTCAGCCGGAAAAGAGTGTTTAAGGTGGAAAATCCAATTTTCTGAGATTTTTCATTTTTAATATTTCGAATTTCAAATTCTTGTCTTCGAACGTATTTTAACGTGCTGGTTTCGAATCTTCGAACAAAAATGTCGAAAACTCATCAGAAATATTTTTGGCGCCATAAAAACAATTTGAATACTGATTCAGAGCTGACCTACTCGAGAACGGTTAGAGATAGACGAATTCTGCGAAAGCCAATCGATTCAGAATGGTCGAATTAGTATATATTGTGAATTTAGTTCGATCGAAAAAAATTTAAAATTACTCGAAAAAAGTTGCAAGGGGTCACCCTTCAAAATCATGAAAAATACTAAGTCGACTTGGAATTTGCACAGTATACGTCAAATTTCATGCTCTTTCTGAAAATGTATGATTTTATGTGCTCAGTTATGAGATTCAGCCGGAAAAGAGTGTTTAAGGTGGAAAATCCCATTTTCTGTGATTTTTCATTTTTAATATTTCGAATTTCAAATTCTTGTCTTCGAACGTATTTTAACGTGCTGATTCCGAATCTTTTAACAGAAATGTCGAAAACTCACCAGAATTATTTTTGGCGACAAAAAAACCATTAGAATACTGATTCAGAGCTGACCTACTCGAGAACGGTTAGAGATAGACGAATTCTGCGAAAGCCAATCGATTCAGAATGATCGAATTAGTATATATTGTGAATTTGGTTCGATCGAAAAATTTTAAAATTACTCGAAAAAAGTTACAAGGGGTCACCCTTCAAAATCATGAAAAATACTAAGTCGTCACTTCGACTTGGAATTTGCACAGTATACGTGAAATTTCATGCTCTTTCCGAAAATGTATGATTTTATGTGCTCATTTATGAGATTCAGCCGGAAAAGAGTGTTTAAGGTGAAAAATCCAATTTTCTGTGATTTTTCATTTTTAATATTTCGAATATCAAATCCTTGTCTTCGAACGTATTTTAACGTGCTGATTTCGAATCTTCGAACGAAAATGTCGAAAACTCATCAGAAATATTTTTGGCGCCATAAAAACAATTTGAATACTGATTCAGAGCTGACCTACTCGAGAACGGTTAGAGATAGACGAATTCTGCGAAAGCCAATCGATTCAGAATGGTCGAATTAGTATATATTGTGAATTTAGTTCGATCGAAAAAAATTTAAAATTACTCGAAAAAAGTTGCAAGGGGTCACCCTTCAAAATCATGAAAAATACTAAGTCGACTTGGAATTTGCACAGTATACGTGAAATTTCATGCTCTTTCTGAAAATGTATGATTTTATGTGCTCAGTTATGAGATTCAGCCGGAAAAGAGTGTTTAAGGTGGAAAATCCCATTTTCTGTGACTTTTCATTTTTAATATTTCGAATTTCAAATTCTTGTCTTCGAACGTATTGCAACGTGCCGATTCCGAATCTTTGAACGGAAATGTCGAAAACTCATCAGAAATATTTTTGGCGACAAAAAAACCATTAGAATACTGATTCAGAGCTGACCTACTCGAGAACGGTTAGAGATAGACGAATTCTGCGAAAGCCAATCGATTCAGAATGGTCGAATTAGTATATATTGTGAATTTGGTTCGATCGAAAAATTTTAAAATTACTCGAAAAAAGTTACAAGGGGACCCCTTCAAAATCATGAAAAATACTAAGTCGTCACATCGACTTGGAATTTGCACAGTATACGTGAAATTTCATGCTCTTTCCGAAAATGTATGATTTTATGTGCTCATTTATGAGATTCAGCCGGAAAAGAGTGTTTAAGGTGAAAAATCCAATTTTCTGTGATTTTTCATTTTTAATATTTCGAATTTCAAATCCTTGTCTTTCGAGAACGGTTAGAGATACACGAATTCTGCAAACGCCAATCGATTCAGAATGGTCGAATTAGTATATATTGTGAATTTAGTTCGATCGAAAAAAATTTAAAATTACTCGAAAAAAGTTGCAAGGGGTCGTCACCCTTCAAAATCATGAAAAATACTAAGTCGTCACATCGACTTGGAATTTGCACAGTATACGTGAAATTTCATGCTCTTTCTGAAAATGTATGATTTTATGTGCTCATTTATGAGATTCAGCCGGAAAAGAGTGTTTAAGGTAGAAAATCCAATTTTCTGTGATTTTTCATTTTTAATATTTCGAATTTCAAATCCTTGTCTTCGAACGTATTTTAACGTGCTGATTTCGAATCTTCGAACGAAAATGTCGAAAACTCATCAGAAATATTTTTGGCGCCATAAAAACAATTTGAATACTGATTCAGAGCTGACCTACTCGAGAACGGTTAGAGATAGACGAATTCTGCGAAAGCCAATCGATTCAGAATGGTCGAATTAGTATATATTGTGAATTTAGTTCGATCGAAAAAAATTAACAATTACTCGAAAAAAGTTGCAAGGGGTCACCCTTCAAAATCATGAAAAATACTAAGTCGTCACATCGACTTGGAATTTGCACAGTATACGTGAAATTTCATTCTCTTTCCGAAAATGTATGATTTTATGTGTTCTGTTATGAGATTCAGCCGGAAAAGAGTGTTTAAGGTGGAAAATCCAATTTTCTGAGATTTTTCATTTTTAATATTTCGAATTTCAAATTCTTGTCTTCGAACGTATTTCAACGTGCTGATTCCGAATCTTTGAACGGAAATGTCGAAAACTCATCAGAAATATTTTTGGCGCCAAAAAAACCATTAGAATACTGATTCAGAGCTGACCTACTCGAGAACGGTTAGAGATAGACAAATTCTGCGAACGCCAATCGATTCAGAATGGTCGAATTAGTATATATGGTTAATTTAGATCGATCGAAAAAAATTTAAAATTACTCGAAAAAAGTTGCAAGGGGTCACCCTTCAAAATCATGAAAAATACTAAGTCGTCACATCGACTTGGAATTTGCACAGTATACGTGAAATTTCATGCTCTTTCCGAAAATGTATGATTTTTATGTGCTCAGATATATAAGATTCAGCCGAAAAAGGGTGTTTAAGGTAGAAAATCCAATTTTCTGAGATTTTTTATTTTTAATATTTCGAATTTCAAATACTTGTCTTCGAACGTATTTTAACGTGCTGATGTCGAATCTTCGAACGAAAATGTCGAAAACTCATCAGAAATATTTTTGGCGCCATAAAAACCATTTGAATACTGATTCAGAGCTGACCTACTCGAGAACGGTTAGAGATAGACACATTCTGCGAATGCCAATCGATTCAGAATGGTCGAATTAGTATATATTGTGAATTTAGTTCGATCGAAAAAAATTTAAAATTACTCGAAAAAAGTTGCAAGGGGTCACCCTTCAAAATCATGAAAAATACTAAGTCGTCACATCGACTTGGAATTTGCACAATATACGTGAAATTTCATGCTTTTTCCGAAAATGTATGATTTTTATGTGCTCAGATATATAAGATTCAGCCGAAAAAGAGTGTTTAAGGTAAAAAATCCAATTTTCTGAGATTTTTCGTTTTTAATATTTCAAATTTCAAATTCTTGTCTTCGAACGTATTTTAACGTGCTGATGTCGAATCTTCGAACGAAAATGTCGAAAACTCATCAGAAATATTTTTGGCGCCAAAAAAACCATTAGAATACTGATTCAGAGCTGACCTACTCGAGAACGGTTAGAGATAGACGAATTCTGCGAAAACCAATCGATTCAGAATGGTCGAATTAGTATATATTGTGAATTTATTTCGATCGAAAAGAATTAAAAATTACTCGAAAAAAGTTGCAAGGGGTCACCCTTCAAAATCATGAAAAATACTAAGTCGTCACATCGACTTGGAATTTGCACAGTATACGTGAAATTTCATGCTCTTTCCGAAAATGTATGATTTTATGTGCTCAGTTATGAGATTCAGCCGGAAAAGAGTGTTTGAGGTGGAAAATCCAATTTTCTTAGATTTTTTATTTATAATATTTCGAATTTCAAATTCTTGTCTTCGAACGTATTTTAACGTGCTGATTCCGAATATTTGAACGGAAATGTCGAAAACTCATCAGAAATATTTTTGGCGCCAAAAAAACCAGTAGAATACTGATTCAGAGCTGACCTACTCGAGAACGGTTAGAGATAGACGAATTCTGCGAAAACCAATCGATTCAGAATGGTCGAATTAGTATATATTGTGAATTAAGTTCGATCGATAAAAATTAACAATTACTCGAAAAAAGTTGCAAGGGGTCACCCTTCAAAATCATGAAAAATACTAAGTCGTCACATCGACTTGGAATTTGCACAGTATACGTGAAATTTCATGCTCTTTCCGAAAATGTATGATTTTATGTGCTCAGTTATGAGATTCAGCCGGAAAAGAGTGTTTGAGGTGGAAAATCCAATTTTCTTAGATTTTTTATTTATAATATTTCGAATTTCAAATTCTTGTCTTCGAACGTATTTTAACGTGCTGATTCCGAATATTTGAACGGAAATGTCGAAAACTCATCAGAAATATTTTTGGCGCCAAAAAAACCAGTAGAATACTGATTCAGAGCTGACCTACTCGAGAACGGTTAGAGATAGACGAATTCTGCGAAAACCAATCGATTCAGAATGGTCGAATTAGTATATATTGTGAATTTAGTTCGATCGAAAAGAATTAAAAATTACTCGAAAAAAGTTGCAAGGGGTCACCCTTCAAAATCATGAAAAATACTAAGTCGTCACATCGACTTGGAATTTGCACAGTATACGTGAAATTTCATTCTCTTTCCGAAAATGTATGATTTTATGTGTTCTGTTATGAGATTCAGCCGGAAAAGAGTGTTTAAGGTGGAAAATCCAATTTTCTGAGATTTTTCATTTTTAATATTTCGAATTTCAAATTCTTGTCTTCGAACGTATTTCAACGTGCTGATTCCGAATCTTTGAACGGAAATGTCGAAAACTCATCAGAAATATTTTTGGCGCCAAAAAAACCATTAGAATACTGATTCAGAGCTGACCTACTCGAGAACGGTTAGAGATAGACAAATTCTGCGAACGCCAATCGATTCAGAATGGTCGAATTAGTATATATGGTGAATTTAGATCGATCGAAAAAAATTTAAAATTACTCGAAAAAAGTTGCAAGGGGTCACCCTTCAAAATCATGAAAAATACTAAGTCGTCACATCGACTTGGAATTTGCACAGTATACGTGAAATTTCATGCTCTTTCCGAAAATGTATGATTTTTATGTGCTCAGATATATAAGATTCAGCCGAAAAAGGGTGTTTAAGGTAGAAAATCCAATTTTCTGAGATTTTTTATTTTTAATATTTCGAATTTCAAATTCTTGTCTTCGAACGTATTATAACGTGCTGATGTCGAATCTTCGAACGAAAATGTCGAAAACTCATCAGAAATATTTTTGGCGCCATAAAAACCATTTGAATACTGATTCAGAGCTGACCTACTCGAGAACGGTTAGAGATAGACACATTCTGCGAATGCCAATCGATTCAGAATGGTCGAATTAGTATATATTGTGAATTTAGTTCGATCGAAAAAAATTTAAAATTACTCGAAAAAAGTTGCAAGGGGTCACCCTTCAAAATCATGAAAAATACTAAGTCGTCACATCGACTTGGAATTTGCACAATATACGTGAAATTTCATGCTTTTTCCGAAAATGTATGATTTTTATGTGCTCAGATATATAAGATTCAGCCGAAAAAGAGTGTTTAAGGTAGAAAATCCAATTTTCTGAGATTTTTCGTTTTTAATATTTCAAATTTCAAATTCTTGTCTTCGAACGTATTTTAACGTGCTGATGTCGAATCTTCGAACGAAAATGTCGAAAACTCATCAGAAATATTTTTGGCGCCAAAAAAACCATTAGAATACTGATTCAGAGCTGACCTACTCGAGAACGGTTAGAGATAGACGAATTCTGCGAAAACCAATCGATTCAGAATGGTCGAATTAGTATATATTGTGAATTTAGTTCGATCGAAAAGAATTAAAAATTACTCGAAAAAAGTTGCAAGGGGTCACCCTTCAAAATCATGAAAAATACTAAGTCGTCACATCGACTTGGAATTTGCACAGTATACGTGAAATTTCATGCTCTTTCCGAAAATGTATGATTTTATGTGCTCAGTTATGAGATTCAGCCGGAAAAGAGTGTTTGAGGTGGAAAATCCAATTTTCTTAGATTTTTTATTTATAATATTTCGAATTTCAAATTCTTGTCTTCGAACGTATTTTAACGTGCTGATTCCGAATATTTGAACGGAAATGTCGAAAACTCATCAGAAATATTTTTGGCGCCAAAAAAACCAGTAGAATACTGATTCAGAGCTGACCTACTCGAGAACGGTTAGAGATAGACGAATTCTGCGAAAACCAATCGATTCAGAATGGTCGAATTAGTATATATTGTGAATTAAGTTCGATCGAAAAAAATTAACAATTACTCGAAAAAAGTTGCAAGGGGTCACCCTTCAAAATCATGAAAAATACTAAGTCGTCACATCGACTTGGAATTTGCACAGTATACGTGAAATGTCATGCTCTTTCCGAAAATGTATGATTTTATGTGCTCAGTTATGAGATTCAGCCGGAAAAGAGTGTTTGAGGTGGAAAATCCAATTTTCTTAGATTTTTTATTTATAATATTTCGAATTTCAAATTCTTGTCTTCGAACGTATTTTAACGTGCTGATTCCGAATATTTGAACGGAAATGTCGAAAACTCATCAGAAATATTTTTGGCGCCAAAAAAACCAGTAGAATACTGATTCAGAGCTGACCTACTCGAGAACGGTTAGAGATAGACGAATTCTGCGAAAACCAATCGATTCAGAATGGTCGAATTAGTATATATTGTGAATTTAGTTCGATCGAAAAGAATTAAAAATTACTCGAAAAAAGTTGCAAGGGGTCACCCTTCAAAATCATGAAAAATACTAAGTCGTCACATCGACTTGGAATTTGCACAGTATACGTGAAATTTCATTCTCTTTCCGAAAATGTATGATTTTATGTGTTCTGTTATGAGATTCAGCCGGAAAAGAGTGTTTAAGGTGGAAAATCCAATTTTCTGAGATTTTTCATTTTTAATATTTCGAATTTCAAATTCTTGTCTTCGAACGTATTTCAACGTGCTGATTCCGAATCTTTGAACGGAAATGTCGAAAACTCATCAGAAATATTTTTGGCGCCAAAAAAACCATTAGAATACTGATTCAGAGCTGACCTACTCGAGAACGGTTAGAGATAGACAAATTCTGCGAACGCCAATCGATTCAGAATGGTCGAATTAGTATATATGGTGAATTTAGATCGATCGAAAAAAATTTAAAATTACTCGAAAAAAGTTGCAAGGGGTCACCCTTCAAAATCATGAAAAATACTAAGTCGTCACATCGACTTGGAATTTGCACAGTATACGTGAAATTTCATGCTCTTTCCGAAAATGTATGATTTTTATGTGCTCAGATATATAAGATTCAGCCGAAAAAGGGTGTTTAAGGTAGAAAATCCAATTTTCTGAGATTTTTTATTTTTAATATTTCGAATTTCAAATTCTTGTCTTCGAACGTATTATAACGTGCTGATGTCGAATCTTCGAACGAAAATGTCGAAAACTCATCAGAAATATTTTTGGCGCCATAAAAACCATTTGAATACTGATTCAGAGCTGACCTACTCGAGAACGGTTAGAGATAGACACATTCTGCGAATGCCAATCGATTCAGAATGGTCGAATTAGTATATATTGTGAGTAGGAGATTTGAGCCGGTTCTGGGCCTCCCCCCACCACTATGACGTCATCAGTGACCTTGACCTATGACCTATGACCTCGACCTATGACCTTGACCCATGACCTTGACCTTGACCTATGACCTTGACCTATGACCTCGACCTATGACCTCGACCTAGGACTTGACCTAGGACTTGGGCTTGCCCTTAGCCTTGACCATGATGTATATTGTTGGGAGGTGTTCAGGGTTTGTGTTTGACATTGAGATTATAATGACTTGGATTTTTTTTTCATACACGGACAAGTACTTTTTCCAAGTACTTAATTTATTTTTCTTACCTCAATGTCTTCCATGTCCTTCATGTATACTTACTCTGCCATTGTGTATGACCCTTATGTGTGGAGTACACATACAAATCTATACCGAAGTATAGAGAGGGTACAACACGTCTGCACACCACGGAGATCCAGTCAGATATGTGAACTCTGATTACTCTCCAGTGATGTATACCTTGCGATGGTGGTGGGAGGAGGGGTCGCGTGACGCTATGCGCATCCACCCTCGCTCTCGATAGGGTGGGTTGGATCCGCGCTGACGTCACACACCCATACGCTGCGGTGACTCATCGACTACTATTTACTCTCCGCCCTCTATCGATGCGATGCAAACTCGCGCATGGTGGGGGCTTTGTATCATACATGTTTCATAAGTCTGTGGTGGGGGGTGGTTCACTATCTATTATAAAAGAAGTTGGTATGGTGATATGAAATCAGAAGTTGTATACCTAGCAGTCGAGCAGTCAGCAAGAGTAGTGAAGTTATTCAGTGCCTACACAGTGAGAGAGATCAGTGAGTGTGTTTTTCTATTGAAAATTATTTATATTTTCCATATATATTATCATCATGTCAGTTCCAAAAGTAGATTTACAAAAAATCAATTCTATAATTAAACAAGAGATGGAAGTGTTAGAGCAAAAAGTAATATCATCTTTGCCACTGAATGAAGCTTACCCAATTAAGACGATGTCAGTTTGTTCTACCCGGTTTGGTAAATCCATTTTATTGATACTACTTGATGTAAGCAATGATACATTATTCAAAACATGGCTGCCAAAACGCGTTTCAGAACAATTTACCGATGATGATGTAGCATGCATCAATTCATCAGGTGGTAAATATACAGTAGCATATTTGGGTCAGAGTCCACAAAGCTTTGCCGGCATGAAAACGAGATCGTTGGTCAAATTTGATCTCACTGAATAATTGTAATATATAATTTCCACTTGTCATATCTTCTAATTCTGATTCTTTTATATTATAGGTGATAATTGTAAGGAAAATATAAAAACTTTTCATACATTGTTAAACACACTCTTCGGTGGAGACATCATCAAAAGTCTAATGTGAGTAGTACTGATTATTTTTGTAGCATTCTTATTTCAATAATTTCTCTTTGATCATAGCTTCATTTTTGAAAAATGTGGATGATGTATGCAAGTCAACACTGGACCGAAGCCATAGACATCTCTTCCGCCGTTGAAAGGTTAACTTCTGAGTTGCGTGCTTTGAGCGAGGATGCTCACCACGCCACTATTTATGACCTGAGCGTATGCTATGATGAAGAAAGGATCCAACACTGTATGCGTGATTACGAGAACTACAAAAAGGGTGTGGATCTCTGCGAGAAATATACAGATGGTTCTTTCGATCTACATCACCTCTGCGACGCAATGATTGAATGTGAGCTGAAAAGATTTCTCCACCGCCTCCTACCATACCTACCTGAAGACATCATCAAAAAGTACCAACTGGATGATGATGATAGTGAAATCGAAGAAGGAGAAAATTATGATGAAGATGAAGAAGAAGTTATATTAGATTGTTTGTACATACCTAAGACTATTTGAATTCTAAGCTAATGATATTTGAATAAAAAAACATAAAAATTTTTTACACATGTTTTATTTACCTATTTCTCTTTTACATGAATAAAGAAAGAAAAATGAAAAAAATGTGTGTGTGTGTGTGTCTTCATCAATATCTGCAGTGAACTGAACCATCCAATGCATTGTATGTCAAAAATGTATCATGCAGAATGAGTGCATATACTTTGGTGTTGGCTGGGAAGTTGACTTTCCTAGTTTCAAACTCGAGCTTAATATCAATAGTTGATGATTTTGTGGCATTCGGCTGATGTGAACAATCAATGATGAATAGTGGATTTTGTCGAAATTGACCAATGTCCATGAGAGGTTCACTCATATCTTTATCATAATAACTTCGTTGAAAGTTCTCATAGGCATAATAAGCCGAAGTATCGAGTTTTTTATCGAAATCCAAATTCCAACGTTCATATGGGTATACTTCAGAGTTCAAGTACACACGAATGTTATTGATATCAGCAGTTGTGAATTTAGTGATGTCCTTTGTCCTGTCTTCAGAAGTGGTAGTGCTTTGGAATCCAATGATGATGTAACGAGGTGTTTCAAGGGCGTTGGTTGTCTTGATAGCCCATATGTCTGAAGACGTGCCACGTAGTGATGGAAGTTCATAGAGATCCCACATGCGATAAGCCAACTTGATTTTAGCATTCAGACCGCTTTTGTTGATTCTATTTAAAAGTTTGAGCTTGTGCTTATCTTCTGGCACTATGTGTCTTATTTTCCACTCAATTTTATTGATTTCCAAATCAGCATCAACCTCACCAATATATGAGTTCTTGAAGGATCGAGCGATTATTAAAATCATTTCTTGTTTGGCATTCAAGATACTTTTGTTGTAATCTTCAGCGAAACCCATCAAATATTTCAGTGGTAATTTACCACTGAATACGTGACTAGTTGTATCCAAGATATCCTGTTTAGTTTCCGAAAGTCCCCATCCAGTTGTCAATAAAGTGTTAGCATGCGATTGTCCAAATGATATCATATTCTTCATTGTAGATGTTATCCCCGGCTTCCTGACCACAGCAACTTGTTCACCACCCATTTCGTAGCGAATTTCATCAAAAAGGAAGGCGATTGCATTATTCGAGAGATAACATAATTTTGTTTCATCTTTAGGTGTGAATTTACCCTCTATATAAATGAAACTCTCAGCAATGTCAAGTATAACGTCTTGATTATTGATTGCAATTCGAATTTCATCTGAATTCCTAAACAATGGTGATCCATATGGTTTATATGTATGCTCATGTAAACTTGTGAGGGAATGATCGAGCATCGGCTCGTCAAATATATTCAACTTTTCACTATTTGTTTCGAGCACCATTGTTCCTTACTTTCAGTCCAATTGATTTCAAAAATTTGAGATCTCTCAGCGAGAGAGCAGTGTGGTGTGCTAACTGTTTAGCGTACACTTTTGGAATGAGCCTTTTTCTATTCGAACCTTCCTTTTTAGCTATTTGTGGAATGTTTTCAAATCCTTGTCGATTCTGTCTATTATAACAAAAACCCATAATAGTTATTAGATTTTTTTCAATTCCAAAATTATAACAATCTCTTCTGCACTTCCAAAATCAATGAGATTATTATTATGATCCAAAATACGCACTGTGATGTTGTGAATCAACTGACGACCTTCTGGACTGATGGGCATATATATAATCTTGTGTGGTTCTTTTGTGAGATTGAATCCAGGCTCCACATCGATATCGAATGAAAAAAGAATGTGGGATTCTTCATTGTTTATGTATGAACCAGATATAATGTTGCAATCTAAGCGGATTAGTCTCACAGTTGTTATATTTATCGGATGTGAGGATTCGTGTATCTGAATCGGTTGAAATCTATCAAAATTAAAACCCATCATCTTTGCTATGGAATTCGGATGAGTTAGATCAATTTCATATTTTGATCGCATCTCACATTTGAAAGTATTATTATTGGCATGTAGGTAGAATATATCATCTGCATTGGTATCGTTTTGATTTTTCCCATGAAACAATCGAAACATGATATGTTTCTGAATAACTGCATTGATCTCATCTATTTCATAGGCACCACATGGAATTTCAATTGTGTACTTCTGAAGTATTGGTGAACTTATATCACTGATTCTAAAACTGATCACATTGTTTTTTTCAGTTATATTATTTACTGTGTTGCATCCATAGAATCCTAAAAGTCCCAATCCATAACGACTGTTTCTATCCAATTCAACGGGTGGGAAAAAGTCTGCACTCAAGACACTCGTCCCGACAGCTTGTAGTTCGAACTTCCGTGACATGACTGATACATTTTATGGATTTCACTTCAATTTATTGTTGTCTACAACACACTCGGGACAACCTACGCTTTTTCGGAGATGGTTCATCAATATCCATTTCATTTTTATTAGCACCAATATTCATATCCTTTATATTGCAATAACAGCAGAATATTTTTCGAGGTATAGGACCATCATTCACATCAGAATCTGAAACGCTTTCGCCGTCAAGATTGTGGTGGTCATTGCAATATCTATATTTCATTATATCAACATCATCTTGTAGACTTTTAGGTAACTTTTCCCAAACAGAAGCAATCTCATGTGCAGCGCATGCGAGTATCACTTCCTTCGGCATATTTGCAAGCATCACTCGATCCATTCTTGTCAAGGTCCGATATTTTGAATACATTTTGAGTGATAATCCCATCGTCCTAATAGCCTCTCGAGTCATTGCTGGAGTTTTATCCATTCTATAATAATTCAGAGAGAAACTTCAGGCACAAGTGACCGCAGAAAACTGTGTTGAACTTCTGCTGGCGATCATAGTTATATAGAATTTTCACTTTCGAACATTTCTGGAAGTATTGAATCAACTCTATTGGTGGGGGTAGATTTCCAAAACTATCAAAGTATGTAATGTCTTTCCCACATTTGCTGTATGCCACCCAATGTGTTCCCGATCCTCTTATTCCATCTAAATTGACAATGGCGGTCTCGCGGTGTCGTGGACCTCTAGTGGGTAATGTATCACGCATGAAAATACCGCGAAAGTATGGAATTTTCATTTTCTTGGCATAATAAGTGAGATCGATGTCGGTGAGAGGTTTTCGAGGTAGGGAATCAACTAGTTTTTTGGATTGTATGGTTTCAAATAGAGTCCGAGTCCTTTACGGTAAGGTTTAAGGTATATACCACTACCACTTTTACCCAATGCCACACTTTCCATTTTCCTATTATGACGATTCGCTTCGATCAGGGCGGTTCTGCTTGCTTTTGCTGAATTCACAGCTCTGGTGATGCCTGCAACAGCACCAGCTAAACTTCCGAGCGCAGACAATCCAGCAAAAATTGGTATCAATGGTAGAATCCCTCCGACTTTAGGTATTGGAATTATGCGAGGCGTGCGGATCGTTTTCTTTCCACCGGCAGCTTTGAGGTATTTACGTGCTGCATGCAATGCCACTACGGTGGCTTTTTTCAAATTATTCGTCACAAATTGCTCACCCCCAGCTTTTTTCAGTACATTCCGCACTTTATGAACCACCCCAGAACCAAAGGCGATTTTTATGAGATTATTTTTCTTCTTCTTCGGTTGATTTCTCTTCTTTTTCTTCGGTTGATTCCTCTTTTTTGTCTTCACAGTAGTACTACTACAACCCATACCGAAACGTCTCTTTGATTTCATAATGTTGGTAACGAGTAGGGCAGCTATTCTTTCCTTAATACCAGCGTCCTTCGATTTAACCCTGTTCCAAGCTGCGTATTCGAGTTCTTTGTCTGCTCTATGTCTCGCTGTGAGATCAGTTAGATGATTCAAATATTGAATATCGTGTTGTTTGCATGCAATATCCAATTTATTGATTCCAGGATCTTTGCGGGCTAAACGTTTTTCCAATTTTGTACCGGGTCCACAATACTGATATCCTCCGGGTAAATGTAATTCGAACGGCAATTTGTTTATTAAATTATTAACGAATCCACGACCGCTTTTTCTGCATCCACTACGAACACATCCGTATCGTTTGATGGTACTCATTTAAATGAAATGTTCACAGCATATCATCGCTTACATAGTCTCCAACCACGGTACGATGCGCATTGTGAAGCAGAAAGAAAAGTTTGCTGTAGATAATCTAGATGAAAAATTCGGTTGTGGATTGAATGGACAGAAAGTGTTGCGGCATGGTCCACTACTTCCATCATCTGTTCGAGGACTCATTATCGGACCATCGAATTGTGGAAAGACGAATGCCATGATCTCTCTTTTAACACATCCACAAGGACTGCGATTCACAAATGTTTATCTCTATTCGAAATCACTCAATCAACCCAAATATCAATTCCTACGAAATGTATTGGAACCCATCAAGGGGTTGGGATTTTATACATTCAGTAATAATGCAGAAATAGTGGAACCATCCGATGCCAAACCAAATTCTGTTTTCATTTTCGATGATGTAATATGTGAAAAACAGGATATTATAAGATCATATTTCTGTATGGGACGTCATAAAGATGTTGACTGTTTTTATCTTGCTCAAACATATTCACGAGTGCCCAAACAGTTAGTGCGAGATAATACCAACTTTATCGTAATGTTCAAGCAAGATGAAACGAATCTACACCATATTTATTCGGATCACGTGTCACCCGATGTAACATTTAAGCAATTCCAATTGATGTGTGTTAAATGTTGGGAGGATCAATATGGATTTTTGGTCATTGATAAGGATAGAAAAATGCATGAAGGTAGATATCGCATGGGGTTCGATAGTTTTATATATCCATGATAATACAATACGCATTCAATCGATCGCTGAATTGCATAGAGGTTACTTCAGTGTATTCTCTCTCTTGTGAAGCAAAATGAAGACAAAAAATGATAAAGTAGTTGAAGATAAAAACAATGAATTGAATTTGAAACGCCAACTTGTTGAGACAACAGAAGCTGTACGGCAGAAATTTAACTCTATCAAGAGTGGACTTATTGAAAATCGAATGGCGCTTGAAAAACTCTATGATCCCATAATGAAGCCATTAAATGTTCTTTCTTCAGCTGCTGCTACCACGAAACCACAGCCACCACAGCCGACGTTTTCGATGAAGCAAGTGAATTCTCAGTCTACTCCAATAAAAGTTAGGAGTACTTCAGTGGGAAATAATTCATCATATAGTAGTGAATTATCATCTGTTGACAGTGAGACAGATACCATCAAAGAATTCGGAAAAGATGAAAAGTCCGTATTTGATAATTTTGAAGACAATACTGGAGATGTTTTGAAAAGACATTTGGAAAATGTCAAAACTAAGAATGCAGCTTATGACAGAATATTTGGCATACGGTTAGATCCTACTACACAAAAACTGAAAATGGGGAGTCACAATGTACGTTTCAGTGATGGAAATATATTATTTTGGAACAAAAATAAAACACGAACACATGAATTCCCAAGTAGTCTGGAGTTATACAACATGATTTTTTTGAAAAACCCACCTGAAGTTGATGATGATGATGAAGTTCGTCATACATATGCTAAAATATTGAGGCTAACAAATGCACCTTACAAACAACATCTACTGCGAAATGGTTTCAAACACCCGAAATCTAAAAAATTCTGTGAAGTTATTAAACCTATACTAAACTTATCACATTATCAGACGACCAGAAGTAGGACAAAAAAAGGTGAAGGGTTCCATCGAATGAAAATGCAGAAAATGTATGATCCCAAACCTGCGAATTATGTTTACTGGAATTCACCCAAGGAGTTAGTCGCTCGTTTGCGGCTATTGATATCTTCAAAGTCAGCTGGACACACTGGACATGATAATGAAATAATTTCCATAATTGAAGAATTACGTGAGGAAGGTATAATAATCTAATACATCAGCAAAAATGATCAGTTTGTTCTCATTATATGATGCCGTAACATTGTCAAATTGTTTGTCTGAATGAAAACAAATAAGTGATTGCGAGGAGATGGATAATGAAATAAGTGATGTCAAACGACAAGTTGTCAATGAGTTACATAAGCCGGCAAGACGTAATTTCATCAGAAGAACCACCACCGTCAAAGGTTTTGCAGATCTGTGGCAAATAGATCTTGCCGAATTACAACCTTATGCTAAACATAACAAAGGATATCGATATGTTCTTGTGGTCATTGATTGCTACTCGAAATATCTATGGACGAAGCCGATTAAAAATAAAACAGGTAGTGCTGTAACCAATGCAATGGAAGATGTGCTGAAAGAAGCCAACTATTCCCCGAAACATCTACAAAGCGATCAAGGATCAGAATTTTTCAATAGTTCTTTTTCATTTTTGATGCGAAAATATAAGATCAACCATTATTCAACATTCAGCACCATGAAGGCGGCCATAGCTGAAAGAGTAATTCGAACAATAAAGACGTGGCTTTATAGAGAATTTTCAGCGATGGGACACAACAAATGGTTGAATATTCTTCCAATCATAACAAGCAAATATAACAATAAGGTGCATCGTACAATTGGTATGAAACCAATCGATGTTATGCCAGCAACAAAACTGAAATTCAAAAGTTCCAAAGTAATCCCTCGAAGAAAACAAAGTATTTCCAAATTTCGAATGAATGATATTGTACGTATAAGCAAGTACAAGAATATTTTCGAAAAGGGTTACACTGCCAATTACACAACAGAACTATTCAAAATTGTTAAAATTAACCAAACATACCCCATAACTTATATTCTTGAAGACATGGATGGGAGCCCGATTAGAGGATGTTTTTATGGAGAAGAATTATTGAAAACGCAAAATCCTGACGTATACCTAGTTGAAAAAGTGTTGAGGAGGAAAGGAAATAAACTATACATTAAGTGGTTAGGCCTTCCAAGCGGAAAGAATTCATGGTTACACAAAAGTGCTATGGTTTAATATTTGAATGAAATTGTATTACTTATTATTCTCACTAAGCTGTAAGATTATTAATAAACTATAGAAAATATAGAACTATTTTTGAGTTTTTTTTCAAAATGAATAAATCATGAAGTGGTGAACGTTGCCCCAACCAAACGCAACGCCCAGTGTATGCCAAAACCGAAATAATCTGCATACTCCTCCCCACTTCATAGATTTTTGAAAAAGTCTTTCATTTCAACTCACAACATTGATAACATTTCATAATCCTCAGAGCTAATCACTATCAGATTGGAATGCGTGATCAAACTCTTTTCGCCACTTATCACGTACAGATGCTACCATATCAAAAAGTTTAGTGGACTCCTGAAGCTCAATTTCAGCTTGCATTTTCAAACAAAGGGCGGACTGATTCTTCTGTGTGATTTTGAAACGGAGTTTATCTGCATCTTCACACATTTTGATCAGTTCAGCCTTCGATGATACAATCTTTGCATCGAGCTTCTGAAGAACCACCTCGTCGTCCATGCTACCTCTTCGAACATCGTCATCGCATTTGACGATGATAGCTCTCGATTTTACGATGCTGCATTTCGCTTTCTTAAGCATGTCTCCACAACGCTGCAGTGGACCAAAAGAATGAAGCGATACATCTTCCAAATCACCTATCACATTCTTGAAGGTGTCATCTACTTTCTTCTTACGGGGTTTCCGTACACCCTTACTTGTTTTCTTGGGATTTGAAGCAGTAGATGCACACTTTCTCCTAGATGGTTTCGCTTTCGTATCGACACTAAGAGGAGAGAGAAGTGACGGGCATTTTGGTAGTGACAATTGTGAAAGGGTTGGATCAACACTTTCTGAAGGTTCCGGTATATCTCCCATCTTCAGATAATCATCAATGTTATATTCATCGATGAAACCTTCTTGGGATGACAAGTGATATACCGGAATATCTTCAAAACCAAAGTCATCATTTGTTGCAATACATGGCATTGCTTCTTCTTCAGCAGACAAATTTGGTAATGAGTTCATATTTAGCTCGTAGGAATGTGTGATATCAATGGGATGTGGACAGAAATGGTGCTGATGTTAATGCGACTCTAAGTTTTATTCAAACAAGTCGACTGGTACATGCGCACAATGAACATGACAACAAACCACCATAGAAGGAGAGGGAGTAGATATCCCTCCCTCCCAGGAGTTACCTTCACAAACTTCATAGGAAAAAGAAGTGTTGGACATCAAGAAAGTGAAAAATTCAAAATAATAGACCTACGGACGAATCCGCGGATTCGAGACCTTGACCGCTGTTTTGATTCGCGAGCGCGAATCAAAACGCGATTAAATTCGCGGCCGCGAATCGAACTGCGATTAAATTCGCGGCCGCGAATCGAACCGCGAAATAATTTGCTGGTTGAAAGTTATGATGGTGGGGGTAGGTCCAGAACCGGCTCAGATCTCCTACTCCTACTTATTTTTGAAAATTATATCTCACTCATGAATGATAATAAAGAAAAAGTTTGTTGGTCAAAAACATTAAAAATGATCATATCTTCCAAGAAAAAATATAAAATTGTAGGTTATACTTGAAATAAATTTTACAACAAAATCTCGATATCAATATTTAAAAAAATCATATCTCACTCATAAGTGGGAATTTCAAAAAAGTTCTATGATGAAAAACTTTCGCAATGATCATATATTTCCAAAAAAATATATAAAAAAAATCGCAGCAAAATATCTGAAAAGCGGTTCAATGCATTGCCCCTAATCAAAACATTCTGCACTTCAATGGCTGGTGGATACGCCAAGATTCAGATACATGGGTGCCCACCCAGGGTTTTTGACCCTTCATGTTAAATTCCTCCAGTATTAACAAAGTTAATACTTCTGAACTAAAGAAAATATCTCTTTTGAATAGGAACGTATGTGAACTGTTAGCAGTTTATAAACACAAGCAAGGGTCAAAAATATATGCTTGTAAATTGCCCATGCAGAGTTTTTGAAGCATGTACAATTTACAAGCCTGTAAACTGCAAGATATTTCACATACGTTCCTTTTACTTGCACTTCTATCACAAAAAGTCATATTTTCTTTGGGGGAATTTATCATGAGGGGTTAAATAAAGGTCTTTAGAGGTAGCTATAACGAATTCCTTCGGAGATCGCATTAGCTCAGTTGGTATAGTTTATATGTGTTGTGCTATTTGGCACTAGATGGACCAACTCTTCAGTTTTACGGAATTGTAGGAGCATGTATATTTAGTCGCATACATTTCAGGGGTTTGATTTAAAACATTCATATAGAAGAAATTTGACTAATTCTTTCGGAGGCTGCGTAGCTCAGTGGTGAGTTTGCAGTGTGCCCCGAGAAAGAAATCTCTCTATATCACCTAGGAGGTGGGTGGAGGGTGATATTAAGAGATTTATTTCTCGGGCTTTTTTTGGTTTTGTGACCTTGAACTCGCCCATCAAAAAAAAACCTATCTTTTCTGTTCGATTATATTTTTTTTGCATAATTCCATTTTTATTTTTCATATCTAGAATTTTGCGCTGTACAGGTTCGAATCCCAGCCTAAAATAGTTTTTTTTATTTATCGTTTTTTAATCAATGAACCTCTCTTTTCTATTCGATTATAATTTTTTTTGCATTTCGGATCCCAGCTTAAATTAGATTTTTTATTTCAAATAATTAATCAATGAATATTTCCATTTTTATTTTTCATTTCTAGAATTTTGTTCCGATCCCAGCTTAAAATAGATTTTTTATTTCAAATAATTAATCAATGAAAGTCCGTGAAGGGCCCCTCTACATCGCCCTTCACTGTGTACATCGACCAATTAATATATATGCACTCCTTTCAGAACTTTCATCAACTAATCATTTCCTGAAAAAAAATTGCATATTAATCATTTCCTGAAAAAAAAATTGCATAGTTTTCCATCATCTGCTTCCTGAATTCTATTGCTTCTTCACGCTTTCCTATCTTATTTTTCAGTTGGTCACGTTGTATCTGAGCTTCCCGAAATTTCTTTTCATACCTATCACATGTACTGTTCAGTTTTTTCAAATTTTCATTGTCTGTATCAGTCGATAAATCAAGTTTCTCCAGTAAAGCAAACATACGCTTGCTTTCCTTGACAAAATTCTCCGTTTCTGTAGACCTTTGTTGTTTGTTGTCTGTCTGTTTTGTGTCTGTATCTGTAGATGAAGTATCTGTGTCTGTAGAAGAACTCCCTGAGTCTGTAGTGTTTTTTGTGTCTTTTGGTTTGTCTGTCTGTTGTTCTGTTGGTTCGTCGTCGTCGCTAAAGTCCTCCACTCTATATTCTTCCCTAACACTCGGTTGTAATGAAAAGTTCGGTTTTCTCCATGCATTCCGGGCATATGGGCTAGCTTTTTTGACGATTTCTTTGAATTTGTCTATTTTCGATATCGGCCTACTACGCTTCCTTGCACTTTTCACAGGCGATTGTTCCACAATTTCGTTTTCTCTAATGGGTGATATGATAGTCGGCACTATATTTTCCATGTCCAACAGTGCCTTAACCGCCGCTTCACTTTCTGATTGAGATTTTGTTACTAACGCCATTACAGATAAAACACAACTGAACTATCGCAAAGAGACGCTATGAAATAAAAATTTACCCAAATGAAATGAATTTACGGTCATCTCAGGTAAAATTCACCCTCACCGGTCAGTTACTAAAATATTAAAGCTATTGTAGACGGCAGGTATCATTGGCGTTTCCATGCGGGGTTGAATCAGTGCATATTGGAATTGCTGTAATGTATTGTATCCGCGATATAATGGATTTTATCGAAATTTGTCATACTTGATAAAAGATTTGAAAGAGTAAATTCAACTAGAAAAAATATTTGAAAATATTTTTTTTGTCATGTTTCTGCACTTTTATTCGAAAATCAAACATTTCTTTTTAGAATCTCTAATATTTTTGTATCCACGTTATAATGGATTTTATCGAAAAATGTCATACTTGATAAAAGATTTGAAAGGATGAATTCTAATAGAAAAAAATTTGAAAATATATTTATGTCATGATTCTGCGGTTTCATTCGAAAATCAAATATTTTTTCCTAAGATTTTTTTATCCGCGTTATAATGGATTTTATCGAAATATGTCATACTTGATAAAAGATTTGAATGGGTGGATTCTACTAGAAAAAAAATTGAAGATATATTTTTGTCATGTTTCTGTGGTTTAATTCGAAAATCAAATATTTTTTCCTAAATATCTTCAGTATTTTTGTATCCTCGTTGTTTGCATTTGCGTCACTAATTAGATGACGAGGAAATCTAGGTTAATGGAGGAATTGCTATTCTCAGGAGATGAAGTGTGGGTTTAGTGGAGGTGGTAACCCCCACTCACGATTGTAACATATAAAATCGGTCCAAAATCCTAACATTTCATTCGACTTTTGTATTTTCTGTTAGAAACTGTGTTTGTAAAGCAATTATGGTTGATCAAGTTGGTTTTGCATTGGAAGCCCTCTCCCAATTAGATGCCAACAATCAAGTTGATGTGTTGGCAGGTGACGAGTTTGTTTGGGAACAAGAAGATGAAGTTGTAGTGGGTGAGAATGGTGACAATGGCGAATTCCATGACCTGGTAGATTTTGAAGATGGCCGCCAAGACATACCCGCTGGGGATGACTTCGTCGAAGAAGAGTTCCTAGAAGATGACGGAGAAGAACCAGAAGTAGACGATGGAATTGTACCAGACTGTGAGGATGTCCCCGAAACGATCGTGAGCAATGCCCATCAGATAAATATGACAGAGGTGTTAGAAGACGTTGCAACAAATTTGTACTGTTGCAGCTTTTCATTTGTTACTATCAAAACTTGTGATAATGAAAAACGCTTCCTATGTGATATTTGTTTTGTACGGTATTGCGGCATGAATAATAATGGTGAGTGGTATCAGCATGTTAATTCACATGATACACTCGAGTATGCAAATGTTCCCACTCATAATTGTTATTCTTGTCACTCACCCCTATATCTGCTCTGTCCCGTAGGTGGATGTGTACATTGTAACAAATAACAGAGCTGAAATAGGGGTGGGGTTATGATGGGGTGGGGTTTTCTGGTCTGAGGGATACTGGCTAAAGAAAGAGGTGTGGCTTAAGACATAGTGGGGATTGAAGTGGAAGGTCGGAGTAGGTGGTCGAAGTGGGGACTGGAGTAGGAGGTCGGAGAAGAAGAAGAGGAGTGGGTGGTCGGAGTGGGGATTGGAGTAGGAGGTCGGAGAAGAAGAAGAGGAGTGGGTGGTCGGAGTGGGGATTGGAGTAGGAGGTCGGAGAAGAAGAAGAGGAGTGGGGTGGAGGTCTGAGTGTTTAAAACAAGAACTTCCTCCGAATAATCTTCAGTCACTCTTCTGAACTGACATCAGCTACCACATCATCCACAAGATCACCCGCCAGATCAACCACCAGCCAACTGAATTAGCAGACTATAGCAAGCTGTAATAATTTGAGAGTAAGTTAACAATCTTGTAATCATGAACCCGTTTAATTTTTTTTTGTATGTTTAGCTATGGATTCTCCCGCATTAACTGGTCTTGCAGCAATAACGATCCTGAGTAACATCAGGGTGGATGGCGCCGCACCTCAAATGCCAGACGAAGAGCACTTCAATGACGTTATGGACGTCATCAGGAGAGAGGTCCCCGAAATGCAGTCGCTGACGATGGACCAACGCAGACGGCAAGGTGGGTTCATTAACGGAGTTGCTTCCAAGAGATCCCGTGACGCAGGAGCAAATTCGTCGATGGAAGGTTTGCCTATAATCCAAATTGCTGACAGCGATGATGATTTCCTGCCTCCAAAACCACCGAAGAAATCATCATCGAGGAAGCACGCACACAACAGCAGAAGAAGGGTGTCCAAGAAGACATCCTCAACTGTTGTGACACCGGTTATAGACGCACCTTTACCACCTGTCGTTGAAGTTGCCCCTCCACAACCCACTGCTGAAGAAGTCCACCCTCCAGCACCTATCGTACCTGAGCTGGAGATGAGTGTGCAACGGGCAAAGCATGAGATAGAGGAGGCCCAGCGGGACTATGATGACAGTCAGCTGGCGCGGGCAGAACTCAACCGCCAGCTGGAAGAGCTTGAGCGCCAGCAGGCAGAGCTGATGGCCCGCGATCGGCAGCAAAGTCTCCGGGAGGTCCAGCTAGTCACCAGGCTGGAAGACGCCAAGGCGCAGGGGGTGGCTTTGGTGGCACGGCTCCGAAGCAACCTGGAGCAATTTGCTAATTTTAATTTTTAGATATGTTAAGGTTAAGGTTAAGTTATTTGTAAGTAGATATAAGTTTTGTATATGTAGATTTAGAATAAAAATAGAAAAAAAGATGAAGTGAAATAGGAGTGCACATTTAATGGTCTGGTGCACATTGAACAATGCGGAGGATGGGGCATTTTTCTTCAATTCATCTGAATTATGTTTTTACATATTTTATTTATATTTTATTTATATACATATTTTATTTATATTTTAATTTACATATTTTATAAAATAATATGATGTGTATTTCTCCCATCACCTGATTTCTCTCAGCCTTCAAACCCCCACTCTTTTCTCCCACCCTACACTGCCACCCCCGAACTAGTATAAATTCAATGCCAGCTCAGATTATAGTATCAGTCTTCCAAGATGCCTCTTCCAGACTCCACCTCGTCTCCGAGACATTGTGCCGAATTCGAAGATGATTTGGAACGGGAAGCGATGATAGCAAGATATCAGATCGTCTCTGCCGTACAGGTCCAGCAGGTATACCAGGGTGAGAGGCAGGATCCATTTTACCATCGAGATCCACGGGGTCCGATTCAGGTGAATGAGGTGTCGGACTCCACAGATGTGTGGAACTATCCATCTCCGTCGACTTCGGACGACGAAGATATGGATCAACGCGTCGACGACTTCGATAGCTCCTCGGAGGATGAGTTCGAGGATGATGGCCAAGTGGTCCATATCCGTGTCGAGGACATAAATATGGACCTCGACCCGGACGAGTTCCCCGTAGAGGACGACTCCGATGATGACACCATCATCTTGGTGTCATCGGATGACGAGGATGACGATGTCATCTAAGTCCTCACCCCCCCGTGGTCGTCCCGCATAAATATGCGGGATGGCACCCAGCTCTTCGGAGCACCCAATAGGCCCTTTTCAGGGCCACACAAAGAACATAAACACACGCATCTGCGCCACTCAATGGCAAAAATGTACAAAGTTTCCATAACTTGAATTGATACTTTTCAAAAAGAACTCACCCACTACCAAATTCTATAATATATTTGGTGAGTAAGAAATGAAAAATTTCAACATTGATTTAGAACATTTTATTTGTAATATTTTCATAATACAAATTTATTTTTCAAACAGCGGGTTCTGGATCACTACCTGGAGCCCACAGTTTTGGTCTATGTGTGAGCCAAACATCAGGATGTTTATTCTCCAATTCAGCTAACCTTCTTTCCAAATCATTATATTTCAGCATCACTGCAGATGTGACATTCAATGCATTGGCATCCAAATCATTTTTCAGATTTTTGCTGTTGTAATCGAGTTCAGTTGTCAACTCTGATATTTTTCGTGTCATTGTGGCTGTAGCATCCCATACTTTGATATCCACATCACTTTTTAGATTTTTGTATTTGCGATCTAGATCATCAGTCACCTCCTCTACTTTTTCATTGAATGCTTGACGGGCTTCAGGTACAATCTTAGCCATTGTGGCATGTATGGCAGCCTGCAAGGCTTTAAGGACAAGTGCCTTCGTCTCCGTAATTTGTTCATTGAGATATAATTGAGTTACACAATCACTCTCGTCTATCGGTTCACCAGCATTTTTCAGTCTTTTACCTTGCATATCATATTGGTCGTCAGGCGAAAGCTTGAATCCCATACCTTGAGGACCTTGGGAACCTTGAAGAACTCGAACTTTGACAGTACCCCATTTTCGTCTACGGCCGAATTTATCAATAGCTTTGGACATCTTTCTTCCACCTTGATATCTTTCATACTGATGATTTCAAGACAATTAAAATCTATATATCTCTGTGTAGATATTTATTCTCTTAAATGAAACAATAGGAAATCAGAATAACGTGTATATTTATATATTTTTATATATTTGGTAACTGGACAAGACATTAACTAAAATTGACTAGTATAATTTGACTTTTATATAATAAGCGTAATTACATCTCAAATACAAATAAATAAGTATGGTGGTGAATTTTCCATTTGAAATGATATTTCATTTGTTCAATTCAGCTGTTAATAAATGAAGTAATTGATCCAAAGGACTCTCTTGGGAAAAAGATTGAATAATATTGGAAACCCAACGAATATTCTCTACTGGATCATTCTGGTAGAATTCTATATCGCTATGACCCCAAGGAAGAGTGTGTGTCGTATTGGGAATGATGAACCGTTTATCATCATGGTATGACAATGCAACTTTGTTCTTCAATTCAGTATACATGTCATGCAATATGCTTCTGAACGAGTTCATCTTCCTGAATATTAGACCACCCTGTTCGACAATTTTCTTATAATCTTCACATGTCAATTCATTCTTTATGACGGATCTTTTGACACCTTTTGCTTTTTTGAATTCACTACCTACAGACTGAACATAATATGCTTTGGCACCGGTACCATAAAAGCTAATTATGGGATCATTCGGAAATTCATCTTTGAAATTACCCAGAATTGACTTTGTAATAGGAATATTGAATTGGTTTCCTACGTTGTAATTGGAAGTATCAAACTCGCATATATTGTTGGTCATGAAATCATAAAAATTATCGGTATTTACTTTCAAAATTAAAGAATCCGTGTCAGTGTAGAGTAAGGTGGCATTTTCTGCATAATGACGTTTAATACATCCATAGAAAAAGTTGTACATGACTGTTTTGGATAATTCTAGAATACAAAATCCCAAATATAGCGGTTTATCGTACAATACATTAACTTTGCCCAATTGAATAGCAACAAAATTTTCTGAAAAAATTGAACAGCTTTTGAAATTTGGACGTGATATTAGGGCGCTAGCACCAATTTTCCTCTTGATACTTTCCCAATGCGTAACCAGTCTAACATCAATTCTGTTATCAACGTTTTCCATTGTTTTCCCATAAACTGCATTATTCATGAGTTTATAGAAATCTTTTTCAGCTTTGTTGTTAGATCGATTTCGCATTTCAGTGTTCAAATCAATATAAGGTTTCATCCAACATGACTGCTTGAATCTCAACACTCTATGTGTGTTCATAATAATAAGACCATTGGCCACAGCCTGCTGTAAGTTTTTATAATGTACAATATATTTTCTTTTGTCATTTAAATTTGGAATTAATTTAGGAATTTTTGATTTCGAGTGTGGTGGTATTAAACTTTCAACGAGAAAGGGAAGATCAGCATGTTTGTCATGTAACTCTTGGGGATAATGAACATCTACTTCAAGAACATAACCGTATGGACTATCAGATGCCACTCCCATTACATCCAAATTGATTATTTCATCGGGTGTTAGCCATGCAAAATCGTTGGTGGGTAATGGTTGTGACATACTGTGACCATATAGGTTAGTTGCATCTAAATATGATATGTATGATGAAGGTTCATCTGGGTTATAATCGGGTAAAAATTTATTATTAGCTATATGCTTCCTTTCACTACACTGACTTATTCCGCCCCGTATTCCTTTTTTGAAAAAATTAATCATGTCAATGTCTGTCAATAATTCCAATTCAATATTCGTATACTTCAGCATTGCATCCCACGATAATCCGGGCGCTGTATAATACTGTGCTGGATCTAATTTATATTTATCTAAGCATATATTTCGAAAATTCTCAAATATGTCGCATAATAGAAGAACATCGGACTTCAAATATAAATCCGAGTATTCCCCTAAACTCTTACACTCGAATAAATGCCAAACAAGTTTCGCTCTCATATAATCCTTATCTGATATATGCTCTCCGTTAAGATTGTCATAAAACTGATTTTTAGTGGGTAGAGTTGGATAATTCAACTTGTCAATATGATCAACAAAGTTATATGGAAAAACACCTTTCTGTCTCATCAAATTGAATTTGTCAATTTGTGGAAAATGTTTATGCATCTCAATACACTGATCGGATGTTAAGTTAGCACCTAAGTTCTGCAAAGAATTCGACATGAATTTGAAACTATCTATAAATCTCATTTTCAAAAAATTCTTTTTTTCTTTTCCGTCTTTGTCAGTGTATGTGTGAGTGAATAGATGCTTAGTGAAAGAAATGTATTTTTCCTTAGTTTGTGGAATAACATCCACTTTGTCTTTGTTTCTATACAGTTCTTTTATGAACAAATGACAATCATACCCACTCAGATTATGGAAAATGATTGGAACAAAATTTGGCAATTTGAAATTTAAGTTACATACGGAATGTGCGGCAGGTGATCTTTTTTTTCCAGTGAGGTGGCAATGGTCTCTCACTTTCACATCACCACCCGTGAATGGTTTATCACATATTCCACAAAATTGTGTAGAAGAAAACTCTGCTTCTTCCGCGGGGGTTTGTGCAGCCATAGGAATTGGATACCTCAAATAATTGTGATAAATATTTCTCAAATCATCTTCAAGTTTTGTAACAAATTTCTCGGCTGCATCCTCACCCCTATATGTAACAAATTTCGATAATTTATCATTGTATGAACATTTTATCGAATAAGCAAATGAATAAGGTTCGTGTTTGTATGTTTTATTCGAGAATGAGTGTTTAGGGTTGGGTTGACTAGTTTGAATGGGTTTGAGAACTGATTCAAAATCAGCATAAACTACAAATGGCACCTTCATTTGTTTCTCAAAATTTTCAAACATAAGTGCATTACCCGGTAACATTTTACCATATTTGTTGATTCTGAAATTGACTGATGGTGTTGTAGTACTCAAGTGATTACAGTCATGCAACTGATGACGTAACAGTAATCGCTCGTGAGAGAAATACAATAAACATCCATCACAAAAATATTTTTTATGCTCATGCGCAGATAGTTGACTTGAAACTAACCTAGAAAGGTCTTTAATCCAACAATAATGACTATTGCCAGAATCATCTGTTATAAGTAACAAATTAACATGTCTTCTAAGTCTTCTCTGTGAGTAACGCAACGGACCAACCACTTCATATTTCATTTTACCCTTATCAAGTTTTGACTCTAACCCATACACATTAATTGAAATATCATTCATGTCCTCAAACTTTTTTATAGCTTGAAGTTTAACTGGAAAATCCATACCTGTTACATTCAAGACATTGGCGTAGTGGGGGTATGAGGAAACTTCTGACACTCTACCATTCGCAGGAAACAATGCAGATGTGATGGCCCATGCAAAACAATGTTGATCTTCATTACGAATATTCACAACGCCTTTTCTTGTCTCAATGAACTCGGGCAGCTTCACATACGAACATCCGCTGAGTGGACTATACTTGTTGATGTTCACTTCGAGGAACTTAATTTTTTCACAACTCCATCCTGAAACATAACAATAATTTATTATTCATATAAATAGAAATGAAACTTTAAATAAATACCTGAATCACGTTCTTCAAATTCCGTAGTCTGAGCAATAATGACATCACGGAATCCATCGAATAATGCACCCAAATCCGTAGACTGATCCACAATTTTATTCTGTGAATTGAATGACTTCGTGTCACTCAAATCCCGTGTTTGAACAATGTAGCTGCCAAATACTTCCATATTCACTTTAAAGATCTTGTGAACCTTTATTGCCTCTTCAAGTAATCCAATAACCTTCTCCCTGATCTCATTGAAGAATGGCATATATTCAGTGTAAACATTGGTACTTTCCACTCTATAACTCACAATTCTACACTTGAAAGCATTCCTTATAATCTGTATGCCATCACTCACTTGCACACATGCATTGTTCCTGTGTTGGAGAGTTCTTTTGTGAGAATTAACTTGGGATGTAGGAATTGTCACATTACAACAATTGCATGTGTACATTGGTGTCGATGCAGCCACATCTAACTTAATCCTTTTCACAGAAGGGCCACCTTGGCAACTTTGAAGTTGATGCCGACGGAGATTATCACTACGAGTGAACGATTTACCACAACCACAGGAATACATTTTATCTATGTCGTCTTCTCAGCACAAAACTCAACAAAATACTGATTTCACAATCATTCCCACCTCCTTTATATGTAATATCGATGAGTGGGAGAGAGGGTGAACAAATTCTATCCGCTTCGACTATTCATACAACGTCACAGCAGAACCATCCCCACCATATCAATGAAGAGAGGACGGAGAGTAGTCGATGAGTCACCGCAGTGTATGGGTGTGTGACGCCAGTTCACATATCTGACTGGATATCCGTGGCGTGCAGACGTCTCTATACTTCGGTTTAGATTTTTATGCGTACTCCACACATTAGATCATACACAATGGCAGAGTAAGTATACATGAAAGACATTGAGGTAAGAAAAATATATTAAGTACTTGGCAAAAGGTACTTGTCCGTGTATGAAAAAAAATCAAGTCATCACAATCTCTAGGACAAACACAAACCCTGAACACCTCCCAACAATATACATCATGGTCAAGGCTAAGGGCAAGCCCAAGTCCTAGGTCAAGTCCTAGGTCGAGGTCATAGGTCGAGGTCATAGGTCAAGGTCATAGGTCATAGGTCAAGGTCAAGGTCATAGGTCGAGGTCATAGGTCATAGGTCAAGGTCACTGATGACGTCATAGTGGTGGGGGGAGGCCCAGAACCGGCTCAAATCTCCTACTATTGTGAATTTAGTTCGATCGAAAAAAATTTAAAATTACTCGAAAAAAGTTGCAAGGGGTCACCCTTCAAAATCATGAAAAATACTAAGTCGTCACATCGACTTGGAATTTGCACAATATACGTGAAATTTCATGCTTTTTCCGAAAATGTATGATTTTTATGTGCTCAGATATATAAGATTCAGCCGAAAAAGAGTGTTTAAGGTAGAAAATCCAATTTTCTGAGATTTTTCGTTTTTAATATTTCAAATTTCAAATTCTTGTCTTCGAACGTATTTTAACGTGCTGATGTCGAATCTTCGAACGAAAATGTCGAAAACTCATCAGAAATATTTTTGGCGCCAAAAAAACCAGTAGAATACTGATTCAGAGCTGACCTACTCGAGAACGGTTAGAGATAGACGAATTCTGCGAAAACCAATCGATTCAGAATGGTCGAATTAGTATATATTGTGAATTTAGTTCGATCGAAAAGAATTAAAAATTACTCGAAAAAAGTTGCAAGGGGTCACCCTTCAAAATCATGAAAAATACTAAGTCGTCACATCGACTTGGAATTTGCACAGTATACGTGAAATTTCATTCTCTTTCCGAAAATGTATGATTTTATGTGTTCTGTTATGAGATTCAGCCGGAAAAGAGTGTTTAAGGTGGAAAATCCAATTTTCTGAGATTTTTCATTTTTAATATTTCGAATTTCAAATTCTTGTCTTCGAACGTATTTCAACGTGCTGATTCCGAATCTTTGAACGGAAATGTCGAAAACTCATCAGAAATATTTTTGGCGCCAAAAAAACCATTAGAATACTGATTCAGAGCTGACCTACTCGAGAACGGTTAGAGATAGACAAATTCTGCGAACGCCAATCGATTCAGAATGGTCGAATTAGTATATATGGTGAATTTAGATCGATCGAAAAAAATTTAAAATTACTCGAAAAAAGTTGCAAGGGGTCACCCTTCAAAATCATGAAAAATACTAAGTCGTCACATCGACTTGGAATTTGCACAGTATACGTGAAATTTCATGCTCTTTCCGAAAATGTATGATTTTATGTGCTCAGTTATGAGATTCAGCCGGAAAAGAGTGTTTAAGGTGGAAAATCCAATTTTCTGAGATTTTTCATTTTTAATATTTCGAATTTCAAACTCTTGTCTTCGAACGTATTTTAACGTGCTGATTTCGAATCTTCGAACGAAAATGTCGAAAACTCATCAGAAATATTTTTGGCGCCATAAAAACAATTTGAATACTGATTCAGTGCTGACCTACTCGAGAACGGTTAGAGATAGACGAATTCTGCGAAAGCCAATCGATTCAGAATGGTCGAATTAGAATATATTGTGAATTAAGTTCGATCGAAAAAAATTAACAATTACTCGAAAAAAGTTGCAAGGGGTCACCCTTCAAAATCATGAAAAATACTAAGTCGTCACATCGACTTGGAATTTGCAAAATATACGTGAAATTTCATGCTTTTTCCGAAAATGTATGATTTTTATGTGCTCAGATATATATGATTCAGCCGAAAAAGAGTGTTTAAGGTAGAAAATCCAATTTTCTTAGATTTTTCATTTATAATATTTCGAATTTCAAATTCTTGTCTTCGATCGTATTTTAACGTGCTGATTCCGAATATTTGAACGGAAATGTCGAAAACTCATCAGAAATATTTTTGGCGCCAAAAAAACCAGTAGAATACTGATTCAGAGCTGACCTACTCGAGAACGGTTAGAGATAGACGAATTCTGCGAAAACCAATCGATTCAGAATGGTCGAATTAGTATATATTGTGAATTTAGTTCGATCGAAAAGAATTAAAAATTACTCGAAAAAAGTTGCAAGGGGTCACCCTTCAAAATCATGAAAAATACTAAGTCGTCACATCGACTTGGAATTTGCACAGTATACGTGAAATTTCATTCTCTTTCCGAAAATGTATGATTTTATGTGTTCTGTTATGAGATTCAGCCGGAAAAGAGTGTTTAAGGTGGAAAATCCAATTTTCTGAGATTTTTCATTTTTAATATTTCGAATTTCAAATTCTTGCCTTCGAACGTATTTCAACGTGCTGATTCCGAATCTTTGAACGGAAATGTCGAAAACTCATCAGAAATATTTTTGGCGCCAAAAAAACCATTAGAATACTGATTCAGAGCTGACCTACTCGAGAACGGTTAGAGATAGACAAATTCTGCGAACGCCAATCGATTCAGAATGGTCGAATTAGTATATATGGTGAATTTAGATCGATCGAAAAAAATTTAAAATTACTCGAAAAAAGTTGCAAAAATACTAAGTCGTCACATCGACTTGGAATTTGCACAGTATACGTGAAATTTCATGCTCTTTCCGAAAATGTATGATTTTTATGTGCTCAGATATATAAGATTCAGCCGAAAAAGGGTGTTTAAGGTAGAATATCCAATTTTCTGAGATTTTTTATTTTTAATATTTCGAATTTCAAATTCTTGTCTTCGAACGTATTTTAACGTGCTGATGTCGAATCTTCGAACGAAAATGTCGAAAACTCATCAGAAATATTTTTGGCGCCATAAAAACCATTTGAATACTGATTCAGAGCTGACCTACTCGAGAATTAGAGATAGACACATTCTGCGAATGCCAATCGATTCAGAATGGTCGAATTAGTATATATTGTGAATTTAGTTCGATCGAAAAAAATTTAAAATTACTCGAAAAAAGTTGCAAGGGGTCACCCTTCAAAATCATGAAAAATACTAAGTCGTCACATCGACTTGGAATTTGCACAATATACGTGAAATTTCATGCTTTTTTCGAAAATGTATGATTTTTATGTGCTCAGATATATAAGATTCAGCCGAAAAAGAGTGTTTAAGGTAGAAAATCCAATTTTCTGAGATTTTTCGTTTTTAATATTTCAAATTTCAAATTCTTGTCTTCGAACGTATTTTAACGTGCTGATGTCGAATCTTCGAACGAAAATGTCGAAAACTCATCAGAAATATTTTTGGCGCCAAAAAAACCATTAGAATACTGATTCAGAGCTGACCTACTCGAGAACGGTTAGAGATAGACAAATTCTGCGAACGCCAATCGATTCAGAATGGTCGAATTAGTATATATGGTGAATTTAGATCGATCGAAAAAAATTTAAAATTACTCGAAAAAAGTTGCAAGGGGTCACCCTTCAAAATCATGAAAAATACTAAGTCGTCACATCGACTTGGAATTTGCACAGTATACGTGAAATTTCATGCTCTTTCCGAAAATGTATGATTTTATGTGCTCAGTTATGAGATTCAGCCGGAAAAGAGTGTTTGAGGTGGAAAATCCAATTTTCTTAGATTTTTCATTTATAATATTTCGAATTTCAAATTCTTGTCTTCGAACGTATTTTAACGTGCTGATTCCGAATCTTTGAACGGAAATGTCGAAAACTCATCAGAAATATTTTTGGCGCCAAAAAAACCATTAGAATACTGATTCAGAGCTGACCTACTCGAGAACGGTTAGAGATAGACGAATTCTGCGAAAACCAATCGATTCAGAATGGTCGAATTAGTATATATTGTGAATTTAGTTCGATCGAAAAAAATTAAAAATTACTCGAAAAAAGTTGCAAGGGGTCACCCTTCAAAATCATGAAAAATACTAAGTCGTCACATCGACTTGGAATTTGCACAGTATACGTGAAATTTCATTCTCTTTCCGAAAATGTATGATTTTATGTGCTCTGTTATGAGATTCAGCCGGAAAAGAGTGTTTAAGGTGGAAAATCCAATTTTCTGAGATTTTTCATTTTTAATATTTCGAATTTCAAATTCTTGTCGTCGAACGTATTTCAACGTGCTGATTCCGAATCTTTGAACGGAAATGTCGAAAACTCATCAGAAATATTTTTGGCGCCAAAAAAACCATTAGAATACTGATTCAGAGCTGACCTACTCGAGAACGGTTAGAGATAGACAAATTCTGCGAACGCCAATCGATTCAGAATGGTCGAATTAGTATATATGGTGAATTTAGATCGATCGAAAAAAATTTAAAATTACTCGAAAAAAGTTGCAAGGGGTCCCTTCAAAATCATGAAAAATACTAAGTCGTCACATCGACTTGGAATTTGCACAGTATACGTGAAATTTCATGCTCTTTCTGAAAATTTATGATTTTATGTGCTCAGTTATGAGATTCAGCCGGAAAAGAGTGTTTAAGGTGGAAAATCCCATTTTCTGTGATTTTTCATTTTTAATATTTCGAATTTCAAATTCTTGTCTTCGAACGTATTTTAACGTGCTGATTACGAATCTTTGAACGGAAATGTCGAAAACTCATCAGAAATATTTTTGGCGACAAAAAAACCATTAGAATACTGATTCAGAGCTGACCTACTCGAGAACGGTTAGAGATAGACGAATTCTGCGACAGCCAATCGATTCAGAATGATCGAATTAGTATATATTGTGAATTTAGTTCGATCGAAAAAAATTAAAAATTACTCGAAAAAAGTTACAAGGGGTCACCCTTCAAAATCATGAAAAATACTAAGTCGTCACATCGACTTGGAATTTGCACAGTATACGTGAAATTTCATGCTCTTTCCGAAAATGTATGATTTTTATGTACTCAGATATAAGATTCAGCCGGCAAAGAGTGTTTGCAAGGGGTCACCCATCAAAATCATGAAAAATACTAAGTCGTCACATCGACTTGGAATTTGCACAGTATGTGAAATTTCATGCGCTTTCCGAAAATATGTGATTTTATTTGCTCAGTTATGAGATTCAGCCGGAAAAGAGTGTTTAAGGTGGTAAATCCAATTTTCTGAGATTTTTCATTTTTAATATTTCGAATTTCAAATTCTTGTCGTCGAACGTATTTTAACGTGCCGATTCCGAATCTGAACGGAAATGTCGAAAACTCATCAGAAATATTATTGGCGCCAAAAAAACCATTAGAATACTGATTCAGAGCTGACCTACTCGAGAACGGTTAGAGATAAACGAATTCTGCGAAAGTCAATCGATTCAGAATGGTCGAATTATTATATATTGTGAATTTAGTTCGATCGAAAAAAATTAAAAATTACTCGAAAAAAGTTGCAAGGGGTCACCCTTCAAAATCATGAAAAATATTAAGTCGTCACATCGACTTGGAATTTGCACAGTATACGTGAAATTTCATGCTCTTTCCGAAAATGTATGATTTTATGTGCTCAGTTATGAGATTCAACAGGAAAAGAGTGTTTAAGGTGGAAAATCCAATTTTCTGAGATTTTTCATTTTTAATATTTCGAATTTCAAATTCTTGTCTTCGAACGTATTTTAACGTGCTGATTCCGAATCTTTGAACGGAAATGTCGAAAACTCATCAGAAATATTTTTGGCGCCAAAAAAACCATTTGAATACTGATTCAGAGCTGACCTACTCGAGAACGGTTAGAGATAAACGAATTCTGCGAAAGTCAATCGATTCAGAATGGTCGAATTAGAGTATATTGTGAATTTAGTTCGATCGAAAAAAATTTAAACTTATTCGAAAAAAGTTGTAAGGGGTCACCCTTCAAAATCATGAAAAATACTAAGTCGTCACATCGACTTGGAATTTGCACAGTATACGTGAAATTTCATGCTCTTTCCGAAAATGTATGATTTTATGTGCTCAGTTATGAGATTCAACAGGAAAAGAGTGTTTAAGGTGGAAAATCCAATTTTCTGAGATTTTTCATTTTTAATATTTCGAATTTCAAATTCTTGTCTTCGAACGTATTTTAACGTGCTGATGTCGAATCTTCGAACGAAAATGTCGAAAACTCATCAGAAATATTTTTGGCGCCAAAAAAACCATTTGAATACTGATTCAGAGCTGACCTACTCGAGAACGGTTAGAGATAAACGAATTCTGCGAAAGTCAATCGATTCAGAATGGTCGAATTAGAGTATATTGTGAATTTAGTTCGATCGAAAAAAATTTAAACTTATTCGAAAAAAGTTGTAAGGGGTCACCCTTCAAAATCATGAAAAATACTAAGTCTTCACATCGACTTGGAATTTGCACAGTATACGTGAAATTTCATGCTCTTTCCGAAAATGTATGATTTTTATGTGCTCAGTTATAAGATTCAGCCAGAAAAGAGTGTTTAAGGTAGAAAATCCAATTGTCTGAGATTTATCATTTTTAATATTTCGAATTTCAAATTCTTGTCTTCGAATGTATTTTAACGTGCTGATTCCGTGTCTAGTTTTCACCTTCAACAATACATATATATTTAATATTGTTTTACTCTATCTACTGATTTATTTACCATCTACAAGCAAGTCAACGCGCTTGATGTTAGACATTCCGCGGAAAAACAATTGAATGATGAACTAATATAAAAACACTCTCAAGTGTAGCTGACTAAGCTATCTCAATATTTATTCTAAACCGCACAATAACTGCTTGGTCCTTGAACAATGAAATTTCCCAAGACTGATGACCTTTGAGTTTTCTGCTCGATCATCTTCAGGAAAAAATACATTATACTTGTCGGATATATCAATTACAATAACGTTTTTCAGCACGTGAGTCAAAGTCCATTACGGAATATGCAAATACTTCGTTACATGAAGAATCATAAAGCAGCTTTGACTAGGTCTTTCGCTATAATATTGTCTGTTGAACTGGCTGAAATTTTAATATCTACTTAATATCAAAATTTGAATGTTTCCAACGAACAATAAATCCCTCTGACCAAACTCACCGACAAGCTACCGAAAACATTCTGCGCGTTCTGTGTGGCTCAGGAAAACGTCTCAACAACGCGAATTTGGCTCGTTCGCTCTGTTTGTTCTGTTTGTTCGTCCAAGTGTGACGTGATTGGTGTTCTTTATGTCTTACTTCCATAGATCTTTTAGTCTGTCCATAATACATTGATTTGATACAACATTTGATTTCGAAGACTTTTCCGCGTTCTCGACTTTGCTTGTCCTTTGGGTTATTCGAAGTGTTTGACTTGTTTTAAATAAAACCCTCATACCTAATTCATTGAAAATATTTTTGGGGTATTGTATAGTTTAGGAAGTGTAAATTTAGTTTGAGAAGTGGTAATTTCCCGCACTACAGCGGGAAAAAATTCAGACCAGCACGTTTGTTGTCCACAGTGATGTCAACTATTGGGAATATACCTGTAAGTACAAGTTTTCTTTCTAAAAACATCGTATTTTAGCATTCCACATTGACTCCTTATCGCCAAAACGTCAAGGAACGGAAATTGTCTCTTATTTTCTAATACACATGTGGAAGTTTATTGATGGAAATCTATCAATCAAAATCAAAAAAGAAACAAAGTCCTGAATGTTCTTTTTTCAATATAGATTATAAAAAATATTGAATACTTTTTTCGCACAAATCATGTCTTTGAATCCAAAACTCATTTGTGTTTTTGAGGAAATTGTCAGTACTATCATCTAGTTACCGTCCGTACAGCAGATATTCATTATTTGATCTATTTATATACCCATTCAGGAAAATAAGAAGGCCAATGCCACATTGTAATTACATATCACAATGCTATTTGAGTAATTACCAATTATGTTCATCGTTCGATTGGAACGAAACTGAAGTGAATCTGAAAGAAATCAAGTTCAAACTCTGGAATAGTGACATTGAAATAAAAAAATTATTTCACAGTTGAATATCCACCTGTAAACATCAAAACTTTGTTAGTTTGAGCTAATCATCAGATTGGCTATTGATAAGAACCGCCACTGGACCTAATAATTTCAATATAGTTAGGGCAAGAGTGCCTTATTACCTCAATTAATGGTACCAAATTTCTACGAAATGGGTTTGAGGATATTTTATAGATACCGTTTTTTTTTTAAACTTCAACGCCCCATCTCGGAAACGAAGCAACTCCGGACATATGTTCATGAGAACTTTTTTTCTGATAATTACCTGCAGTTTCATACCGTAGTTAGGAAACACCCTGTATATGTATACCAAGAAAAACCGTGTTTCCTGAGGTGTCCTAATTCAGCAGTTTGTTCATCTAAACATCTGGCAGTTATGAGTGAAATATATCAATAATTATTCATATAGCTTTTCACAACAATTGCATAGAGCTTTGCTGGCAAGAAGAGAGGTTATGTATATAAGGTTTAAATGTCTCATGACATGTCAAAATATATGGCTGAGAGTTTTATTGGTAATTTCTTGAATATGGTATATTAATCGTTAGTCGTAAATATGATAGTTATTTATATTCGTCACACAAACTATTAAGCCTAATATTAGATGTCATGGAAATCGGACTTGAGACGCATATTGATCGATATTTTTCAATCAATGTCAAACCACCGTTCCTGAAAACGAGTGTTTATTTTAAAATGTTGAACAGATCTGGAAATTTAGCTAAGTATATTGAGTGGTTCATCAGGAGAGTTAGATACGATGCTAATTTCTGTACAGATTACGACAAGAGCTTTCAAAGCTTTTTTATTAAAGTTCTACAAATTCAAAATTACTGAAAATAGAGTTTTGAAGTTTTGCTAGGTCATGAGCTGTCATGTGATTCGAGGTTGATCGAAGTTATCAGTCGTAACGTTGTGAACTGTCAGTAACCAGAATACGGAACAATGAAGGTGTCACATATCTGAAACGAAGCTCAGAGTTCCTTTGGAAGATCGTTTGATAAGGATAGTCGTCGCCGACCGATGTTTTTACCCTTTTTACTCCCATATACACCTACTACGTAGGCTAATTGTGTCAAATACCTGTCAGAAAACAACTACTCCCCTGGCTAATACCACGACGGGTATTGAATTATATCCACTAGATACTTGTGCAACCTGTACCTGTAACCTATAACCAAATGGCGGCATTTTGTTTTGATTCGGACAGGGGTACCACCTGCGGACTAGTTTCGAGGTTCTTGCCTCGTCATCAGTACAGGGTAGGTGTACTTTGATATGTGAGTTTTGTTTCAGATATCTGACTGAATCTCTCAACCCGGAGAATCGGAGTGCTTCCTGCTCTACTCGCCACCAGGTAGAGCGGCTTACACCCGTTTCATCAGCGCGTGCCAAGATTGACCAAATGACGGAATTGAGGGATGATTCAGACAGGGAACAGATGCCTTCAAAGCTGTCTGTAGTGACCTACCCTGTACTGATGACGAGGCAAGAACCTCGAAACTAGTGTGCAGGTGGTCCCCCTGTCCAAATCAAAACAAAATTCTGCCATTTGGTTACAGCGAGCGCTTGCAATTGTTTTCTCTGCAATGAGGTACATTGCACAAGTATCTGTTGGATATAATTCAATACCCGTCGTGGTATTAGCCAGGGGAGTAGTTGTTTTCTGACAGGTATTTGCCACAATTAGCCTACGTAGGTGTTAGCCCAAAAGTAGGTGAAACAATTTTGCGGAATCCAAAAGGTATACTGTTTTTTTTTTCCTCGTATGCTGTCCCTTCGCCACACGTATTAGCTTATCCTTATGTAGCTCTAAGAGTACTTCAGTATCCGTAGCTGTAATGTGATCTTTTCGCAACTTGCTGACAAACTTTGGGTCAACTCGTTCAAAGTCGAAAAAGAAACCAAGTTCAATGGCTTCACTGTCTGCTGCCTTGAAAATAAATGCCCCAATCACTGCTTTCTCATGGTCATAGACCAAGCAGAAAAGGGGATTTGAAAACCTGATAACTTTACAGGCTCCACCCAGTACTATTTTGTTATGTATACACTCCAAACTCAACAGTTCTCTCTGTTGTCTGGGGAAGCACAACCCTGAAACGGATATTGAGGATGCAAGCTCCTATAAATATACATCATTTTGCGAATTTTTACTCTAAAGGAGTAGAGTAGGTTCGGAATGGCAAGCATATTAGATGCAGTAACTTTGTTCTTCCCCGACTGTCCTGTTGGCCAGATCTGTCGGAGTTTATGCTGATACTTGCCGCGGAAAGAGTTTCTTACTGTGGTTGCTTCTTAGGAGCGGCCCTAGGTAAGTATACGCATCCCTGAAATGAAGATCAAGGATGCTTCCGCCATTTTTTCCCTCGGATGCTGTACCTTCGCCAGCTACACCTTAGCTTCTTGGGCTTTTGGTGTTTTTCGGGTTAGTTTTACAGCACCCACTCCGTAACTGTAGTCCCCTGTAGCAGTTTATACAGGTTCTTCACCGGTTGACTTCTGTATTCTTCGGGAGTTACTCTAGGTTTCCCGAATATTGCCTGTCTCTTGCGGTCTAATGCCTCGCATTCTGACAGTATATGTCTGGCTGTATATAACCCTTCTCCGTTGTACAGCCCCATTTTGTGCAGGTGTTTTCTCATTGGGCTGTGACGAGTGAGATGGCCTTTTATTGTTCTCACTTGAGTAGTTCCTCAGTGCGGTGTTTTGACGGTCCTTCAATGAATGTTTTTCCGTGGTGCATGAGAGGGGCTTCTTTCCACCTCTCCTTTCGTTTTCGATCGACCCAGTCCCGAATGCATTCTCGAATGTCGGATTTATCAATCCCGAGTGCTGGTTCTGGGCCAATGTATGGAGTTGATGAGCCCACTCTGGCTACCTCATCATCTGCTTCATTGCCCTCGATTCCACAGTGACCTGGAACCCACAACAAAGTCAATTTGTTGTGTTCTGTGAACACACTGAGTTCTTCTCGGCAGTCCCATACCAGTCTTGATGTCACTGTCGGATTCAAGGGGGCCTTCAGTGACGCCTGACTGTCTATGCACATTTTGATCCGTGCATTATGCATTTTCCTCATATTGATTTCTCTCACGCATTGCAAGATGGCGTACATCTCTGCTTGGAATACGGAGGTGTTTGTTTCTAGTGAGACGCTTATTTGGGAGTTTCTTCCTTCACTGTATATTCTAGCGCCAGTTCCTTTCCTGGTTTTGGATCCGTTCATGTACCAGATCCTCTCCAGGTTTGTCATCTATCCATTCCCTTCGATCTTGTAAAATAAACTCGAAGTTAATGTTGAAAAAGTACATGGGAGTCATGTGGCTCGTTGGTTTCATTTCGGGAATGTTCCCTCCCACTGTCTCCTTCATCTTATTGTGATCCGATCTGTTGCTCATGTTTTGTTGCCTTAGAAGTCCCATTCTTGCCTCTCCCATGATTGTTATGTCAATCGGTGGGAGGTCCAACAGTACTCCCATGGCTGATGTTGCTGTTGTTTTCATAGCTCCCGTTATGCTAAGGCATGCAAGTGTTTGTACCTTGCTCAACTCAGCCGCGGCTATTTTTCGTGTTAGCTTTGTCCACCATACCAAGGATGCATATGTGATCATGGGTTTCACCTCAATGTTGTATATCCAATATACAATTTTGGGATTAAGCTCCCATTTTCCAGGCCCACCTGACCATCATCAAAACGTATACTGTTACTTTCTTTTGATATGAAACATATCTTCTCAATACCTTATTGAGAAGATGTGTACCAACCGAAACGACATAAAACCATGAAATTCTAAAGTGTTGATTATTGATTCAAACCACAACTGAACATATCCGAAAATATTCCACTGATAATAATTATGTTGATTTCCATCGAAACTAAGTAGTTGAGAACGAATAACAAACCGCTAATTATCATGTACGTGTACTCATCATTTTGATCAAAGAGTGTGATGAAAACAAGATTTAATTAGACATGATTATTCCTCGCAGTAGCTGATTATCACGAATGGACTATTAGAATACCTTTCTGAGTATCTGTCGATACTTCGCATATACACGGGTTCTTCAGGAATACGTCCACTCACTAATATTTTTAATATTTTTGTTTACCTTTCAAAAATATTGGTGGGATTTCGCAATTTGTTTTCGGGACTGCTTTGGCATTACTAATCTGATCACACAGAAGTTTTATGACTACTTCTTGAATTCTGTTCCCAATCTTCCCCTACCGAAGGATATAACACTTAAGGTGGATTCATGTAACATCACTAAAACTAAAATGAATTTAAGATTTAGATGAATTTTAAATTAAAAATATGACGGTGTTCATGCAGCATCAATTTAACGAAATTAACAAAGTACTAGACATGCGCATATCGTTCCAACTGTCAATTTTTGAAACGTCTTGGGGTATTCTTTGATCAGAAAACAGAAGGTGAACCCTAACCTGAGATTATCGTGGTTTGTTGTTTTCTGTTTTATCTATTCTGGTCTGGTGTTTACAGTACAGCATGAAAACTATCACCAAGAGAAGTGAGTATGGTTAAGTACTGAGTACATTATTGCTTCTGCGGGAGCCTCTGGTGTTGTGAAGAATAAGAGATATAGAAAATATGGCGTCAAACCTATGCTGAAATTGTGAACATAACATAACCTCTTTCCTCTTTGAAAGCAATCTGCTGTGAGTAAAGAGACTACGCATGCGCCGTTTCTAATTTATGGAAGAAATTAAGTTATTAGTTTCTTAGTTTTAATGTTAATTTTAATTGCTTAATTTTTTGCGTGAACACCTCCATTTCATTACATTGTTTTATATTCTTAATTTTAGTTTTAAATTCATTCAAGTTTAGATTTATGCTTGCATGAATCCACCTTAAGTATCCAGACTTAGGAAAAACATTTCAACTAAGTAATGTTACACAAAGATATGTAGGCAAAATTAAAACAATGCCAAAGGATCGGATGATATCATCTCAAAATGCTTGAATTACTGTTTCCATCACTAACTCCCTTCTTGGTACATATAGTTAATACTTGCTTCAAAAAAGGTTTATTATCAAAAGCCTGGAAAGACGCAAATGTTATACCCATTCCTAAAATTGATAACCCAGATAATATAGCACAATTTCGTCCAATTAGTAATAATCAATCAATCAAGTAATAGAACGACTAGTACCTGATCAACTGACATACTATCTAACTGAGAATAAAATATTATCAGAAATTCAATCAGGTTTCAGGAAAAATCATAGCACTACTACAGCGTTGCTCAAAGTGAAGGACAATATCTTTGAATCTATTGATGAAAGAAAGAACACCTGGCTTATTCTGCTCGACTTTAGAAAAGCATTTGAGACCTTGGACCATGAATGACATTTTACTGAAAAAAATTGAAATGTTTTGGTTTGTATGATACTTCTGTTAGTTTTTTCCAGAATTATCTAAGTGAAAGACGTCGGAGGGTGGTTGTTGGGGATAAACAGTCTAGTTATGAAATAGTTTCTAGGGATGTTCCACAGGGAAGCATATTAGGCCCGCTACTGTTTCCAGTTTATACAGCAGACTTCTCGTCTTTTTTGAAGAACTGTCAGTCGCACCAATATGCTAATGATACTCAATTATACCTTTCATTTTCGGTATCAGAAAGTTTCCTTGCGGGTGTTGCTATTAACGAAGACCTGAAGGAGATCGCTTCAGTGTCAGAATCTCACAAATTGTTACTGAATGAATCGAAAACAGACTTGATGATATTTGGAAATAACAGTGAAGAGATATCCAAAGACCCCAACTATGAAATAAAATTGAACGGAAAAAACTGAACATTGTGAAACATTGTAGAAATCTTGGCCTATATCTTGATTCCACTCTAAGATTCGAAAAGCATGTTGCTCATCTTGTTAAACATAGTTATTACACATTGAAACTCTTTTATATGAAGCGACAAATGATATAAAATGGACTCTATGTGACTCGTTGATTCTGTCGCGACTTGCCCATTGCTCCGAAATATATTGGCCGTCCTTACTAGCGAAAGACAAGTATACTCTGCAAAAAATACATAATTGGATGAAGAAAAGGTTTGTATTTCGTGCAGAAATTTATTTATAAAATCATAGCAAAGCGCTTTCGACTATAAAGTCATCATCAGTGCGTACCTGTAAGTAAGTGACATTGAAATGAATTTAAGAAATGTTGATAATGTGAATTTTGAAAAATTGAAAAATTACTTACTCGTCAGGTGTACAAGAGCCATACCGTAAAAATATCATGTGTCCATAGGACCATGTAAAAATTTAAAACGGGACATCATACGATTAACATTTTAAAAAATCCTTATTCCAGGATTGAGTTGGATAAAAGTTGCAACAGGCAGAGTAACACATGTCTGCTGAACTTAGTATACTGTCAAACTAAATGAAATATGAATGAAATTGACATTGTGTCAAAAGTTGACAATGACAATTGGCTTCGAACATGAACTTCTGGAAACACTGATCTATGTTTTGAAAATTGTTGAATGACCAATTAGTCAAATTGATCTGTAAATCTATTTATAGTTCTGTTCATCCAAACCCAAGGAAATATGACAAAACGGGAAAAGGTCTAATGAGAACCTCCACCCGAAGTGCACAGAACCAGGCTTAAGACACAGTCCCTTGGTAATTTGTGAAATAAATTCCATGCTCAGGATCATGAGACAGGTCTAATGAGAACCTTCACACTCCCCAAAGCGACAGAAGGGTATCCCAAAACCAAAAGGTACCATAAACAGAAATGATTTAAGAAAGTTTCAACAGGCAGAGTAACACATGTCTGCTGAAGCTTAGTCTATTGTCTAACTAAATGAATAAAAATTGACATTGTATCAAAAGTTAACAATGACAATGAAGTTATAGCATAGAAAATGACCTATAAATATAATGACATGTGCTATTGAAATTGATAAATGACAAGTTAGTCAAATTTTGTGATTTAATCATGAAAATGTTTCAAGGTGACAGAACCAAAGTTAAAGAAACTTTTATAGTCTAATGAGAACTAAAAAACTTTTTTTAAACCGTCAGCTCTAAGATTACCAAGGAAACAGACATAATTACTTCATATTATTATTATTGGTTCAGCATCCTTGGAAACCAGATTAGAACATAAGATCTTGAGATAAGTGAGATGAGAACTTTCCCAATCTCAAAAGTAGCAAAGATGGTAACCAAAATGATGAACCTATACCAGAAAATTTTTAAGAAATTTTCCAATAATTGATCTGTAAGTCTATTTATAGTTCTGTTAATCCAAACCCAAGGAAATATGACAAACCGAGAGAAAAGTCTAATGAGAACTTCAACCCGATGTGTATAGAACCCGGCTTAAGACATATTCTCTTGGGGGTTTGTGAAACCAATTCAATGCTATGGACCATGGGGCAAGTCTAATGAGAACCTTCCCAATCTCAAAGCGCCAAAAAGGTAGCACAGAACCAAGAGGCACTACAAACAGTAGGGATTTAAGAAATTTTCAAATTGTTTCAGAAATACTCAATTCAGTAGTTCTATTAATCAAAACAAAGGAAATTACTGTACCAAGAGAAAGTCTAATGAGAACTTGACATGGCACAAGCAAAAGCCCAAGCTCAAGAAAAACAGAACCTGAAGTTGAAACTATAAGTTATACATTGAAAGCAATAGTTTATGTTCTGAGAATTGAAAGGACAGTAGAAAGGGAGGGAACTAAGCAAACTGCAAAATGGGTTCAAGCGATATCATCATCGAGAAAGAATTTAAGAGCAATTAAATGAGTAAATAATTTAAATGTATGAGTTTTTTTTTTTTTTATTTTACTTTGAACGTCTATGAAGAGGAATGTAAGCTCTGTTTAAATTGACTTGAGTATTAAGACAAAGATCATTATTCAGTAATTCCTTGTTAATATGTAAATCTTCAAGAAAATCTAATCTATTGTAATTTTTGGAACTCACCTCCTGTAAAATTTTTGAATTCCTATTTGGACTAAAGTTGTGGTTGTTAAACCTCAAATTTGACCAAAGGCTGAAATTTTGTTAGGATTTAAATGTTCGGTTATACGGGCTTTCAAAGGTCTGCAAGTTCTTCCAATGTAGGCTGCATCACAATCGTCACAATTCAGCTTGTATATGCCACTTTTTGAAAGTTTATCAATTTTATCTTTTGTGTTGACCAGGTATCTGTTGAGGGTATGGTTAGTTTTAAAAGAAATTTTAATGTTGTCTATGTTGCTTTTGATGCAACCTGATATTTTATTAGAAATATTGTCATTTAAAAAAGGAAGTGAAACAAATTGTGCTATTGAATCTACTTTAGGGTAGGCAGCATTATGTGCTTTTTTGTTTTTGATTTTTTGGATCAAACTATTAATAATATTTGGCTTATAATTGTTATTTGAAGCTATTTGTTTGATGATATTCAATTCATTTTGATAACCAACTGTAGAAAGGGGCATATTCATAAAATCAAAAATACATAACTCTTGCATAAGGTTCTCATATGGGCTCAGAAAATATAACCATATATCCCGAACTTCACTTTGAGATTTTTTCTTTTCAGGTAGAGCCTTTTCACAATATCTATCAGATTTTTTCAATGTCCAGCGTGGCTTTAGCCGGGGAAGTAGTTGTTTTCTGTTAGATATTACAAATAAATCACATTTTTCATTTTTCAATTTTGACGAAGAATGTTCCCCTTTTCAACTAAATTTTGTCTTTCAGCCGCAGATGATTCCACAACAGATTTTATGAATATCTCATTCATATTTTCTAGCCCTAATGTTCAACTCACAACATTCCAACCAAATTTCAAGAATTTCCAGGTTCACCTGACCCAACGTGAAAAAGAGGATACCTCACACGAATTCGCCTTCGGGCCACGAGTGGTCGAACGATTTCACTCGAATTATTTATATTGCTGCACAGTGAGATTTAATGGCAGCAGGAAAACTGCATGCTGGTAGGCCCTGTAATTACGAGTTTAAATGCCAATCACCTTCGGTTCATCAAAGAGTCGGCTTTGAATGTTCGTTTTTTCGTTCTCACTGAATGTTGAGTCCATCCTGTTCGCACCATTACATAGATACGCCGAAGTGGTCGAAGTGCGCGCCTATTGGTCTGGTCTGGTCTCGTGACATCGTAACGTTAAAGTTATGGGATGAATGATCGGTAGTTATGAGGTCGTTAATCAAAACTTCTAATTTATTTATTTATTTATTCATTATTTATTTATTATCCATACAGATTTGCTAATCTAATTACATGAATAATTATACAAAAATACAATTTTTTTATATAATATTACCTATATCACTAAGATAATAATTTTTTTTGCACTTTTAATACCTAGGTCACATATAATCCAGTACGATTGGGTTTTGAGACAAGAATCGATTGTAGCACCACCAAACTTGGTATGCGAGTAGTTGGAACCATGATAAACACGAAAAAAAATTGTTTACCAAAATTCCAGGGGTGGAACATATTTTTTTATTCCTTTAAAAATAAATAAATAAATGTTTGCTGTAGTCTTGGAAAGCATATAATTTATCGAAAAAACAACTCAATAAGGTGAAAGACAATTCAATTCTCCACAAATAGTATTCCTAGTAATTTCTTATGACATGCGCTCTTGTTCTCAAAAAACGTGATTGAACGCTGACATCAACTTTCAGCCGCCACTGAAAATTCTGGCGGAGCCAAATATTTGATTGGTCATAACTCTGCTTAAAATGATCGGGGAGGGAAAAGAAAAAGCTCATATCGTTTCTGAAGACTCCTACCTCCTCACGCAAACATAAAATTGCGAGTATTTGTGTACCTAAAATGTGTTTTGTCGCACTTCACGGAGATGTTTGCGGATGATCCGAAAATCATGAATAATTTAGTAAATATGGAATGATTATACTGAAGCAGCAACCCATACCCTCTTTGGACTATACGCAACAATTTTAGAGTAGTATGACAGGTCCTCCTTATACATGCCGAAATAAAAACTTTGTTTTACTCGTGCCTCATTTTAACTTACCCATAAAACCGGCATTGTCTTCAGTAAATGTTGAGAATAATCGCTTATTCATATCCTACATATATGTTTAATAACACTATTGTGAAGTGCAAATCTCAAGCTTGAAATCACATACTTCAGTTTTTATGTAGGATGTATATAAACGATTATTTTCAACATTTACTGAAGAAATTGCCGGGATTACGGGTGAGTTGAAAACTGAAGCAGGAGTAAAACCCAGTTTTTTCTTTGGCATGTCTAAGTGAGACGTGTCTCACTAGTCTAAAATCGTTGCATATGGTCCAAAGAGGGTACTGATTCCTGCTTCAGTATCACTATTTCATATCAACTAGAATATCCATGACTTTCGGATCCTCCGTGAATATCGTAGAAGGGTTATGTGAAGTGGGACAAAACACATTTTGGGTAATCAGATACTCAAATGTTATATTTGCATGAGGAAGTAGAAGTCATCAGGAACGATATACACTTTTTCTTTTCCTTCTACTTAATTTTTTAGCAAAATTATGACAAATCTAATTTTGTTTTCGTTGAATATTTTTGTTTGAAATTATGCTGTTATTTAGAGAATTGGAAAATGATCCGTATTAGGTATCACTCGTCCCATCATGCTATTTAAACAAATCTCTTAAAATGGCAGCTATTCCCCCTCTTATTGAGGCTGGTGTCTGCGCACTAACTTCACAAGACCCACAGAACCACAGAACGTGCATTATTATTACTTCATTGTTGAACTAAAAATATCTATTGCTGGAAATTATACAGTATGACCCATTTAAGATGGAAGCACCCTTATAAAAATGCAACTGAGTGAAATGTTTCTTTTTTTTTTTTCGTTTAAAAAGTCCAATAGGACACCAAATTTCATGTATAAATCTCCATTTCCACTGCCAAGGGCGGAAATCTAAAAAAATCACATTTTTTTCTTCAGTCGGATGTTATGAATAACGGTAGCATCACCCTGGCTGCGCCACTGAAATTAATACCATATTTAAACCAACAAATAAAATATCGGAATATTTGAGATCATCAATGAAAAAGAAGGTATTCACTCAAATCAGGAGGAGTTTAAAGCATTCCATGTAATTGTGGTGAGTTTTATATAGGACAAACGGAAAAGAGCATTGCTACCCGTCTAGTCGATCACAAGCGAAGTTATTTTAATTTGTTTTTTTCAGTCAGTTTTGATGGTGGGTGCAGATATAGTCTCCAAAACGTCAACCTACTTTTGAAAAAGAACAGTATTTTGTGATTATTTTGAACTTATTTTTTCAGATAGGCAAATTCAGAAAACGATACGTTACTGACAAAGTCAAATGATTTTGTGAACATACTTAGTTACAGGGGAAAATTTATTGATTTTTCTATCTATACCTGAATATATGCTATCTGAATTAAGTTTGTTTTAATTTTCAGACTGGAAGGTTAAAATACCCAATGAACCATGTCAAGAAAACTACATATGAGTTATTGTCACCAAAAAAATTAAGCACCTTTGATTCTATTCCGAGGAATTATACTAGGTAATAAAAATTAATATGCTGAATCAAACTGCTTTAGGATTTCATTATGAATATTCTTGGAATAATTCAATTATTGTAGTGGAAATTTTCATAAAATCAAGTTAATATGTATTAACATTCGAATGACATAAAACCGGCCGTTGCAGATATAAATATACCAGGTGGCCACGAAATTTGTTAAGTCACGCTATCTGGATATTATCAAAGATATAAATTTTGGATATTTTGAGATATATTTCCATATTCGAATCTGAAATAATTGAACTTTCGGTTTCATCAGCAGTGAAATCAACTTCTAATTCCAAATGGAATAGTCACAATTTTTTCATTATTAAAATTTGTTATTCTATTCTGAATTCAACCATCTGCTTTATGACGTAATTCAACAATATGTCACAATTTGAAACGAATGAAAATGTGATGTAGTTGGAAAGTGCCAAATTAAATAAAATACAAAAAAAAACTATTTTAAGACAAGCATTTATTGAAATGCGCTCTAAAGTAAAACATAATTTGAATAGATGCGTATATAGGGGAATCCATGGGTTATGAGAACAAATCATTCATATTCTTGTTGAAAAGTGGAACATTCTCCATTAAAATTGAAAAATGTGATTTTTTAAACAAAAATCAAAATGCAATACCCATGACAGGTTTATATCAAAAAATAACGCTCAAAGAGTGTTACCACAGAAGAAATATTTCCATAATTTCCAAGCTTGTTATGTGAAATTGCTCCTGAAGATCCTACTTCCCAATTCTTCCGATCTCCCTGATGAGCTAGGAAAAGCGAAATAGATTTTCGTCGATAAATATGTATCGTGGATCTGATGAAAGTGAAGCGGTCCTTGCTTCAATGAAATGAACGATTTTTGTTAGTGATATTTTTGAATAATTTGAATTTTCAATGGAATCTAAAGATAATTAAAAAAAATCACCTATCTGATGAAAATGCGAATTTTCACTTATAGATTTTTTTCTTTTCAGTTGGAGTCTTTTCAAAAATATCTATTAGATGTAGTTCAATATCCAGCGTGGCTTTAGCCGGGGAAGTAGTTTTCTGTTATATATAAAAAATCACATATTTCATTTTTTCAAAATTGCCATTTGGGGACAAACAAATCGTATTATACCTAAAGAAAAAAACTGGGGGTATTCAGTTTGGGATTAAAAAGTTGTGATACCGGATTTCAGATTCCAATATGGACTATAACTGAAAAATATCTCTAAAACAACATATCCAAAACTCGTAAGGTAACGAATCTCGTGGCCACCCGGTATATTTACTTATCATCTATTTAAATATCCCATGGCGTGTAAAACATTCAAGTTCAGCCCATATTCGAAAAATTCGGTTTCTTAAGAGCACATAAAATGATGAATACTAACGATGAATTATGTAACAACACAGTTCTTATAGCTAGAGGTTATGTAAAACGACAAAACGAAGACCTTACAAGATCAGAAGTGTTTTATATAAGAAATGGTTTCCTATTAAACCGCACAATAAAACGTTTTTTTTTTACCCGAACAAGTTATATTTTTATGTTCGACTTTTGCAAACTTCTAAAAGTATTTAAAAATCAATGCAATTTTGATGAATTGTATAATACCAATAGCAAATTAAGATAAACATTGCATACATTTCCATATATTACTACTATGACTGGTTCAAATTATATCTATACTGATAAGTAAAACTGCGAATCTCTCATTACATCTTCTATAAAACACGTAATCAAATTAAAGATATGTGCTAGGAATCGCACGTTAAAAGGTAAGACCTCGTTAATTCTTGGCTCGCACAAGTTTCGAATTTTGAGGGCTGCCGTTCGTAAGGGGACGACAGCTGGTTAACAGAAGAAACAATTTTTACAATGTTTAGTCAAGATAAATACGCGAATGAAATGGTAGAGAAGAAGGGGATTGAGAAATAAGAGAATTGGAAATTTTCTTTCTCCACAACCTTCACAGAATTTGCCAATTCTGAAATCATATTTGATAACAGAACGGTAACATTCACGCTCTTGATATTGAAAAAATATTCTAAAACACTTGCTGTCTTATGCATTTTGCGTGTATTTCATTCAATCACTTGTATAAGAATGAATATAATAATTTTTCGTTTGCTTTCCATTTGATTATATGTGAAATTTGTGATAAAACAATAATCTGACCAATCGGAAGCCAAAGACAACTCGTCTTATCGCGATAACACCAGCTGTCTTTCAATTCTGATTGGAGGATCAGCTTCGGTATTTTCAGCGACGTAACCATGACGAAACGAATACGTTTGACAGTTCGATCAATAATAAATATAGCTGGATATGTCAGAATGAGTCGCTTCACTGCAAATTCAAATGAAATTATGAAACAAAACATTATAATATTGACGATTTTAATAATTTGTTTATGACTGTCATACATTGTACGTATTTATATTAATGAAGAAACTTTATTCGTGAAATAGTCTAATAAAATTCAACTCGTTATTGAATTTATCTCATAAGTCTGTCTTTTATTTCTGAACTCAACTGAATTGTTTTGAGAAAACACCACTCGTCGTGCGGACTCGTGGTGTTTCCACGAAGCAATTCAATTTCGTTCAGAAATTAATCGACAGACTTATCGCGACAATTTCACTCACTATATGAAAGTCGCGTCTCCTGCGATATGAGGACCAATCAGAATGGGATTTCGCGAAAGTACACGCTTCCTTTCGCTTCCTTTCTTTCCGATCCGGAAAGACCACGTCGTCAAGTCAACCACAAATATAAACAGCAATGATACATCTTGTAATCTAATATGACATAAACGTCAGGTTGACAGACTTCATGTTTATTATTCATTAGCTGCAACTATTGAAGAATTCACTTTGTTTACTCGATCAAATTTCAAATAATAACTTGGTTGGTTCGTGAAATTATCTCGATAAATACGACTCGTGCTCACAATACAATCGATAATTCTGTCAGAAATCTTTAACTCGATCATATTGCTTTGAGGTAACACCACTCCTACCTGGTGTTACCAAGCAATTTGATCTCGTTGATTTCTGACAGAATTATCGATAGTATTGCGACCACTCGTGGTATTACCCCCGAGAATTTCACGCAACTGTCAGAAAACCAATGAAGATGTTTCTAATGATAAAACACATACAATGAGGTTGAAGCTATGTTGATTATTCTCTCCTGCAGCAAATTAATATATGATTATACCACGAGCTCGATATCCATGGTAACGGAAATTATGACGCGTAACTGACGTTTCAATATCGTTTCTCTTTCTGAATATTATTCGGTAATTTGAACAAGAAATGGAATCCAATAGATGGGGAACTGCTACAAATGACAAAATCCATTTGGCAATTGCACAGAATACGCCAAAAAATACAAAGAAATCTAAAGAGTGGAAACAATTTATGGACTTTTGCCGTAATAGAAATTATGTTGTCGGAAAGGAAACTACCCCTGTGGAAATTTCGAATATATTGAAAGATTATGCCTTCAATATGAAGAAGCAGAATGGCAGTGATTACAAAGAAACTGTTATAAAATTCAATTGGAATGTTGTCGCAAAATTGCTCCAAGACAAGTTCTACAATGATTACAATGTGAAAATAAATCCATTTGCTGACATAGAATTTAGATCAGCCAGTGATGCGAGAGATGTAAAGAGAAAATTACTCCAAGGAGATGTCGAAAAGAGGAAAACGAGTTCAACTGCTTTTACAATTGAGGAAAATATGAGATTGCTGAGATATTGGGGAGAAAACGATCCGGAGGGACTCATCAAGAATTTTTTTTTCATTGCAGCCAAAGAACTTGCTTGGAGGGGCAATGAAGAATGTTACTCAAAGGTAAACTTTTTTATAGTAGAAAAGGATGATTTTGGACGGCCGACTGGACGTATTGAATATAATTCCGTATTCAACAAAACCAATCAAGGTGTGTCAAAATCATGTACTCCAAGCAAGTGGCTAATAAAAAATACTGCAGATCCCGATATTTGTCCTGTTCGTATATTCCACAAAGTGATGGAAAAACGCCCAGAGGACATATCACGTCCGACCGCTTTTTCCTCCAAATCCTAGATGGAAGGATCCTGATAGTATTGGTTGGTACAAAAATTGTCCTATTGGAATAAATTCTATGTCAAAATGGACTAAAGAAACTTGTCAGAAAATGGGTTTTGATATTCAGAACAAAAAATTCAGCAATCACAGCCATAGATCTACCACTGTCACTCACCTTGCCAAAGCTGAAGTGTCTGAACAAGAAATGATGAAGATAACAGGACACAGCAGTTCCAGTTCTCTACAATCTTATATGAATATTCACCCAAAAAGACACTCTGAAATCCTAACAAAAATGAGATCGAGTTCCAGTTCTACATTCAGCGATGCCAGCAAAAACGTTTTCTCTTGTAGCAGCTCTAATGAGACGAAGAATGAGCAAACAAATTCAAAAATAGTATTTCAGAACTGTTCTTTCAATGTTCAGAATTTCAATTGTAATGAATTGTAATTATCTATGTATGTTTCTAAATGAATTAAAATAAATTCGAGTTCCAATCATTAAAAAAGAAAAAGAGCACAAATTGTGAAATTCTCATATAAAATACAACTCTTGTCGATAAAATTGTCCTGAATATTCTTCTCCTTTACAATTACTCGTTATCATAAAATTTTAGTTTCAAATTTTATGATAACTCGTCAAGTGAAGTCGAAGAATAATCGGCAATTTTATCGGCACTTGTTATATTATACATGATAATTTTATTTGCTAAAGTAAGTGCATGTAGGGTGATAGAAGCGTTTTTATCCAGCCAAGCTATTTCAGAAATTTTATCAGATATTCGGTCATATTTACGCAGGCCTGTACCTAATCGAGCACATGAATTTTGTATAATTTTTAATTTGCGTTTACTTTGTTGGGTCAGGACAAGGCCGTAAACGGAACCGCATTAGGAGATTTTGGAGAAAATCAAAGTTTCACATAGTTTGATTTTGATGTGCTGTGGTGTGGTGTAACTTTTTGGGTACAGTTGTCTTATTGTGCCATAAGATGATTTGCAAAGGGTTTGTATGTGTTTGCCAAACCTCAAATCAGTGTCAAATCAAAGTCGGAGATTTTTAGATTGTTGTACGATTGGTACTGATGTACTGTTTATTCCATCGTTTGTTCAACTAAATGAGGTTTATTAGAGTTACAGAAGATTATTGACGATTTATCAGGGTTCAGCTTCAAGTTATGGCAAACAGATATGTCAAGTTCATCGTTAATCTTGAGATTAGTTTCATTCAGGTCATTGGAATTGAATTCATTACTTTTTCCATCAGAAATATGGTTTCGCTGTATTAGGTGGTATTCAAAATGACTCACTTAATGTTTTTTTTTATATTTACGTTTGTATGGACAGCTGCTTTTACGATAATTGCCATTTACTTAATTTCAAACAAAATTAGTTTACAAGCTTGGAAAATCCGAACAAATTGCAGACTAGAAAATTATTATGCAACTTTAAATAACGATCGACCAATATCGTAAAGTGACATGAATTAATTACCGTTATTATTATAATGAATACTCATTCCCAGAAAAATTAATGAAGCATATTATGCTTACGCACATCAGAATCGTTGAAATGATTACTTATGCACAGCGTGATGAAACTATAAACAATTTAGTACGCATTGATTAAATCTATTTCAAATGAAGAAATCTACTTTGTTCACAATGAGCTTGTCAAGAGAGAAACAAGACGTCCTGTCCTACCAAGACGACGCTTATTGCCATACAATAGGGATAATTGGGTCGCAAATCCATTAGAAAACAACTACTTTTCTGGCTAATACCACGACGAACGCTGAATTACATCTAATGAATTTCCGTGCAGAGTTCCTACAAGCATCTCTCCGCAATTGCTAGTTGCATGGAAATTTTCATTGAAACATTTGCTGAATCATTTGTCTGCAGAGACCTGCTCTATACTGATGAGGGCAAGAATACAGAAATCGATCTATACGTGGTCCAAATGTTTCGATGAACATTTCCATGCAACTAGCAATTGCGGAGACATCCTTGTAGGACTCTGCACAGAAATTCGTTAGATGTAATTCAACGTAACTCACATCTGAAGAAATTATTTTTCACTTTTTAGCGCATTTGAATAAAAGCTTGTCTTTATTTTTTTTTAGTAAAATTTTATTTTGAATTTATGAATTTTTGCTTTTCTTGGTCCGTAAAAAAGAGCTACCTAAAGTTTAAGAGCTCAATCATCATTCCAAGTCCATTTTTCCAATTTTTGAACATAGCCGGTCCTGCGAATTTTTCGACTGCCCCTTTTTGCCCCCTCCTGTGATCCGGCCCTGCTGAAAATTCCTTCCACCTCGATTTCAGCTATCTAAGGGCCAGATTGAAATTAATGAACTAAAAAGTGAGAATATAGGAGACCGGCTAATTTTTTCCAATTTTTTTTTTCCAAATCGTCCATAAAAATTTTCCGGATGATTTCACGGCTTATCACCCTCAAAATTCGGATACGAAAACCCTCTCTGCCACCGGACTACATTCCTGAGCTCGGAAGGAGTATCTGTTCGGCGCATTTTTTCACTGGCTCCCTAACTATATTGGTTGTTGCTTTTCCATCCGAGGAAAATATATTATCTCATTTTCGCGTTTTTCAATATTCATTCATAGTCAAATAACTTTATCTCCATCAAAGTATCGTCACAGGTATAGAAATTAAAAAGTTTCAATGCAGTAGTTAACGACCGGTTTGTTATATATTTATCGTGAAGGTCACTTTGTTAGATTAGAAAATTGATAATGGCACCGCTTATAGGCAACCATAATGAGTTGTTCTGCGCTATGAAGGGGACTGTAAGGATCTCATTATCGATAAATTGCCTCGTTTCAATTATCTGGGTAAGGCTCGGCATATTGAAAATATGACAGATGGGCCACACTCAAATCCAAATAGTAATAATCCAGTAGGATTGGGTTTTGAGACAAAAATCGATTGTAGCACCATCAAACTTGGTATGCTAGTGAAGTGCAAACCTCAAGCTTGAAATCACATACCTCATTTTTTTAGTAACCGGTTTCCAAGCAACAGCAGCAAGAGTATATCACCAGAGTCAGGAGTGTGTTGGAAACCATCACACCAAGATCCAGCATTCCAAAGTTAAAACAGTCCAATTAAAGTCAATAATTAACAGAAATTGTTTCTTGATAAATCTCATACTTTCCGGAACAACAGCAAAAATAATTTTTTTTTTGGGTTCCCACCCCTGATATTTTGGTAAACAATTTTTTTGCCGTTTTTATGGGTAAGTTGAATATGAGGCAGAAGTTAAACAAAGTTTTTTTTGGCATGTATAAGTGGGACATGTCACACTACTCTTATATTGTTGCATATAGTCCAAAGAGGGTATGGGTTGCTGCTTCAGTATAATAATTCCATATTTACTAAATTATTCATGATTTTCGGATCATCCGCAAACATCTCTGTGAAGTGTGACAAAACACATTTCAGGTACTCAAATACTCGCATATTCTATTTCCATGAGAAGGTAGGAATCTTCAGAAACGATATGAAATTTTCCTTTTCCTTCTCCGATCATTTTAAGCAGAGTTATGACCAATCAAATATTCGGCTCCGCCAGAACTTTCAGCATAATTTTTTTTCGTATTTATCATGGTTCTAACTAGTAGCATAACAAGTTTGGTGGTGCTACAATCGTACTGGATTGATATGAAAGAAATAATTACTTAGCCTTTCTACCATTTTCCAAACATTTAATAGTTTTTTTTTATGGACCTAAAAACAAAACACAATCTTTGAAACAGTGGTTTCGATGAGATCATCCAAGAATTTGTCAACGTTTTAAATAATGTTTTCAGAAAACCAATCGATGTCCTCAGGGGAATCACTGTTTTAATGAATTGTATCCAGGTCCACGGTCATTACTTTTATTGTTACTCCTCTTACGGTTTCGATATACTTTAGTTTGGACCCGTCGTGGTTTCTGAATACTAATACAATTATTTCAACTACTGAAATGATCGTAAGGAAGTAAACAACTATAAATAGATACACGAACCAACATCGTGTAGATGACATGCACTTTTTTGAATTATGATTATCATAAAATTAGATAATATTTCCTAAAAATAGAAATAGTCATGAGATGCTGAATATACTAATTTTCAATACCAACTTTACGGAAGTTTTTCTACATCTGAAAAGAACCACAACGCATAATATATTATATTTCTTGGTTCTAAACTAGAATAGAATACCAGAAAAAAAAACTAACGATCTTGCCAGGCAGGGATCAAAATGTACCAGGGTGGACGTTATTAAAGAGGAAGGTTTTTTTGAAATACCTGCTGGTACAACGAACTAGGACGAAAATACGAGAAACTATGATAGAACTGTTCAATCATAAAACTGGTATTGTTTTCTGAATTTTTCTACTGAATATCTGTGTTGAGTAAAGCATATCATGTGCGGGTTTTGGTTTGTGGGATATTACCTTTTCAGCAATTGGAAATAAACCAGGAAGCTTGCCGCGCAACTTTCTCGTTTTTTTTTAAACCACTGATACAGTGACCGCCAAAAAGTATGTACACCATATGGGAAAAAAGTTTATTATTAGAGTATTGGAAAAAAGATTCTTGGGAAAAGTTCGTGCATGTCCGATAACCTAAAAATCGATTTTAACACATGTCACGTGATCGCTGGTATGGTGACGAATTGAAAAAATTACTATTTATAGGCAAAAAGTCGGGTAAAATGGCAAGATATCGAAAAAAGTTATTTGAAAAAGTTTTTTAGAATCCAATACACATATACAAAGTTTGAAAAAATAATGTGACAAAATTGAAAATAACAACTTTTCAAAAATATTTTCCTAGCTGTAAAAAAATATCAAATTATTTTCTCATGAATAGCTTGACCATACTAAAATATTTGTATTTCAATGATAATAACAAAACTTTTTAATTTTATCCACACCAGAGAGCACTACATTAAAAAAATTGAATTTTGTCTGAACCCTTGTTGTTACATTGGTTCGTATCTAACACTTATATCAGAATTCCACGATTATTGCGATGATAGGAAAATCCAAAAATTTCCTGATTATAATCAATTTTTTATGATAATCGTGCACGAACGGTTTGCTTCGCACATAATCTTAAAAATAGTGCGTCAAATTAAAGAGGCTAGAGTTTTCAACATTGCATGCGATGTGAAACGCTCTAACACGATTATCATCAAAACTTGATTATAATCTAGGAAACCCCATGTTTCTGGAATGTCATTTCATCACAATGGTCGAGGAATTTTGATATAACGGTTAGATACCAACCAATGTAACAGCCAGGGTTTTGACAAAATCCAATTTTTTTAATTTGATCTCTCTGGTGTGGATAATATGAGAAAGTTTTGTTATCAAGCTATTCATAAGATGATAATTTGATATTTTTATACAGCTAGGAAAATATTTTAAAAAATTTCTATTTTCAATTTTCTCACATTATTTCTCAAAACTTCGTATACTTGTGTGCATAAAATTAAATTTTAGGCAACTTTTTCAATTAACTTTTTTCAATATCTTGCCATTTTACTCGACTTTTTGCCTATTCATAGCATTTTTTTTTTATTTGCCGACATACCACCGATCACGTGACATGTGTCAAAATCGATTTTTAGGTTATCGGATATGCACAAACTTTTCCAAAGAATTTTTTTTTTCAATATTCTAATAATAAACTTTTTTCCCATATGGTACATACTTTTTGGCGGTCACTGTATTAATCAGTAATCATAGCGATGTACTTAGAAAAATTGAGTTGCTATGGTAATATTAAAAAAAAAGACTTTAAATACAGATTGCAGAATATGTGATTAACTGATCATTTATCGTGGTACGCTGAATGCCATTTTAGATATGTGAGTAGAAAAAGTAACTTAAGTTTTTAATTGAATCGGTCGTTACTTGATGGAAATCCATAGCACTTCTTAGACTGTTAGAAACGTGAGTAACTGAAACTTGATTTAACACGATAAGATTTCAACAAATGATATTTCGCTACAATGTAGTTTTCCAAGCGGTTAATATGATAACTGCTTGAAAAGCAACAGTGTAGCTATACATATCGCGATGTATTATTATTTGTGAAAATCTTACGTGTTTGATTAAGTTTCAGTAACTTAAGTATCTAACAGTCTGAATAGTGCTTAGTGCTCCTTGACTGAAATTACTTTTTGAAAGTGCTTAGTAATCGCGAGCATTTCCTAAATAAAAGTTTAGTGCTTAGTGCGAGATTTCGGAGCACTTTTCAAGAGTTCTTAGTGCTCGATGCACTTTTTGTCAGTGCTCGGCACAGCTCTGATTGCAAGTTAAATAAAAGCTTGTAATTGTAATCAAGTCGAATTCTGCTAATAGTAATTTGATGATGATGTGCAGTGGCGGATTTAGAAGAAGGCTGTAGGGGCTGCAGCCCAAAGCGGCAGATTTTTAAGGGCGACAAATTTTAGAAGCATGTTTTTTTAGTTTGAAACTTAAAATAAATATTGAGTTAAAATCAATAAATAATCTTCATAACTTGGAAAGTCAAGGGTTAAAATAAAACAGATGATTAAACCTTTCCACCACCACTAAAAACACGCACTATCGCACCATCCCTTAACCAAAATCCCATCCCATTTAATCAAAACATGAATTAACTTGGGGGCGGAGATTCGATAGCTGATGATGTGCAAGCCTTAACGGTTCGTAACAAATAAACCTAGAATTGGTAGAAATTAATTCAAGAAATAGAAGCTACCCGTCACTTTCAATCGACGCGCGTTTCGCTAAAAATGCATTCTCAAGAGCAAAAACGTAGCGACTTCGACCAAAGCCAGTATCGGGGCTAACCCGACATCGGACTGGAACGTGATTCTGTCGGGGATTGCCTGATATCGGACCCAAACGTTAAAATTTTAATGTCGTAATGGCGGGGCTGTCCCGACAAAGGTCCGCAAAGGGTTAAACCTTCTCAAAAATGTTTAACGGAGACCAAAGAAATCCCCGTCATTCAAAAGAATGTTCATGAGTCTATTTGAATAACACGTGATTACACAACTTCTGATCCGGTATTCAAATGATGTTCTATAGTCACTGCCTCTAGAAAGTTGAAGATAAATGAAATTCCTGTACTAGCATTTTCGTGAAATACCACATGAAATAAAAATGACACGAAGCAGGGCTCGGCCTGCGAAATTGCTATGACCTCGACCTTTCGAGATGGAACAGTACATCTTCATCGTTGTATGAAAGTTCAGATCAGAATAGCACACCAGCGATTTTAATAAATGAATAGTATTTATACGAGGGGTTTTGCGATGATCTTGCTCGCTTGACATTTTGGCAATTTTGGTGATGTGACCCAAGTAACAATTTAAATGTCATTTGGATTTATCCTAGTTTTATGCTGGTCATATATTCTTCCTAGCACGCTCCCAGAGCAAATAGATTTATGAATCGGTTTTAAAACACTCCTGAAGGCTATAAGATGAAGGTTTTACAATGGATGCATACACGATAAATCCTTTTTCCTACGAGCGTGCGGAAAAGTAACTTTTCCGCACGATTTTTTGTTTTGAAAGTTGTACTTTTCCGTACGATTTAAAATCGTGCGGAAAAGTTACTTTCCCGCACGATTTTTACTTTTCCGTACGATTTTTACTTTTCCGCACGATTTTTGTATTTTTGAAAATGAGGATATTTACAACTAAATAAATGATCTATGTAACTATTCTGTCGTATTAGTCATTTTGTAGCATTATTATGAAAACTTGTTTATTAAAAACCTTGTTTTTTCATAAATAAGATTGACAAAAACACTCGTAGGAAAAATATTGTACCTAACTCTTACGGAAAATGTCTTTTCCGCCCTTAACGGCTTGCCCGAACTCCGCTTCGCGTCGTTCGTGCAACTGCCGTCGCGTGCGGAAAAGTACTACTTTCCGCACTTGTTAGGTAAATAACTATTCCCACGAGCGTGCGGAAAAGTAACTTTTCCGCACGATTTTTTGTTTTGAAAGTTGTACTTTTCCGTACGACTTAAAATCGTGCGGAAAAGTTACTTTCCCGCACGATTTTTACTTTTCCGTACGATTTTTACTTTTCCGCACGATTTTTGTATTTTTGAAAATGAGGATATTTACAACTAACTAAATGATCTATGTAACTATTCTGTCTTATTAGTCATTTTGTAGCATTATTATGAAAACTTGTTTACTAAGAACCTTGTTTTTTCATAAATAAGATGGACAAAACACTCGTAGAAAAAATATTGTACCTAACTCTTACGGAAAATGTCTTTTCCGCACTTGTTAGGTAAATAACTATTTGGTCTTCAAATAATCTATATAGAATCTAAGTTTATGATGGTTTTATAGCCCTCCTCAAGTCCATGCAATGGTTCTAGAATAAAACTAACGATGGGGTTTTATTGAGGTTTTGAGACGTACTCCCGAGAACCGCTATAAGATCAAAGCAAAAAACTATTTGTACTTGAATGCCAGTAGCTTCCTCTGAACGGTAATAAATAAATCATAAAGGTGACAAAAGTTTTATGAGATCGAAATCGAGGGGGAAACAACTAGTAATTTTTTGTACACCTAATGAAATCAGTGAAGTAATTATCTCTAATGAAAAATAATGAAAAAGTTTTAGGGGGCATTGAAAAATAATTACCATTCAATTACGCGGATACGTTGTATGGACATAATTTCTCTCTTATGTATAAAAATAAGATCCAGAACGTCATAAAATAATTCCCAAATACATACGCAATACATACTAATTCAGCCATTTTGAATCGATTGGCGTTCGCAGAATTGGTTTATCTCTAACTGTTCTCGAGTTGGTTAGCTCTGAATCAGTTTTTTTTGCCGTCAAAAATATTTCTGATGAGTTTTAGACATTATTGGTAAAAGATTCGGAATCAGCACGTCAAAATACGCCCGAGGACAAACATTTTAAATTCGAAAAATGAAAAATAAAAAATCTCAGAAAATTTAATGTTTTATCTTAAACACCTTTTTCCGGCTAAATCTTATATCTGAGCATAGAAAATCATACATTTTTGGAATGAGCATGAAATTTTACGTAAACAGTGCGAATTTCGAGTCGATGTGACAACTTGGTACTTTTAATGATTTTTAGGGGTGAACCCCTTGCAACTTTTTCGAATAATTTTTAATTTCTTTTGATTCACTCGAAAATAACAATACATACTAATTCGGCCATTTTCAATCGACTGGCGTTCGCAGATTTTGTCTATCTCTAACCGTTTTCGAGTTGGTCAGCTCTGAATTAGTTTTCAAATGTTTTTTTTGGCGCGAAAAATATTTCTGATGAGTTTTCGACATTTTCGTTCAAAGATTCGGAATCAGCACGTTGAAATACGTTTGGGGATAAAAATTTGTAATTTGAAAAATCAAAAGTTTCAAAAGTTCAAAAAATTATTTATCATGATATAATACTTGCCTTTTTTGCCCGTCGATTTGTTTCGTTCAAATTCCCAATATATACTAATTCAGCAATTCTGAATCGATTGGCGTCAGCAGAATTCGTCTATCTCTAAACGTTCTCGAGTTAGTGAGCTCTGAATCAGTTTTCAAATAGTTTTTTTGGCGCCAAAAATATTTCTGATGAGTTTTCTATATTTTCGTTCGAAGATTCGGAATCAGCACATCAAAATACGTTCGGGGACAAAAATTTGAAATTCGAAAAGTGAAAAATAAAGAATTTCAAAAAATTATCTATCATTACTCGACTTTTTTGTCCGTAGATTTTTTTCGTTCAAATTCTCAGTATATACTAATTAGGCCATTCTGAATCGATTGGAGTTCGCAGAATTCGTCTATCTCTAACCGTTCTCAAGTTGGTCAGCTCTGAATCAGTTTTTTTGCCGTCAAAAATATTTCTGATGAGTTTTCGACATTATTGGTAAAAGATTCGGAATCAGCACGTCAAAATACGCCCGAGGACAAAAATTTTAAATTCGAAAAATGAAAAATAAAAAATCTCAGAAAATGTTTTATCTTAAACACCTTTTTCCGGCTAAATCTTATATCTGAGCATAGAAAATCATACATTTTTGGAATGAGCATGAAATTTTACGTAAACAGTGCGAATTTCGAGTCGATGTGACAACTTGGTACTTTTAATGATTTTTAGGGGTGAACCCCTTGCAACTTTTTCGAATAATTTTTAATTTCTTTTGATTCACTCGAAAATAACAATACATACTAATTCGGCCATTTTGAATCGACTGGCGTTCGCAGATTTTGTCTATCTCTAACCGTTTTCGAGTCGGTCATGATCATAGGCAGAGGATATTTGGTATTTATCATTGTTTAATGGACATCTCTGTCAGGACGCCATCACTATATTTTTGACCTGTAAATTAGTCGCCATCTTTTGTAACCTACAACTGCACAATTAGAATAATTTGAGTCCGTTTTGGCTATGGTTATTCATGGAAAATGTTATTCTTACCCAACTTCATTCAAAAAAAAATTATTTAAACAAATTATAATTTTTTTTTGCTGTTGTTCCAGAAAGTATGAGATTCATCAAGAAACAATTTCAACAAGTCGAAAGATAATTCAATTCTCCACAAGAAATATACCTACTAATTTCTCATAAAATGCACTCGTTTTCTCAGAAAACTTGTCTAAATTCTGATATCAAATTTCATGCTCGCGTTAACCGCCACTGCAATTTCCGACAAATTAGATTTGTCATAACTTGGCTAAAATTTATAATACAAGGAAAAGGAAAAGTGTGTATCGTTCCTGAAGACTTCTACTTCCTTATGCAAATATAACATGTAAGTATCTGAGTACCCAAAATGTGTTTTGTCCCACGACACATAACCCTTCCACGATATTTATGGAGGATCCGAAAGTCATGGATATTTTAGTTGATATGAAATAGTTATACTGAAGCAGGAATCAGTACCCTCTTTGGACCATATGCAACGATTTTAGACACGTCTCACTCATACAAGCCAAAGAAAAAACTGGGTATTACTCCTGCCTCAGTTTTGAACTCACCCATAATCCTGGCAACTTCTTCAGTAAATGTTGAAAATTATGGCTCATATAATAATTCTATATTCACTAAATTATTCATGATTTTCGGATCATCCGCAAACATCTCGGTGAAGTGCGACAAAACACATTTTAGGTACACAAATACTCGCATATTATGTTCGCATGAGAAGGTAGGAGTCTTCAGAAAGGATATCAACTTTTCCTTTTTCTTCTACGATCATTTTTAGCAGAGTTATGACCAATCAAATTTTCTGCTCCAAGCGTAAACCTGAAAGTTGATGTCGGCGTTCAATCACGTTTTCTCAGAAAACGAGCGCATTTCATAAGAAATTACTAGGAATTATTTTTATGGAGAATTGAATTGTCTTTAATTTTTTTTAAGTTGCAAAAATCTATTTATTTATTTTTAAACGAAAAAAAAAATATATGTTCCAACCCTGGAATTTTGGTAAACAATTTTTTTTTCGTGTTTATCATGGTTCCAACTACTAGCATACCAAGTTTGGTCGTGCTATCGATCCTCGTCTTAAAACCCAATCGTACTGGATTAGTTAGAAAACCAGCATATCTTCGTTATTAGGATTTCTCAATCATTGGTAATGAGTAATATAATTCATTATATAATTATATGTTAATTTAGGCAGGAGAGTGTTAAACTACCTTCTATATACGTACTTATTTCAATCGATTACTCAATTTTTATTGGTTTGCATATAAGGGTAATTGAATTGGAATTTAATGGACAATTATCATTATTGAGCAATTGTTTATTACAATTTTTCAAAATAGCAGTATACTTTCCAAACAATCTTGTTTCCTGTAATCATTGAAGCAAAATTTATTTTCCTATAAGGTGAACCCCATAGTTCAAAAGTGATTCACATTCGCATTTCCTGAATTTTAGAACATTTGCCACCGGCTACCAGGGAGATGAAGAAATCCCTTGAAGAGAGTGTATTTCCTTCAGTATGGAAGAAAGCTCACATAATCCCAATCTTAAAATCTGGTAGTAAACAACTCGTCCAAAACTATAGACCGATTTCAAAATTGTCCATCATAGCAAAAACTTTTGAGTCCATTATTTTCGATAACCTATTCATCGACTTTAAAAACATAATTAATTGTGAACATTGAATTATGGACATGCCGCAGAATATGTGGCAAAACATGGGGCATGTCACCAAAACAAGTTTACTGGCTGTACGTGACCGTCATACGACCAATGATCACGTATGGCTCTGTAGTTTGGTGGAACAAAGGCCAACAAAAAATGGCCCAGGTTAAACTTAACGGACTACAGAGACAAGCGTGCCTGGCGATTACTGGGGCCATTCGCTCCACGCCAACGGCAGCAATGGAAGCTCTTCTTGGACTACTTCCTCTCCACATAGTTCTGGAGAGAGGAGCAAGATGGGCAACATACAGACTCTACCAAGCGGCCATTAGTCTACCGCAGGCATGTGTCATGAGAGGCAGCAGCATGCTGGAAGGCATAATAGCTCACAACATTCTGGGAATGCCCTCAGACATCATGCCTAAAACCACTAACCTCAACATGTCCTACACTGTGGTCTTCCCTGAAAGAGAAGACTGGGTTCGGAATGAAACTGACCTATGGAGGGCAAATGAAAGGTGGTTCACCGATAGTTCCAAAACTTTGGAAGATGTCGGAGCCGGAATATATCGTATGAACCCAGTAGTGAAACGCTCATTCAGTTTGGGTAAATTAGCTACGATATTCCAGGCAGAGGTATATGCCATTGAAATGTGTGCAAGGGAGCTGGAAAACCGACACCTCACACGAAAAACAATAAAAATATTTTCAGATAGTCAAGCAGCACTGAAAGCGCTTGAATCCAACTGCTTTAAATCCAGAGCAGTATGGAACTGCAGAGACACCTTGAACCGACTAGCACAAGGCAACAACGTTACCCTAGTTTGGATACCAGTTCATACGGGCCTAGAAGGAAACGAAATAGCGGACGCCCTAGCAAAAGGGGGGCCGAAACAACGTTCACTGGGCCAGAACCGGTCATCGGTTTAGCATATAGCACTGCCAAGAATGCTACAACCGCCTGGGCAGACAATAAAAGACTTGAGTATTGGCTCAGTCTACCAGGACTAGCCCATTCCAAAGCATTTATTGCTTGTACTAGGAAAAAACAGGACTCTGACAAACTTCTAGAACTCAGTAGAGCACATCTCAGAGTTATAGTAGGTTTGCTCACTGGCCACTGCAAACTCAAACACCACATGCATAAAATCGGACTTGCACAGGATGCAGAGTGCCGTCTATGCATGGAGGATGATGAAACGACTAAACACATCCTGTGTACATGCCCTGCAGCGGCCAGAACCAGATTTTCAATATTTGGCAATACAAAAGTAAGGCCAGAAGATCTGGTAAACTGTTCTCCCAATATGTTACTCAATTTCGTTAAGATATTGGATATACTGGGAGACATATAACCATAGGGTGAGCCCTAATAGGCCATTGGCCACAGTGGAGGGCCTGATATGGGCTCACTCACATTTAAACCTAATATTGAACAACATGGTTTCATGAAGAAACGATCAGTAGACTCCAATTTATTCACATATACTGAGTATATCCTGCATAGCCTCAATGACAAGCACCAGGTTGATGCTATTTACACCGACTTCAGCAAAGCATTTGACAAAATAGATCACTCAATTTTGCTACAGAAGCTTGCTGGAGTCGGGTTGAATGGCAATCTACTGAATTGGCTTGAATCTTATGTAACCGATCGTTGTCAAGCAGTAACAATCGGTAACCACAAGTCTGACACTTACATAAAAAAACTTGAACGTGTTCAGAATATATTCTTATATAGATTATGTCAACAAAAGATGCTTTTCTCCGATTGGCAGCAAATATTAATTTTGCTGACACATATCAATCAGCAAAGTATTACTTTTCCTGCCTAGGCAGCAAAGTGATTATACTCAATGGGAATAAAACATTTGACGTAAACATTTATTAGCAATTATTACATAACACTTTTAACAAGAATTTAAAAAACATAGGTTTAGTTGTTATTAACATTGATGGTAAAATTACTACAATTTTGAACGAATAGGCCACCTTTTCTTTCCTCAGATATCGTTCTCTCTACATTAATTATATTACCAGTTTGATTCGTCTCATAAGTAGTTCCTATATTTGTCAAAACTTTTTCACAAATGCTGGTTTTACTTGCCATTGAATCTTCAATGTACCCTTCTGCTATAGTTGAGGATTTCCACCCACCATGTCGTTTCAACATTGTTATGTCACCTCCTGCATTCACAAGTAAAGTGGCAGAACTTCTGCGGAGGCAGTGTCCCGTATATTCCTTAGCATTCGGCAACTTTAAATAGACAGCTATTTCTTGAGGTATTTTACCAAATTTATAGATTCCAACAAATTGCTTTATGGATTTGCCTTTTGCGTATTTGAAAAAAAATCTTGTGTCTTTTAATTCATCAGGCCGAAGAGCTATATATTTTCTAACAACATCCAAATATTCCATTATTACGAAAGACCTCGAATTCTTCGTCTTCGTGTTTAATAGGAATACCAATAGTTTATTGTTCATATCTTCAATATTCTCTAACTTTAAATTCAAAAGTTCGTCGCAGCGACATGCACCCGAAATTCCAAAAATCAATACAACCTAAAAGAATGGATTATAAGTATTTACACTCCATGGTGTAGATATCTTATTCAAAACTTACTTTTGCTAATAAATATTCATCATCTGGTGCATCCAGTATAAAGTTTATAATATCTTGTTTTTCGAAAACTCGGGACTTCTTTGCCTTGTAGCCTTCAGATGACCGTTTTAAATATGCCCGCAACTTCAAGTATCTTCCTATATCTACGCCATTTTTAACATTCATAGTTGCCTTCAAAATGGAATATACAGACCAAAGGGTAGAACTCCTCATTGTTTGAGATAATCTAACAAAATAAGCAAGTAATACATTCTCCGAAAAAGTTTTCGCATTTTTCTCCATGCAATAATCCATAAATCGTTTATAATTTTTTTCATATTTCATCCGAGACTTCTCCGGCAACAAATTCAACTCTATATTTTTTGCCACCTTCCTTATTTCTGGAGGAGTAAGTACTTCCAGGTCGCTATCACTGTCCATTATATAATAATTTAAATATACCGATATTTTTTCGCACAACTGTCAGAAATTTCATGACTTGTCAAACTATAATTATTATGGACATTTCCATAGCAACCAACCATTCCAACAACTGCGATTTCTATCAAATTTTATTTTAATTGAACACTACAGGAAAAATAAAGAGATTGTGGGAATTGTAATAATTTGCAAATACAATATCCTCCTATATCATTATGAACAATCGGAGAAAAAATTAAATGTTCAATTCGGCAGCAAAGTAGATGGACTGCCTAGTTGAATAAATAACTATTTCCATCCAACCTCAACAACCGTATCTATGTTCGGAATGAACTGAACACTGGAGAACAGAAGAAAAATTTCAGACGTGAAGTTCCTCTTCAAAATCATAAACAATTCAGTTGACTCGCCTGCCATCCTTAGTAACATTTATTTTAATGCTCCTGCATATACTACTAGGGATCAGCATCTTTTCCGTTACGAACAATCACAAACAAATTATTTTTTGAACTCTCCCATGCATAGATGCAACATATCATATAAGGCGTTATCAAATTCCATTAATATTGATATTTTCTCTTACTCATCGTCGAAGTTTTTCTTTGTTTTGAAAAAACACTTTCTTGCTTCACAGACTTCAATTGAATAACTACGCTTTCATATAATTAATTAATTTTACTTTAGAATTATATGTAGATTCTGTATATTGAGAAATCACCTATCTGTGAATACTGTTTTGGGTTAGTCCCTTTTGTATTCCCATTTGTAAATAAATAAATAAATAAATAAATAAACTAAAAACTTTGCGCGGCAAGCTCTGAATCTGTAAATCACAGAAAAACCTACATTACACATCTAAAAAAATATTTCTTACTTTTTAGCGCATTTGAATAAAAGTTTGTATTCAAAAAGTTCCCCAATAAATATTTTGTATCCTGAAACATAGCTGCTACACATCAATTCCATGCTCGACTCTTTACGAAAAATTGTGAAGCTTAACGGCGTCTAGAAAAAAACATTGGGTTATCCAATGCATTATTAATATGCTCGGGGCAGTGTAGAGGCAGATTATCAATGCAAACAAATATACGTACCGATAACAATACAGTAATTATTTCTTCATTAGCGCTTTTCTATGGCTGAAAGGTTACGTTGAAGAGATAAGACAAAAAATAAGAAAAACAGACAATAAATATTCATGCAAATTTCTCGTATCATATCAATAGTATATTAAGTTCTATTGTTGAATAAAATTAGTTAACAAGGCGTGTTTTATTGGACAACTCGTAACCATGGTTTTATTTATAGTTGGGTATTTTCAATAGAGCACTGTCAGCTGACGTCACAACATGGCGGTGATCAGATGATGGGGGGACAAACAAAGAATTTGAGTTTGAGAAGAAAATTGTTTTTTCGCGGTGGTTAGTGGTCAATTGTGATTTTTTGAACTTTACTAAATTTAGTGATCCTATTATTTGATAATATTTTGAAATACTCTTGTTTCTACGAAAGCGTCTAAGGGCCACAGTTTTTTTTTTATTTTTCCGACTTCAAACACGGAATTTCTGACTTTAAAGTCGGAAATTTACTTTTCCGACTTCAAAGTCGGAAATTCCGATTTTAAACTCGGAAATTCCGACAATCTGTCGATATCGTAGAAAGAGATGTGCTGAACAATAGAAAAGAGGTTGATAGAAAAAAACTTGACTTTTCGTTGCTTCGTTACTTGGTTGTCAACAACCCTTGAGTGTTGTACAATATTCATTGAAATATCTTGTTTATTGTTGATGTTCCAGTATTGATCAATGTCTGCATAACTTCGATGAAATGGCGTCTTCAAGTCGAAATACTCACATAATCTGCATTAACCTTCAAAAGCAAAGCAAAAGTAAACAAATCTACACTGAATTTTGTAAAAATGTATATTTTTCATTCTGTTAACCTAGTAAGTTTAGGACAGTTTCAAGTTGTACTTTCAATGTATTAGAAAGGTCGAACTATTCCAGATTGCCAGGAAGAAAACACATCATATTTCAAATACCAACAAACTGATGGTTACCCAATCTTTGCCCTTTGTCCAGGCATGGAAACAAGGTGCCTACGAAATCTCAGCAAAATGGGTTGGTTGATGAGACTGACAAGCGAGATCTGAAGCTATTGTATTGATCTGTCGAAAAAGGATCCTAGTTAAATAGGTCTGTTTATTTCACCAGGTTTGGTAGTTTTTACAGACTATTTGGTGGGTTTCCTCTTAGAAATCAAATATTCAATGTGATGAAAAAGATCACCAATCGGAGAACTTCCTTTGGAGCATTTCGTACATTAACGAAAGTGAGTGCCATTTAAGAGCATAGAAGTGTTTACTTGTACCCAAAAATTTTTGTTCTAATAAGTTCCCTATGTATGGGGATTGAATCTATGTGTTCATATCTTAGTGTTTACCAACATTTTTCAAAGGACTCTTATTTTTCATCATTGGGTACAATCCCTGGAACTCTGTACGAGGAAATAATCTTCACAGGACCTACACACAGGAGTCTAGAGGACCACCCTATGGTTGAGTACCCCTTAATAATTATTCCAACCATTGCATATTGTAATTCCAAACAATGGTTCTGGGCCTATAAATAGTGATTCACATTCTTGTCTTGCATGTTGTCAGCTTTTTTATTGCTTTCCATGTCCATGCAGACACTCAAACAACCTTGCAGTGTTTTACCAGAGGGCCAAGTAGCTCAGTGGTTGAGACCGTCACGTTCAAAACCATTGACTGCTGGTCGGCTAGGTTCGAATCCCAGCGACTACAGATTTTCATCTGATGGCCCGAGAAAGTGCTAGGAATCGCACGTTAAAAGGTAAGACATCGTTAATCCTTGGCTCGCACAAGTTTCGACTTTTGAGGGCTGCCGTTCGTAAGGGGACGACGTTTTGCGGTATAGCGAAAGCTGTACTAAAAACCAACACCAAATCATGGATCCAACAAAAATCTCAAGAATGGTGGAACGATAAACCAGGAACTAGACAAGCCAAAGAGTTTATCAAAAAACCGTTGCCAACATTCACAGAATATCTACTAAACCAGAGAAGGAGCAATATTAGAATAATAGTTGGACTCCTCACAGGGCATTGTAGGCTCAACAAACATGAGAGTACTATTGGTCTGGCAGAAGAAATGCTATGCAGGTTCTGTCAGGAAGAAGAGGAAACATCGGCACACATACTATGCCACTGTGAGGGCTTGTCAAGGCTAAGGTTTCTAACACTGGGAGAAGAAAAACCAAAAGCTCCCGTATACATGGGAGTTCTGAAAACTGGCCTATGGAGTTTCGTGACGAAGACAGGGCTAGATAAAGAAATCTAAACGATTTCGAGGGCGAACACAATAGATCTGAAAGGGTCGCGGTGTTGATGCTTATGGCACGGAAACCTCAAACTAATCTAATCTAATCTAAGAGGACGACAGCTGGTAAACGGAAAAAACAACAACAACAATTTAGGTTATGAAGGAATTTCCAAATTTGTTTCGATCTTTATTGCACTCTGATAGTCAGATGAAATATAAATGTGTTTTATCTTATACTCAATGTCTAAATTCATCTGTATGCATGTCCATATGGCATGTGTCTCAGGTTGGAATACTGTGGTGTTGTTGCTCAGTAAACTATGATGTTCGTTCTTGTCCAATTCTGACAGGTTTGTTCTGAATGGTTTTTCGTATGAGTAACATGTAATCTTGAATAATTTCCAATTTGGTAATACTCTGCCAATTCGTGACTGGTTGTATATGACTAGATGTACTCATCCTTACATCTCTCATGACTGTGTTTAGTAGGTTCGGGGTGACTTCCAAAGAAGCGTTTGAAGTGCTATTCATAGCGCTCATGATACACAGAGAAGCAATCTTCTGAAACTGGCCAGGATTTTTTTTGCCTGTTTTTGTTTTATTTTGGACCACCACAAAAGTGAGACATATATCATTCGGAATCTTATATAATCGCGCAGTACATGCAGCTAGTGATTCCAGTCCCCAAGTTCATTGTACAAAACCAGCAATTCGTAGTGTTACTTACACATATTTCTTTTGTGTGTGAAAAGAATAAGTGGGGTTTTTCGGTGGTTTGTCCTCAGTCTTTCTCTTTTGCATTGGTCCAAAGTGCACTTTACATCAACTCAGATATTATTCTGTCACACTTTCATTGTACTAGGACTATGACGTCAAATATTCATCTACTACCCTGTCACACGGTTAGAGGGATAGTATCCCGATCTGAGTGGTTCCTCCGGCAATTTCCAGAAGCTCGAGGTCTTTTGACATGTTGTTCTGAGCCTATATTAGAACATTGCGAGTATCCACCTACAGGTGGTTTTATCAACGTTTCTCCTCCTGGCCGCTGAGACATGTTTTCACAGGATGTATTTTCAGATCCTTCGATGTCTTGAAAAGTTCATAGAGCTATTTCTCTTTCCGTCAGTGTCCTCTAGCTTTGATACCAATATAAGATAGGCATTCTGGTTAATGTGTCTACGTCCCTGTCTATGACTTCCTTCAGTCACGAGTTGAGTCATTTCAGGGGAATGGATGATAACCATGTTCTGTAATCGTTGGCCTGGTCATATGAGTTACATGCAGGTTTCGGACTGAAGACCATCTTCAGAGATTTTTCAGGTTCGAGGAAGTCAGCCAGTGTTGGAACAGCTCTTTCACCTGCTCTGGTGGTGGGGGATGTTCAGTTCAGTTCAGCCAGGATTAAAAAATGTCAATTCAATGGATAAAGTGTATTTGCGTGAATAGTTATAGACAGACAACAAATGTTCATTAAGTATAAAGTTTAATGTTACTGAAATCGGATTTGTCCACTCTCAACACGGGAACTATCTTTTGGTGGAAATTTTTTGAATTAGGAGAAGACCTAAAATGTGGAAATCACTACTGAAACAGTTTTCGTGGAAATTTCAGTGCAGTTTCATGAGCTAGACTCTCTACTATAATTTTTTCAAACAGCTGAGTGATTGAGAATTGATTTTCACTTATTCTTCAGTACAGTTTATTGTATCTGATATGTAACAAAATATTCCACTCAGCTTGCTCTTATCTTTGTTCACAAAGAAGGTGGAGAAAATGTTTTACACTTTGTAGTTAACCTCAAAACATTGTTTCAATTTATTTTTGTTTGGATATAAATCAAATCGTGATTTTGCATGCTTTTTTCACAAGTAAGTGCTTATTTTATAGAATGTATGTTAACTACTGATGTCAATATCAATAGCTGAAAGCAAATATTGATTCTCGCGTCAGAGTTTCTTATACATATGCGAAAATGTAGAACAAACTGAATTGATACAGAATAACAACTTCTTCAGTTCACCTTCATAATAAAACTATAAGTATAATGAATAAAGCGAAGTTTTGTATATAAGTGTATAAATTTATTATTTATTGCAAAGCGCTTTCGACTTGCGCCATCTTCAGTGTTCACTAGTCAGGCAACAGGAAGTATCGAAATTTGTAAAAACATTATCTTTTTGAAATTTAAAACTTATTTCAGTCTAAGAACCAACGAAAAGGCATGTTGGGGTTATAAGGCCACGTGGGTATGTCAATTGAATGAAAGCCAACTTGTGACAGTGTGTCAAGACTGTCAAGTAAAATGTCAAAGAAAAATAATGATACCAACCAAGAGTGAACCAAGATGAATTATGAAAATATTGCAGGAGCGCCAATATAAATTATTTTTAAATTTTAAATTGAAGTATTGAAATTTAATTGAAGTTGGAGATCTTTTGGTGAAGGGGGAGGAAATCTCTGTACAAGTTCACTAATCACTGGTCAACTAATTTCTATATAAATTAGTTGACCAGTATGTATAATTGTATTATACTTAGAGAAAACCTGAAAGAAACTCTCATGAGCTTATTGACTGTGGAACGATCACTTCAATACTTTTTGAGATATTTGCAAAAAAAAAACAAAAAAGTTTTTGACTATTTTTTGTTTAAAGAATTCCACAAAGCAATTTTTTAGGGGGGAAAACTGAGGTTTTCATTAAAAAACTGTCTTTTAAAAATTAGTGTGAAAAGAACCTCTCATTTTTATCTACAGCTTGGCCCTGATTTTGAAGATTTTCGTATCTCTCTTCATTATTTTCGACAAATTTTCCCAAGGAGTCAATCTGTTCTATATGCAACTCTCAAATTTGTTTTTGCAAAAATAAAGCTATTAAATGGCATGGCGTGTCAAGTGTCACATCGTTGAAAAGAGAATTCAATTCTCTTTACAACTATCTAGATATTTTGAATTTTGTTGATAATTTTTTTCCCAATTTCGAGTAATTGTAATGTTTTTTCTCTCAAAGAGTAGTATCGATAATACCCTTCAAAACATTTTTGGTTTCATTGTTCTCCATCAAACCATTCAAATTTATCGAGGTATTAGTGGAGTAAAATCCACCCAAAAGTCGTTCCGTTCTCGAAAACATTTTTTTCCAGGTATAACCAGTTCCGACCTTCACAATACAGTGAGGTATATATTTTTCTATTAGAATACCATTGAAAGACATTTTTGAGCGGGGACGAACTTTTTTATTTAGAAAAAACTGAAAAAATAATGGTTTTTCTAAAACACGTTTCTTGATGAATATCACCCCATAACTCTGAAACTACAGGAGGTATGGAAATATTTTTTTTGTACAACTGACATTAAAAATGACGTTTTTAATTCATTGACACATGAACTAAAAACTGACGTTTTCACAAAATCACTTTTAACACTAGTGTCAAAAGTACTTTTAACACTAGTGTTAAAAGTAAAATGACAGATGAGATGATGGATACTCAGTAATATAGATCTCTCTAATAGAAACACTTTAATCAGATATTAATACTATTATAACAATCAGAATCAAAATTACTTATAAATATGTATTTGGCAATTTGTACAATTTGTGATATTAACTGACGAAGTAACTGCAGAAGCTTCATCGCCAATCAATGATGGTGCTATTATTGAAGTGGGATGATCAAATAATGCTGGGAGAGAACTAGAACTTATACCAGGAAACATTTTATCAGCTATTTTATTTTTATTTTCAATGGAATCCTCGATATAACCCTCAGCTACAGTTGAGGACTTCCACCCGCCATGTCGTTTTATTGTAGTCAAATTTGCTCCTGAATTCGCTAACAGAGATGCTGAAGATCTTCGAAAGCAATGGCCGGTAAACTGCTGCGGATCTGGTAATTTCAGAAATTCAGCAATAGTGGAAGGCATCTTCCCAAAAGTATTTATTCCAACTGGTTGAATAGTGCATTTGTAGTTAGAGTAATTCAGGAAAAATCGACGGTGAGTAACAGAAGTTGGGCGTAATACAGCATATTCACGGTAATAATTCACGTAGTGTCCAACGATGCAAAAACTTCTTTGAATGTTGGTTTTGGTATCCGAAATATGAATTAGTAATGACTGTATAGTTTCTTCAATGTCATCTACGCTCAATTTGCAGAGTTCTTCACGACGGCACGCTCCAAATAATCCAAAAATGGTTGCCACTTTAATCATAAGATATTTGGTATCAGGAGCTTCATTTAAAAATCTGTCAATCTGTTCCCTTGTCAGAATTTTCGATTTTTTCGGATGGTATCCGACACTTTTTCGTTTCAAAAATGCGACTAATTTATGGTATTTACTTATATCCACGTTTTCCTTGATTTTCAGTTCAGCTTTTATCATAGAGAATTTAGACCACAGTGTTGATGATTTCCATAACTTCGATTTTTCTTCGAAATAAACTAAAAGTACGCTTTCGCTGAACTTGCCTTCAACTTTCTTCAGTTGACTCCATTCGATGAATCCATTATAAGCAATATCATATTGTTGCCGTGATTTTTCAGGCAACAGATCTAAAGTTGCTCTGTTTGCAGCTTCTTGAATTTCTGGTGGAAGAAAATCATCTGAATCATCCATTCCAACTTCCATTATATTTATATTTGCAACAGTAATAGCTACGAACACAAAGAAGCTAGGATCGTTTATTAATTTGTGGTAACTAATAAACAACAATTATTAGGCAGTTGTTTTTTACCTGCCTGTCATGCTTGCAATTTAGATTTGAAATACAAAATATGGTTGTCAATTATAAAGTCCATGTAGCTAGATCCGTAGAGCATCTGACTTGTAATCCAAAGATCGTGTGTTCGAATCCTTATGGATCTTATTTTTTTTTTGTTTTTTTCTTACTAGCAGTAACTGTTGAACAAAAAATTTTGTATGATACATTTGTTAAAAGTGATTTTATTTTGCTCGTGGGGTTGCTCCACTCGCTAACGCTCGTTTCGCAATATTCCCCACTCACAAAATAAAATGCCACTTTTAACACTTGTATCATAAATAACTATTTTTACAATAGAAAGAGAATTTTTTCCTGTTTCTCACACAAGTATGATAACATGATAAATAATCATAAGTTTTTCGTAAATTGATTCTGAACGCAAGATATCACTTTTCATGTAATGTTTTTTTCAGTAATGGACAAACTTTTTTTGTTTTCAGCTTTTTGTGTATATATGACGCGAATGAAATGTTGACAAATAACCATAAAAGTTTTTGAACTAACAAAAATTTGTATATGTAGTATAGTTTTTGAGATATGATTTTTCACAGGATTGTGCCAGTGCGACTACAAGGTGCAGTTGTAGTTTTAGTTGGGCAGTACGCAACAATTCGTTCAACATGCAGTGTATCATTTGTGAAAAAAGCGTTTCCTTTGATGAAAAAAATATTACGAAAAATCTACGGATACAAGGCTTGCTTTCGTTATTATCAGCAGCAAAAAAAAGGGAGGATATTTGTGGATCACGCATTCTTATGCAAAGAGAGCAAATTTTGTCTGGAAAAGAAAAAATTGTGTATCATAATGAATGTAGAAAGAGTCTCACCAGCATTAATTATATTCAAAGATTGTTGAATTTTAATGATTGCGAGAAAAATACCGAAGCGGGACCCCATCAAAAACTGCACAAATAATAAATGTAAATGCATTAAAGAAGGTTTGAAATGTTCCTGTGAATGTAAATGTGGAGACTGTCAGAATACATTCAGAGATCCTGTTGATGAAGCGGAATCCGAAAATTAACAATATTATTATTTCCATTATTTTTCGTTTACTAGATTGGTTCAAATTCTTTTGATTTTGTAAATTATTATGAAATGCAATATTATTTTCATCTGTACTTGTATCATTGATTTTGAAACAACTATCATAAGCACAATTTCTCAACACAACATAGTGCGCTAATGGGTCGGATATTGAGAGTAGGCCCTGATGGTATGCGCCGAGCGCGAGCAGTCGCCCGGAGACGCGGAATAACAGACATTTTCAAAAAATCATACCGTCAAAACTATCACATATGAGCTGAATTTTTTTATTCTAAAAACTTTTGTGACTCTTTATATCAATTTTTTTCGCTGCATCTACATAAATATTTCGAATAATAAAAAACTTTTTCAATCAATGAAAATTTGATTTCACGGTTTCTACTATTTCACATTCTCTATTTATTCAGATAAAAACGCGATGTTATTTCATCTTGCTCATGATATGCTGAGGAGCGCTAAATGATCCCCTTTCGATTAACAGAAAAAGCAAATCGATAACTTGAGTAGTTCTCGAGATATTGAGTGATATGTTTAAGAAAACACATTTTTCGAATATTCTAAATCATCATAAACTAAGTGCGTTGAATAACGTACCGAAGCTAACCACTGTACTACGAAAATTATTAACTAGTTCGTCTGTTGAATAATTTTTTTCTTCAGTGACATTGAAAAATTTCAAAAATTGACTTTCTACATGCTTACTAAATAATTGAAATTTTACAGCGCAAATATGATTCTGGATATTTTGTGATTCCGAGAATAGTTATTTATGATACAAGTGTTAAAAGTGGCATATTATTTTGTGAGTGGGGAATATTGCGAAACGAGCGTTAGCGAGTGGAGCAACCCCACGAGCAAAATAAAATCACTTTTAACAAATGTATCATACAAAATTTTTTGTTCAACAGTTACTGCTAGTAAGAAAAAAACAAAAAAAAAATAAGATCCATAAGGATTCGAACACACGATCTTTGGGTTACAAGGCTGACTGACAGATACTTCAAAATAATAAACCCCAACGCACTTTATTTATGAATGTCATTATTTGTCAGTGATGAAGGACATTCTACAGTTGGACTAAATACTACTTCGTTTGTAACTTCAAAAGGAATTAGTATTATCAATTGCGCAAACGACCAAATACATGTGTGAACTTTTATAAACGATTCCTCTTGAGTAGGTGTTCTGATTATAATATCTGATTGAAGTGTTTCTATTAGAGAGATCTATATTACTGAGTATCCATCATCTCATCTGTCATTTTACTTTTAACACTAGTGTTAAAAGTACTTTTAACACTAGTGTTAAAAGTGATTTTGTGAAAACGTCAGTTTTTAGTTCATGTGTCAATGAATTAAAAACGTCATTTTTAATGTCAGTTGTACAAAAAATCATTTTTATATAATCAAAGACAATTTTCGAATGACAGTGCCATCAATTGAAAATAATGTTTAACAAGCTCTTGTTTGACATGAACTTATTTATATGTTATGATGCCATTTCGAAGAATTCAATTGAGATAATGTCTTATTTAGAGGTTGAAGATACAAAATAATCCCGTTATAACGAGATAAACACATTTTTTATGGTCACTTTACCGCTTTTATGGGTTGTATCCATCAAAGTATGATAAATGTTTAAACATTAGGAGAAGGCGAACCAAGCTCCAATATTTATTTTCCTTGTCAACCATTTTTACAAATTATTATTGATATAATAACAGTCGACCACTAAAGAGTTAATCACATTAAGCGGACATTTGACATTTTCTTGGGGGCCATTGTCAAGTTTTATTGTTTAATCGTGGTATGAATATTAGTGTTAATTATTTAGTTCATGGCTCTCTCCATTTGGCCGTCAAATTTATGAATACTGGTTGGCACTTCGTCATCTATTTTTTTCAGTCCAAACGAAAGGTGAAAGTATTTTTTCAGTCTAGAACATTCACATCAGAAACACTTCAATTTTCGTTAATTCGTTGATGGTGTAGAAAAAAAAACATTTGTTCCAACCTACCTTAAAGGTATTTTCGGAAACTTATTCGAGTTGTGTTCTGATTAAATATTCGCAAGAACAAAAAGAGCAATGTTTTCTACAGGGTGTAGACGCGTAAGATTCCTGCAAATGTTGTCTTTGTTTTTTGATTTTGGATTAAAGTTGTATAAATCAAGAAAATAGAAAGAGAAAATTTTAATATTGAATCGGAACGTATTTTGGGAAAAGTTTAAATTTTTTTGGGACACATCTTAAACTTTTTACGATTCGATTACATAAAACGTATATAATGTAGGTATATTATACGTAGTGAAATGAAGCACATATACGTATTTAATGTGATTGTTCCAACCCGATTTTATACTATACCATAAGTTTTTCGTAAAAATATTTGTGTATAAACTGAAAAGCTTTTCGCGCCGTCTCTCTGACATAAGAGCACATGATATAAAAAAAAATTATCTTTTGTGAAACTTGTACGAATAGCTTATAACCGGAAATGAATCTCCAGTCAACAAAATCAAAAAAATCAAAAAACTGACATCAACCAAGCTCAAGCCCAAAACCAGAAGAGAAACTTGTTAGAAACGATTCGAAAGATCCATTGCTTATTATATCAAAAATACTCACCAACATGCTCGGTGCTCGATACAAGAATTCCTGCATTGAAACCTGAAAGAAAGTAGCCAGTGACCTTGATAGTAATGGTAGTTTTGGTGTTACATTAACAAAAACAAAAATAAATGTGGAAACCCAAATTTAAAATAAAAAAAAATTCATATATATTTGTATTGAATTTTCAATGTCAAATAGTACATTCATACCAATAAAACTTAAACAAATGTCACCAACTGAACGTTATGAATGATTGGAACAAAGCGTGCGGTGAATTTGATTTGTATTCCTGCACATTTGTAATACCTAATTGGTACTTATATCCGAACAACAGAAACCGAATTTGAAAAGAATCAATTTGGATATTAGACTACAAGCCCGCATAATAATTTGGGGGGTCATTTAATTTGTGTGATTGTTGACTTGTTTATTTTGTGGAAATTCATGATCACTTTGATGAAACGAAAGAACAGTCTTTTGTCTTATTTCCACTAGATTTTCATTGTTACGACCGGTTTCGGGTTTTATCCCATTATCAAGTATAAAAACTAATACAATTGAACTTTAAGCCTAGTTATATAGGAAGTTTGCAGGTAGGCTGGATGGAGAGGTAATTAAGAGAACAAGGGTGAAACAATATGAATTTAAATCCTGGAGGTGATGGAAATTACTTGGGTTGTCAAATTTATAAATTCAAAAGTGGAGACCTACACAAATCGAGTTGCTGGTTGAGGTAAAACTCAAAAAATGATTAAGAATGAAAAAATCAGGGATATATAGATTAGAATGCGGTGAATGCTCTGCAGTATATACAGGCCAAACCGGTAGAAATTTTGACGTAAGGTTCCGTGAACACGTCGGTTTAGACAAAAAATCAACAATGTACGAACATCTACAAGAATCCAAACACAAGATAAGTAAAGATAACCTCAAAATTCTACACACATGTAATAAAGGGAAGACAATGAATCTGTTGGAAGCCATGGAAATTAATAAATCAATTAAAAAACCCGAAATTTAGAACCCTCAACGAGCAACTCGATTTGTGTAGGTCTCCACTTTTGAATTTATAAATTTGACAACCCAGGTAATTTCCATCACCTCCAGGGTTTAAATTTATATTGTTTCACCCTTGTTCTCTTCATTACCTCTCCATCCAGCCTACCTGCAAACTCCCTATATAACTAGGCTTAAAGTTCAATTGTATTAGTTTTTACTTGATAATGGGATAAAACCCGAAACCGGTCGTAACAATAAAAATCTAGTGGAAATAAGACAAAAGAGTGTTCTTTCGTTTCATCAAAGGGGTCATTTGACTCAGCATGAAACATGTACAGAACGATGCTGCTATATGAAAAAAGTACTTTAGGCACTATGCCGTCAATTCTGAGTGGTCATTTGACTATAATAATGATAATAATAATTTTTCCTCTGAAGATATGCTTTTCGGACAAAATATTCTTGTACGGCATTCCTTACGTTGGGTAGATCATGAAAAAATAAGGAGGGCAAAAAGGGTCAGTCAAAAAAATTCAAAAATTGGAAAAATGCTCGGAAAAATGGACTTGAAATGATGATTGAGCTTTGAAACTTTAGGTAGCACTTCTTTAGGGATCAAGAGAATCCACTCCCAAGGGAAAGAGTTTTCATCCATATGTACTTAAACACAGATATTTTTTTTTTCAGATCCTACAAAGTCGAGAAAATAGTCATAAAGAGGACCTTAATTGAAAGGGGTGGTAGGGGGTGAAAACTGAACGAAAACTCCTTCCTTTGGGGGGTTGCTTCTCTTGGTCCCTTGAACATAGCCGGCCCTGCGAGTTTTTCGACTGCTCCTTTTTGCCCCCCCCCCCCCCCACCCTGTTATCCGGCCCTGCTAAAAATTCCCTTCACCTCAATTTCAGCTATCTAAGGGCCAAATTGAAACTAACGAACTAAAAAGTGAGAATATAGGAGACCGGCTAATTTTTGACCCAAGACATTTTCGGGAGAAAAATTTTCAAAGTTTCGATAGGAAGACCGCTGAATTTTATCAAAATATTTTCTCTTGTTTCTCAAAATCAAAAATATTTTGGATTGGATGACTTCGATGTGAATACTTCCATTCCTGAGTTCGGAAGGAGTATAGTTGTTCGGCACATTTTTTCACTGGCGGCTCCCTAACTATACATGGTGTTCGATATGAAACTCCACGGACAAATATCTGGAAAATTAAAGAGGATACCTATATTTCGTGAAAGCAGATGTTTTTGATGTCAAAGGGTCCCCTTTTTTACGTAGAGATTCATTAATGGGCGTCATCCGTTAGGGCGTCGCGACACCGACGCCAACTTTTTTGAATGACACCCCAGATTTTTTAATATCTTTTGCGATTCTGCAACAAATTCTGAATTCAGCCATATAGCACACTCATAATTTCCCTTGAATACTGATGCACAACAGCATCTTTATGGTATATTATAAAGTTTTAAGGAAGTGTATTAAGTTTTGTGCTGGTATTTCGTAAAATTGAAAAATGGTTCAATTTTCGAATACTTCTTTGCATTCCTTTTTGCTTCGCCATGAATACATTCATTATCATATCAACTTCAATTTCACGAAAAATCGACACAAAACTGATTACGCTTCCGTAAAATCTGACAGGTTTTCTGCCAGATCGATGAATACTCGTATTGTTGCATTTATTTTGACGCTTTCATGGCCCTCTTTATAATATGCCTTAAAGTTGCTGTGGTGCATTAGTATTCAAGGGAAACTGAATGTGCTGCATGGCTGAATTCAGAATTTGATCGCAAGAGGCATTAAAAAATCCGGAGTGTCACTCAAAGAAGTTGGCGTCGGTGTCGCGACGCCCTCCCTAACTGATGACGCCCATTGACATCAAAAATGTCTGCTTTCATAAAATATAGATATCCTCTTTAATTTTCCAGATATTTTCCCGCGGAGTTTTATCTGGGACACCCTGTATAGTAGCATCGTTCTGATTATAGGTAATTCATGCCGGGTCATTTGAAGCCTAGTTACTTTGGCAATAAAGTTCAGCAATATATATATTTTTTTTTTTTTCAAGAACCTAGTGGATCACAGAATTGGGCAAAATAAGTATTTTTTTGGGATTCTAGCACTGGTAATAATTTTTCACGTTTCCAGGACCGGTAATAAATCTAGCAATAAATCTTAACTTCCTTATTAGGAACTCTGCTAGTTTCATATTTCCGGATAACAATCAGGATCAGTTGACAAAAGAATCCACAAGTTCAGAATAACTTTTCCGGGCGTCCAGGGCCGGCTTCACTCCAGCAATAAATCTTAACTTCCTTATAAGGAACTCTGCCAGTTTCATATTTCAGGGTAGGAATCAGGATCGGTTGAGAAAAGAATCCACGTGTTCAGAATAATTTTTCCTGGCGTCCAGGGCCGGCTTCACTCCTGCAATAAATCTTAACTTCCTTATTAGGAACTCTGCCAGTTTCATATTTCATGGTAACAATCAGGATCGGTTGAGAAAAGAAACTAGGCTGTTATTTGACCCCTTCAAAATGTACGGAGGGCTTCAAGTCGAATACTGATGAAGATAACATTGTTAACAGAGTACGCCTCTGACATACAAACATACCATTTGTAATAATTGCAAAGGATTGCGCGGTTCATCTTCAATTCTTGTCAACGTCTAATTTCACTACATTCACATTCCTAACAGCTTCCGACTAAAGAGGAACAACCGGTTAATTCACTTTCGAATCTCAGTAAGCTAATGAATAGTCGAATAATATAACATAACGACAATTTAATTATGTCTCAAAAAAGCATCCCAATTCAGCCAGAGTCAATGACCCGCATACATGCGATAGACAGATGGTCTGTTGACAGTAATGACTGAAATTGTCTCAAGTGAGATCCATTGGAACGCAATATGTAGTTGAATTTCACGAAATACCAAAGGACAAGAGAAAAATCTACTTGTTCAACCCATCACATCGGAAGGATTTATTTTCAAATAGGAAATACAATCGGCTGAATTCTTGTCTAAAACTGTATTGAAATGATTTTGACATATGACTGTTAGCAGGTGGTTGGAATAAAACTGACTTTGATAACTATCTAGATGGCAGAAAACAAAGGGTTCTTCTAAATAATAGACTTTCGAACATAAAAGAACTGAAATGTGGCGTGCCACAGGGATCCATTTTGGGACCTATCCTATATACTATCTACACCGTGTTCTTCAAAAATATATCTCACTGTTATCTACAGATGTACGCTGATGACACCCAGTTAATGTATTCGTTTCCTTCCTCTGATATTGAAAACAGCTGTGTGAAAATCAACGAAGATCTTGAGAAAATTTACGAAATATCCAAAGAGCACTGTCTTTCTTTGAATCCTAACAAATGTAGTGCCATCGTATTTAGGAAACACAATGACAAATTGCTAAATTCACAATTAATTTCCATTAAAATAAATGATATTCCATTACAGTTCTGCGAAGTTGTTCGGAACTTAGGTCTCTGGATGGATAATTCCTTACGATTTGAGAAGCATATTTCAGAATGTATACGTAAAAGTATTTGGAAACTAAAAATATTGTACAGCTCTCGCGCGTTGCTGAATGTGAATTTAAAAAAAATGCTGTATGATTCCTCAGTTTTGTCCAGTTTTACACATTGTGATTCCGTCTTTGGTCCCTGTCCCACTGCTGCGAATGCGAATAGAATCCAAAAAATCCAAAATTATTGCATCCGTTTTATTTATGGTGTTCGTAGACGTCAACCAAGAAGCTGGGTGGTTGAATATGAAACCTCGTAAAAAACTTCATTGCTCTACTCTTTACCATAAAATAATTCTAACGAAAACCCCGTCATACCTATTCAGAAAATTAATATTCCGAAGTGATGTGCATAACCTAAATATCAGGTCAAAAGGTACTATAACACCTCCAACTCACAGAACTTCTTTATTTGAACGTAGTTTTTCTTATAATATATCCGCTATTTATAATGCTATTCCGAATGTTTTGGAAACCAAAAACCTCACTACTTTTCGAAAGAATTACATAGAACTCCTGAAATCTTTCTAGAATCCTCCTATGTCTGAAACTTTACATATCATTCGATTTATTAGGATTTTACGTATAATGCTCCAATTGTTTGTTTTTAGTATTTTTGTATTTATCGCTTTGTACTTTATTTTTTTTAGTTCCTCATTAATTCAGTGAGAAAAAATTATTTTTTCAATTATTATTTATGTATGTGTGTATATGTGTATATATATACATGCATATATGTGTATATATGTTTTGTAATCTGCTTTCGAAGTGGAAGACCATCTTGTGCATTCCTTGCAACAGATGAACTTCGCCTTTTCAGCCAATCTTTAATGTACTACCAAACTAGGAATTGTATATTGTGCTGAATAAAGATTATTATTATTATTAATATACGGGGTAAAGTATGTCCAACACCTGTGAAGTTTTAGAGCAATCCGTGATGATTTATATATTTTATTTTTTGCCACCTCCGTAGATGCGCCACTGAAACTGATGACACCCCCACGATCTCCAAGTGTAAAAAGCGATGATGATCGATGTTGATTTTTCTACGATTTTTGTGGTTTCACGCACATCTCAACCGTGCACGCAGTATAGTGTTTACTGAGCATACGACTCGAATGTTTCTCGTGCTCAAAAAAGCATTATTGTCGCGTAGAATTTCATGTGATGGTGGTGCTCTGCAAATATCATTATTTTGGCGAGTTTACATTGGAACTCACGCTAAAACTTCTTGTCAAATCACCAGCTTCAACACCGTGTATGAGTACAGCGCGAGTAATAATACAGAATCCAATGAATGAATTCAGTGAATACAGAGAATATAAATACATTGAAAAATCAATAGTTCAAGAAAGACAAAACTGAAAACATTCTAATTCCGAGCGAGTGTTACTCTTCATTTGCGGCAGGACTCTCTGTAGAGTTTTGAAAGTTCATCAAAAATCGTAAGTTGACGTCAAACAACTGGACCAAACTGGACCAAAAAAAAATGAACTGGCATTCCTTAGGTATGTCACCAACCCTGAAGAAATTGAAGAATCCTGGACAAAACCGAATCAATCATCAAATTTTCAATCTCACGAACGATAAAAAGAATTACTCTAATTTCTGGGTTATTACTGGATGAACATCATAAAAACGAATCGAATCCTTCGAAACTTTAAAATATCCTGATCCATGGACAACTTCTTCAATACTCGAATTTCACTAGGCTATTCACCTTCGCCAGCTACGCCATCAACCTGGGTCGTCTTTTCGAAAGGACTTAGATGAAATTCGCATTTGTATCTCTCCGAACAAACGAATCCAATGTAGAGAAGAAAATGTTCGCCATAAGGCCCACAAAATATTTCACGGTTGTTAACCCTCTAACGCTATTTCTACTACCCTAGTTGGGTAAATTTTGTTTTTTAATATTTGGTGAATGTGCCAAGTTTACCAATTCCATAAAATACATTAGCGAGAATGATCTATTCAAGTGGATTCACCCTGAATGACATTTGAAATGACTGAAAATGATATTAATAATGTACCAATTCGTTAAAAATAACGATCAAATGGAAAATATTAAGAGGCCATGAGCGCGATCAGATTTGGGACGTTTTTTAGGGTGAAAGAGTCGATAACTCAAAAATAGTACAGTTACCACAGACAAATGTAAGCCACAAGTGAAGAATAACACTTTGAAACTCGGCACATGACTTCTTGACATTATATATTGTTAGAAAAGAAATTGTTTACCAGAAAATCAGGGGTAGAACACAAAAAAATATCATTTAAAACACTATAATTTTTTTTTCCTGTTGTTTCGGACAGTATAAGATTTATCAAAAAACAATTTCACAAGGCAAATGATAATTCAATTCTCCACAAGAAATATACTCAGTAATTTCTCACAAAATGCGCTCGTTTTCTCAGAAAACCTGATTGAATTCCGATATCAAATTTCAAGCTCGCGTTAACCCGCCACTGCAATTTCCGGCAAAGCCGAAAATTAGATTTGTCATAACTTTGCTAAAAATTATAGGAGGATGAAATTTTTTTTTCGTGTTTATCATGGTTCCAACTACTAGCATACCAAGTTTGGTGGTGCTACAATCGATCCTCGTCTCAAAACCCAATCGTACTGGATTAAAAATAAAATTAGAATTTAATGTAGTTCTCGGAGTATGTAAGAATATTTTTCGCGTATCTTCAAGTTTGAAATTTACGAAAGCGCAGGAGGGGCACAAGAGGTTTTTTTTCGTCACTTCGACTTTTTTCTCAAAATTTCAAGAAAAAACTCGAAATTTCGACTTTAATGTTGAAATTTCGACATTAATCTCGAAATTTCGACTTTTTTCTCGAAATTTCGATTTTTTTCTCGAAATTTCGACTTTTTTCTTGAAATTTCGAGTTTATGTCGAAATTTAATCACTTCGACTTTAAAAATGAAACTTCAAGAAAAAACTTGAAATTTCGACTTTAATGTTGAAATTTTGACATTAATGTCGAAATTTCGAGTTTAATGTAGAAATTTGGAATTTTATGTAGAAATTTCGACTTTTTTCTCGAAATTTCGATTTTTTTCTCGAAATTTCGACTTTTTTCTTGAAATTTCGAGTTTATGTCGAAATTTAATCACTTCGACTTTAAAAATGAAACTTCAAGAAAAAACTTGAAATTTCGACTTTAATGTTGAAATTTTGACATAAATGTCGAAATTTCGAGTTTAATGTAGAAATTTCGAATTTTATGTAGAAATTACGACTTTTTTCTCGAAATTTCGATTTTTTTCTCGAAATTTCGACTTTTTTCTTGAAATTTCGAGTTTATGTCGAAATTTAATCACTTCGACTTTAAAAATGAAACTTCAAGAAAAAACTTGAAATTTCGACTTTAATGTTGAAATTTTGACATTAATGTCGAAATTTCGAGTTTAATGTAGAAATTTCGAATTTTATGTAGAAATTTCGACTTTTTTCTCGAAATTTCGATTTTTTTCTCGAAATTTCGACTTTTTTCTTGAAATTTCGAGTTTATGTCGAAATTTAATCACTTCGACTTTAAAAATGAAACTTCAAGAAAAAACTTGAAATTTCGACTTTAATGTTGAAATTTTGACATTAATGTCGAAATTTCGAGTTTAATGTAGAAATTTCGAATTTTATGTAGAAATTTCGACTTTTTTCTCGAAATTTCGATTTTTTTCTCGAAATTTCGACTTTTTTCTTGAAATTTCGAGTTTATGTCGAAATTTAATCACTTCGACTTTAAAAATGAAACTTCAAGAAAAAACTTGAAATTTCGACTTTAATGTTGAAATTTCGAGTTTAATGTAGAATTTTCGAATTTTATGTAGAAATTTCGACTTTTTTCTCAAAATTTCTATTTTTTTCTCGAAATTTCGACTTTTTTTCTTGAAATTTCGAGTTTATGTCGAAATTTAATCACTTCGACTTTAAAAATGAAACTTCAGGAAAAAACTTGAAATTTCGACTTTAATGTTGAAATTTTGACATTAATGTCGAAATTTCGAGTTTAATGTAGAAATTTCGAATTTTATGTAGAAATTCCGACTTTTTTCTCGAAATTTCGATTTTTTTCTCGAAATTTCGACTTTTTTCTTGAAATTTCGAGTTTATGTCGAAATTTAATCACTTCGACTTTAAAAATGAAACTTTAAGAAAAAATTTGAAATTTCGACTTTAATGTTGAAATTTTGACATTAATGTCGAAATATCGAGTTTAATGTAGAAATTTCGAATTTTATGTAGAAATTCCGACTTTTTTCTCGAAATTTCGACAATAAAGTCGAAGTGATTAAATTTCGACATAAAAGTCGAAATTTCAACATTAAACTCGAAATTTCAAGAAAAAAGATGAAATTTCTACAAAAAAGACGAAATTTCGACATTATTATCGAAATTTCAACATTAAAGTCGAAATTTCGACTTTTTCCTCGAAATTTCGACTTTTTTCTCGAAGTGAGGAAAAAAAAACTGCAACATGTATCGCAAAATTACTTTCAATAAAAGTCATTGTTATCATATTCAAGTCACTTTTATATTTTTTATTGGCACTGTAATTATTCTGATAAACTCTAACGCACATGGAATACTAAAAAGCTGCCCAGTGAGTCGTACCTGATTAACTAAAAAGTTATAAGTGATTTTGTTCAGATGTGTCTACATTCTACGTGTAAATTAGGGTTTATTTCAATTCAACTCGTCGTATAGACCGTTACGCCAATAAACATTCATACATGGCGGTATTTGTTTATCTGAAATTCGATTATATTTCCAGGTGCAACTCAACAAACGTGAAATTCCTCAGTTTGACGTCATTCCATGTAAGAACCGTTACATGGTGTACCAACATTGCTGGGGGCGAGTATAAACAACATCAAGAACTATGAATGGTACACAGACTTCTTCAACAAATCCATCAATGACACGATTGCGAAATCTGAGTACATTGAAACATTGTTAATGGAGTTAAAATATTCAAAATAAAACATTGCCACATGCTCATCTCAGTGTTGCGAAATCCCAACCTATATTTGCCTCGAATAGTTCCCAATAAAACAATGTTGTCTTTACATTTATTCTTCATTGGTGGCAAAGGTGTGCAAACAAGTGAGTACGCGTTTCAGAAGTTTTAGAATCGTATATATATTTTGAAAGCTTATAACAATTTTGAGATTTTTGGAAATGTAATTTTTAATTATAAAGTTTGTAATGGCAATCAACTGAAGTTTTCTTGGAACTTTGGTTTTATTTTTCTTGGCAAAGGCTCTGTGAGCGAGCTCTTAAAATATTTGAGAGGATCATTCGCTTTGATATCCTTCCAGAAAAAGTTACCTAAAACCTCCATCATCCCCTGCGCCTGCTTTGAGAAAAAAAATATATGTTTTTTTTCCTACTCTTACTTTACTTCCACGCGAATATCATCACTCAATAAAATAACAGAAAATCGAAGAATTTAACCGACGAAATTTTGAGATATAGGGAGATATCGATAAAAAATAATATTTCGGCATTTTATTCTAGTCATTTCTATTGAATCACCAGGTATATTTCTTCAAATTGATACAGACTCCGATTTGGTATTCAGTTGAATCATATTCGTATTCAGAATATACAAGATGACTAAAAAATACTGAGTCATTTATGGTAAAAAAATTGAAACACCCAGCATGAGTTTGGAAGTCCCAAGTTATTTTCGATCAAGGTTTGATCATTATATTTTGATACATGTTTTACTGAAAAATATTATGAGAGGCCTAATAAATTTTGTTTATCGATTGAGCTTATTTTTCTTTGAAGATTACCCTGTAGATAATTGAAAAATCGGTCTCATTCAAGCATCAGAATATTGTTTTGAATGATATGAATGACGAACGCTGGAAAAAAATTATTGAATCTTCCAACTGCGTAAAAAATAATGGAAATAAAAATGGCCACTTTCAACTTCAACACCCAATATATCGAAAACTAGTCATAGGATCGTATTGGGCCAATGAACATTTTTGATAAGGTGATCAAATACTACAACATACTGAAATTTCAGGAAATTTAACTGAAGGCCATTTTCCATAAGAGAAGTGCAGGGTCCTTTTTGAAACTCACTGTATATAGCCTGGACCACATTTTAATAGGCAATCTATTCTAGGTGTATTCATCTATTTATGAAACTCCATAAAAAGTATGTTTCATCCGGTTAGCAGATGGGTGAAGGTCGACCTCTATTCCGTTTATTCGACAAAAATTAATTACTCTCCACAATGTTGTTGACTTTCGGAGAGGCTTGTGGCTCCTCATGTTCTATTTGTGCAATCCACAAACCAATGCGCCTTATCGTACAAAACAGCACCTATTACTACCAAATAACACCTATTACTGCCAAATAGCACCTATTACTACCAAATAGCACCTATTACTACCAAATAGCACCTATTACTACCAAATAGCACCTATTACGACCAAATAGCACCTATTACTACCAAATAGCACCTATTACTGCCAAATAGCACCTATTACTACCAAATAGCACCTGTTACTACCAAATAGCAGATGGCCAGGAATTTGGAAGTTTTTCTATTGCAGAACCAAGAAACAGTATAAACTCTTTAGAGTTCATTCAACATACAAAAGATATCAGTGTGCAAGGAGCTGAAATAATAATAATAACAATAATGGACACCCAAGACGGGTTTCCTTTTCTATATATGAATGTTCAATAGACAGATGATAAACAAACATCAGATTACAGAGAACTAAATGTTGCACACCGGACAAAACCTGAATTTTGAATCGAACCATCATGGAGCGACGGAAACAGGATTTTTTCGATCGCTGGTTTACCGTACCTACAGCCTCGGCAACACCGATGAGAGTCTTACCATCTAATTGGACAATATCAAGAAAGAACTACGATATAATTGGTATCAGGAAAAACATATAGGAGTGGTCATGGTCTGCAGAAGAGACAACACTAAAAAGGCAGAAGAACCACCACAGCCTACACCTAACGCTGATAGTGACTCCAAAAACTGCATCTACCGCGTTCCTTGTGGATGTGGTGTGGCTCATGTTCGAGAAACCAGGAGACAACAGCTATTAGAATCGCTGAACACAAGAAAAATACCCAGTGAGGACAGACATCGAAATCGGAGAGAGCGGATCATGTCTGGACAGCATAATATTAAATGGGCTGAAGCCGAAGTTATCCATAATGAAGATTACTCATATAGAAGGCAATTTTAAAGAGTCTGCCTACATTTCGAATAACAACGTGTTTAGTCAACCAAACAAAGAGATTCGTAATGTATGGAAACCCTTAATCAGTGAAATTTCGAGGCCTATGTAAGGTAATAGCATATTTATAATTTATTGCCAAATTGAAAATCTGTTTTAGTGAGTTTTCAGTTTCCAGGTTTCTACTTTCCAAATTTAATCAACAGAGGGCTTGGTCGGTCTCTGTGCTTAGGGCCTCCAAAACTCTCAATCCGTCACTGCATTTGCCAATCATCATTAAATCAGTGGCAATACCTGAAGGCGTTTTTTTTTTAAGTCGATGTACGGTGTCTGGAGTTGTCCCAGTTTTCCTTAATTTGCAAGACACTCACACGCTGAATGATTAATTCATGAGTTGTCTCTTGTCTTTCGAAACAAGTTTCCATTTTCATAGTTCTCTCATTTGTGCCTATCATAGTAGAAAATTGAAGAATCAAATCCGTTAATTATTATGTGACAAAACAGATTTCTCTCAGTGGAGCCTCACGTCCATTATAGTTACAGCAACAACAGTGAGTTGGGACGAAGAAGAAAACACAATAATGGAAATTAGTTAATGTGTATGTTTGCACTATAACCTGTAAGGTAAGTTGTGATACAGAGTCATCCCGAGGTAGGCACTAACCAACGGTACTGGTCGAAGCATTGCTGTCGCTGAAATGAAGGACACGCGAAAGTCTTGTCTAATATACTTACTACTAATTTTATCACTATTATATTCTATTCCGTTCCGTTCCTTTGCGTTGCGTTTTGCGTTGCGTTTTGGTTTTGGTTTTGGTTTTGGTCGACTTCGACCCGACTCCGACCCGACACCGACGCGACTCCGACGCCACTCCGACGCGACTCCGACGCCACTCCGACCCGACTCCACTCGACTCCATTCCACACAGTGAGAGAGAGAAAGGGAGGGGGCAAAGTATTAAACTTCTATAAAATGTATTGCTCACTGGGCGAAACTCAACATTTTAAAGATTTAAAGAAAAACATATCATATCGGGTATTAATGCCAGCAGAAGTCTAAAAATAGCAAATTTTCGACTTCGAAGCCGAAAAAACATTTTAATGGAGAATGTTCCCCTTTTCAACATAAATACCCCCCAGGAAGTTACTTTGAACGCTGGAAAATAGCGACTAAAATTTGTATTTCAGCCGCAGATGATTCCAAAACTGATTTTATGAGCATCCTGTTCTCATTTTCAAGAGAAAATCAAAATGAAATTGAGTGTTCAATAAAATAGAACTATCCTATCCTATACTATTCTATTCTATTCTATTCTCTATTCTATTCTATTCTTAATTATTTTCTCTATTCTATTCTAGTCTATATTATTTTCTTTATTCTATTCTATTCTTATCTATACTACTCTACTTTACTCTACTCTATTCTATTCTATTCTATTCTATTCTACTCTATTCCATTCCATTCCATTCCATTCCATTCCATTCCATTCCATTCCATTCCATTCCATTCCATTCCATTCCATTCCATTCCATTCCATTCCATTCCATTCCATTCCATTCCATTCCATTCCATTCCATTCCATTCCATTCCATTCCATTCCATTTCATTCCATTCCATTCCATTCCATTCCATTCTATTCCATTCTATCCCATTCTATTCCATTCCAGTCCATTCCATTCCATTCTATTCTATTATATTCTGTTGTACTCTACCTACTCCCACTCTACTCTACTCTACTCTACTCTACTCTACTCGGCTCTATTCGGCTCTATTCGGCTCTACTCGACTCCACTCGACTCCATTCGACTACACTCGACTCCACTCGACTCCACTCGACTCGACTCGTACCCTACTCCGACCCGACTCCGACTCGACTCCGACTCGACTCCGACCCGACTCCGACCCGATTCTGACCCGATTTCGACCCGATTCCGACCCGACTCCGACCCGACTCCGACCCGACTCCGACCCGACTCCGACCCGACTCCGACCCGACTCCGACTCGACTCGACTCGACTTCACTCGACTTCACTCGACTTCACTCCACTCCACTCCACTCCACTCCACTCCACTCCACTCCACTCCACTCCACTCCACTCCACTCCACTCCACTCCACTCCACTCCACTCCACTCCACTCCACTCCACTCCACTCCACTCCACTCCACTCCACTCCACTCCACTCCACTCCACTCCACTCCACTCCACTCCACTCCACTCCACTCCACTCCACTCCACTCCACTCCACTCCACTCCACTCCACTCCACTCCACTCCACTCCACTCCACTCCACTCCACTCCACTCCACTCCACTCCACTCCATTCCACACCACTCCACACAGTGAGAGAGAGAAAGGGAGGGGGCAAAGTATTAAACTTGGTACAAGGTCTCCTCTTCCTTGCCACCCACCGTTTTCAATACTAACGTTCTCATTTCTTCTTTGATTCAATTCACTATGATTTTCATGTGTAGAATGAATATCAAATGATATAATATTTTAATATTCAATATCCCATGGGAACTTCTTTCTGAATGCATGCAATTTACCAATTACTCGTTAAAAATCATCGCCTGATAAAAATGTCATAATGAATAACGATCTCAAGAATATTGATGAAACCCAACAATCACGACAATCGAATATTAATGAGGCAGCGAAAGCAATGAAATATCAGGCGTTGCAACATAATTAGGATAAATATGGAAGTTGCGGTTAATCGAAAAGATTTAGTGTAAACAGGTGGAGTAAATCATTTCCTGAAAACATAATCCTTCCACACAATTTAACACCATATAAAATTGATTACATCCTCACCGGATACTGAACTTGATTACATAATTTTAATACCTTGTAATTTTTCCAGTTATGACTTATTCGAATTCAGTAAATTTACACCTCCATTCAAGGAAATCGTAAATCTGTAATTTAAGTGCGGTACTGTAGTTATTTTACACTTGCTGAACACTATGAGATTTTTTTTACCTCTGGTTCATGAATGATATTGAATGGAGGTGTAGTCATTTGATTCGATCACTTTCTATCCGAACGAAGAGAAAATAAAAGTATGAAAAAATTTTGTAATCATCTGCTGTGAAATGCGATAATTTCTCACCGAAGCAATTAGCTTTGTGAGAAATTATGTTCAAACTTCGTATATGTGTTTAAAATTGAATTCTAAGCAACTTTTTCAAATAATTTTTTTCGATATCTTGCCATTTTATCCGACCTTTTGACTATTCATGGTAATTTTTTTCAATTTGCCGCCATACCAGCGATCACGTGACATGGGAAAAAATCGATTTTTAGGTTATCGGACATGCACAAACTTTTCCCAAGAATATTTTTTTCAATACTCTAATAATAAACTGTTTTCCTTTATGATACATACTTTTTGGCGGTCTCTGTATATATTGTTATAATTTGATTTTGTAATAGCTATAGTTTTCAAAAAAAAATCACCCGTTGAGATGACAATTGATATGATATGACATATTCCGACTTGAATAATTTGGATATCCAAATTTGTATTGTATATATGCCTGGCTTTTATGAATAGAAATTTTGCCTATTACTTTATTTCTTATTTACCTGTTCTTTTCTTCCTTTTTCAGCTCAGTCGGTTTTCAAAGAGACATGAAACAGTATCTCTCTCTTGTTGTCAAAATTGAATTAATAAGTTTTGTGAATTCTCAATAATAAATAAATATATTCAGTATTCAAAATGTGTTAGTTTTTTCTTTTTATTTTATGAAATATTTTTAGTTCAGATTGTTTATATTCGGCAATTTCATGGAAATTCTTCAAAACAAGTAATCTGAATCAATCCTCAAACTCTATCCTACGCCAATATCTATCGAAAATTATATCTAAATCTTTCAAATATGTTCACATTTGCTATATAGTTCCCAAAATACGTGAAATTATTCAGTCTATCAAAATTAATGCAAAACAAATAAGTATGTACCGACACTGGTTTTCATGTATCGAATCGCTCTGTTCCAAAAGTTCGATAGTCGATAATTGAATGAGGTTAAGTTGACATTATATTTACTTGAAAAATTCTTAGTGCATTACGTAACGTTTTTTGAATAAATACACTCAGAAATGTTTCTAAAAGTACCTTATTCTTCCTTCTGTGCTGTGCTATGGACTCATGGATCACTGCTGGGATATTTTTCTTTGACAGTAAGTTTCCTTCCGCTTTATTAATATCAGCTCCAAATAATTACTTCAGTTGCTTTGCTTGTGGTAGTTTTACTTGACAAACAACACTTTATGCCTCCAAAATATAGTTTTTCCTTAATTTTCGTCTGTGTAAATGTAAACTTGTTGTTTTTCCCAATTGTTTTTTTAGCTTCCTTCTCGTTTCTTTCTTCTTCTTCCATAACCCTTACCAACCTCCTCAAACTTCTTGATTAAATTGTCTTTTCACTTTTAAATAACTATTCTAATTTCACTCTAATATCTAAATTGTTTTGCAAAACTTATTCAGATTATTACATTAACCTGTTTGGTCAAATTTCCCATTAATTCATTCCTTTTCTTGTTTTCTATCTGCTTATAATTTTTTTATTTTTTTTATATACTTCTTAGCTGTCACCTTTCATTTCAAATTTTTTATTTTTCATTATCTACAGTATAATATTGATTGCTAATTTCTATTTTCTAATTGTTATAGGTTTTTCTCTATGTAAGGACTTCGCTTACTTGGAATGCTATGAAATCTGATGAAATCCATCTCTGTTACCCTTCATTTTGTTTGTTGGGGACTGATTACTATACAGGATGCTTATATATAAGATAGTCCAGTACAGGTAAAGTATTTCTTCATGTTCTAATTGAAATTGTATTCAATATTGAGTTCTATTTTTTATAAAAAAAAAATACAATATAGGTGTCATATCACAACAATATACCGGGTGACCACAAGGTGAGGTACGCCCCCTAATTTTTTTATAGTTTTGAAGATACAGATTTCAAATTTGGTATGTAGCTATAGTACTTGAACACGCATATTTTGACCCTTCTACTGAAAATTCACCATTTCCGGTTTAACCGGAAGTGATCCAATTTTTTTTTTTTCAAATACATTTCAAATACATATTTTTTCACTATCCAAAATAGCACGCAATTTGTGATATCACTGTTCTTCAAAATTGAAAATCGGTTGAAAACGGAATAGTACCCATTAAGAATTGCTCATAACTACTATTTCTCAAACGGCAACATCTTCTTTTCACTTCATCATAATGAAAAATGATTAATTATTAGATTACTCGTATGAAAAGTTTTGAAGAATTCCGAAAGAAATCGCAAATACAAGATGTTTTATCATGAGTGTTCTCAAACTTAGATATTCTTCAACGAAGGCGGCCATGAACATAAAAAAGCGAAACAAAAAAGCGGCATTAATAAAAGACGTAGAACAAACTTTGACTTCGTTGAAATAACATGAGCTTTTGTGTATTGCTTTCTTAATTATGTTCTAAGCCGCCCTCGTTGAAAAACATTCAATTTTAAGAACATTCGTCATGGAACCTGATTGTATCTTCGTTTCCTTTGGGAATTCTCCAAAACTTTTCACACGAATGAACTGATAATTTATAAGTTTTTATCATGACAAATTGAAAAGTACATGTTGCCATTTAAGAAATGGCAGTTGTGAGCATTTCTTTATGGATACCATTCCGTTTTTAGGTAATTTTTGATAATTGTTGGAATATATAGAAGCTGCAATTACATGAGAACCTCAGTTTTCAACTTCGAAGCTTCCTCTAGTGACTTCTGATGTCGTTTGTCAATTGTGATGATTTGAGTTTGAGTTTCATGGCCAACTTTGTTCGATTGAACAATCAACTGTGTCTCCGCCATTTTTCAACCGATTTTCAATTTTGAAGAACAGTGTCATACTATTGATTAAAAGTTTGATTTTGTGGAGGAAATCCAGTTCTTGACATAATTTTTTTGGGTTTATCACCTTCCACAATCTGAAAATGAAAAAATTTTTTAATCCAAAGAAATCTGTACAAGTGTAGAAGGGCAAATTAATTAATTTGCCCGATAAGTTACTGCGTTAAAAAAAATTTTTTCATTTTCAGATTGTGGAAGGTGATAAACCCAAAAAATTATGTCAAGAAGTGTCATACTATAGCGACAAACCAAAATTGAAATTTGTATCTTCAAAACTATAGAAAAATTGGGGGGCGTACCTCACCTCGTGGTCACCTGGTATATATAGTGCAACTTTTAATAGCCCCCCCCTGTTAACTTTTGAACGGTTCGACTTAGAAACATGAAGAAAAAAACTTTTTCGAGGGTTTTACCAATACTACTTTTTAAAATAAAAAAAAAATGTGATTCGCCCGACAGGGGGGGCGAGGGGATACATCAACTCAAAATTTTTAAAAGGCATTGGGGGGTAAAGTGTCACATCACATCACAAAGGAAATTCCATTCTCTTTACAACCATCTACATTTTTTTGAATTTCGTTGACATTTTTTTGGTAATTCAAAATCGAAATATCAAATATAAAAGCGGATCTGAATACTAATCAAACCTTGATAAATTTGAATGGTTTGATGTGGAACAATGAAACCAAAAATTATTTGAAGGGTATTACCGATACTACTTTTTGAGGGAAAAAACATTGCAATGGCGCTGGGAAAGCATTAACTAAAAAATTTCGAAAGACATAAAAATCGAAATTGAGAAAAAAATTATGAACAAAATCCAAAAATATTTAGATGGTTGTAAAGACAATTGAATTATCTTTTCAACGATATGACACTTGACCCCCCATGCCATTTAAAAATTTTGAGTTGATGAGCCCCCCCGCGCCCCCTGTCGAGGAATCACCAAATTTTTAATTTTAGAAAGTAGTATTAGTGAAACCCTCAAAACTGTTTTTTTTTCATGTTTCTACGTCGAACCGGGGGGAACTATTAAAAGCCGCACTGTATACAGAGTGACCCATTTGAAAGCGGGCCACCTCTCTAAAACTGTTAAAAACGCATGAACCCTTTGTACAATAGAAGTCATTGAAACCCTCTTTGCTGTTAGATATATACAGAGTGACCCATTTGTTATTTATCATCCATTTTTTCAATAGATAGAGCATCAATAGTTCTAGTTAAGTGACATAAATTCAAAATAAAAATAAAAATTTCAAGACCTACTTTGAATTTTTTTCAAGGTCAAAAATCCAAAAAACATAGTAGCGATTTTTTTAAATAGAATTTGGTGTCGCCACTGGATTCACGACATTTTCAAGTGGTTAATGTAAAAATTTCGTAAGAATGCGTCCATCAATAAAAAAGTTATATGGGTATAAAATTTGAAAATTTCGTCAATAAATCAACTTATCAATTTCAGAACTATTTGGTCAGAATTTCATCGAAATCTGTTCATAAATAAAAAAATTATGAAATAATAAAATAAAATTTTCTGAAAATTCCACTAATTTCAAATTTTATTATTTTTACCTTTTTTATTTATGAACAGATTTCGATGAAATTCTGACCAAATATTTTTCGAAGTATTCTGAATCCAGTGGTGTAGTCAGACTTTAGATGAAAGTTCTTAAGTTGAAGAGGTGTGTTGATTTATTGACATAATTTTCAAATTTCTTTCCCAGTTAACTTTTTATTCATGGACACATTCCTACGTAATTTTCAGATAAATCACTTGAAAATGTCGTGAATCCAGTGGCGCCGTCTAATTCTATCTAAAAAAATCGCTAGTATGTTTTTTGGATTTTTGACCTTGAAAAAAAATCGAAGTAGGCCTTGAAATTTTTATTTTTATTTCGAATTTATGTCACTCAACTAGAACTATTGATGCTCTATCTATTGAAAAATCAAACTTCTGAATCGGATAATAAATAACAGTTTTAGAGAGGTGGCCCGCTTTCAAATGGGCCACTCTGTATATATCTAACAGCAAAGAGAGTTTCAATGACTTCTATTGTACAAAGGGCTCATGCGTTTTTAATCGTAGATACAAAGAGCTAGCAACTAGCTAGTCTGCAATATAGATAATTGACACAACTGAAGCTAGAGAGAGTTTCGCGCCTTCTCTAGGACACTCCGAAATTTCAAAGCCGTTACATGAATGAATATACCATGTGTTGAGAGAGAACATTAATTGAAATATTAAAAGGTGAGTATCCGCTTTTCTTCGCCCCTCTAGATTCTTCCATTCGCAACTTTGATATCATTGAATGATTGGCACCTCAATTGGCCGTAATTCAATATATCCTCATTGTTATTCGACTTGGCTGAACGTTAACCTTCAACACCGTCATGTGACGATTGACCCATTATATTTCATTACCTTATTCGCAAAGACGTGTTTCACGAAATTCATTAACAGTTGTTTGCAGCGGCGATACTGGGTGGGCCAGAGAGTTTTGAACTCATTTTTGGACTAGGTTATTAGTCGAAAATGAAAAAATTATTGCCGACATTTTGTTATACTGGAGGTCCCAAATTGACGCCATCCAACAATTTTTGTTTGATTACCTGGAGCTTCATGGAAAAATATGTCAAAATCAAGCTCATCAAATATTTGGAAGTCTATGGTTCCTATCGTCAGACATCAATCAACTAGTGAACTGGCTGGTTACTTCTAACATAAGCGTATTCGAATGGTAGATAATGGGGTAAACAAGCCACCTATTCGGTGTACCACAGTTGAGAAACATTTCATCAATAAAATCACATGAAGGTACTATCACTTAACTAATGAATGACATGGAATTTCTCACTACCGTTTAAGAACCTAATATGAAGATGAAATAAAATCATCAAGAAGCATTTATTATAGAAGTAATACAAATAATACAATATAAACAAAAAGTGGCGCATTTGCTCTTTCAGCTGCAGGGAAACCCGGAAAAACCTGCAGCACCACATCATCTGAAGATCTTGATCTGCCAATGTCCCCTCTCTTATAAAATTAAATGTAGGGTGTCTCCAGAGACTCCAATAAATTCAATATATCATCACAGTGGCGCAGCCAGGATTTCAGTTTGGGGGGGGGCTGAACATACAATTTATCAGTTACCAGAGCTTTTTTTTTTTTCAGCCGGATGTTATGAATAATACCTACAAGCGAACTGTTAGGCACGCGAACGATAAGATCATCTTGTAGAACATTTTCTTAGCTTTCTTTCTTTCTACATCTACAAGCAAACTGTTAGACCAGCAAAAAATAACATCTTGTAGAAAATTTTCTTAGTTTTCTTTCTATATACCTATGTATTTAACGAATGTGTCTCGTTATGGTCGCAAAATGCCATAAATGTAAAAGTTGCGCCAGGAACCTATCCTAGCACATAAAACCGCCAAAAAAATAGTTCCGAAAGTTCTAGAATTTTTTCAATATTTTTCCCGTATTTTACTTTTCTTTCATTTTAATAGTCATTTGGTGGCTTGGGGGGGGGCAGCCTCAAAGCCCCCCTGGCTGCGCTAATGTATCATCAGAATATTCAGTTACACAACTATCGTCAAACTTAATCCAGTCCTTTTTGTCTTTTGCCAATGCGGAATAATGTCCAGATTCAACGCCAGTAAGTTCTCCACACTCAGAAATCATGTATATCTTCTCTAGCATAATGTATATATACACTGGAATACACTTGTTTCACACTTTTTTTTATTTGCAGCATTTTTTACTAAAAATGTAAAATTTCGGTTTTCCATCTAGCAGTGTTGAGCCCCGGGACTTTTTATTGTATACTTACTATTGGTAGATTTTGACAGATGAAAATAACATTTAAAGTTTGAATCCACACTTCAAAACTCATAAAAAATCAGTGCCTACCCTCACGAACGACAATGAATTGTCCGAATATTTGATGACACTTGACATTTATTCTCGTTATTTGACTCGTCGAAAAATTATGTTATTCCCCTGTAGGGAAAAAACAAGTGAAAGTTGTTTCCGAATTCTCGCACATGCGATATAGCTCTAAAATGCTCAAATGAGAGGTCTATACAACCGGTTATCGACTAAATTGAAGTTATTTTCACTAAAACGAAAACAATAAAAAAATATTTAATCGAAAACAATTTTTTGAGGGTGTGCTCATTATTCAGAAGGAGTGCAAGAAGGGGGTAATATTTTTATAATGTAAATTGTCAAATTTGACAATAAAAATTGACCTGTTTCAGGATTTTTTGATGAAATACATAATAACGATAAAAATTAATTTATTCCATACCTATGGACCGCACTGTATATCTGTCACTCCTGTTTGTGGAGAATGTTCCAGAAATAAAATCAATAAGGAACTGTGATGAGTTTATAACTGAAATTCAACGATTTTTTTGTTAGTTAATGCTGTTGGTTGTTTATACTATAAAAATCACCAGCATGGACAAAATCTCAATTTTTTTCTCTTTTTTCATATACTATATTGAAATATTTGGTTTATGAACTACGCGACTGGTCCTCGTATTGGTTCCATCGTCGTAAGATGAAACCTATCCCACCAATGAGAATACCTGAAGAATCACGATAGTGCTATTAATTACCTCTCTATTCCAGCACAGTTTTCATGGCTGAAAAGACAACTGGATAATAAATTACAATAACAGACCTTCACCTGGTAATTTTTTGTGCTAAAAACATTAATTTAATCTTCTTCCATGTTCGGCAGTCATACATTGCTGAGGAATCTTCTCTGCTTTCACTCATTATCACACTCTACAGTTTTGTTTACCCACCAACCTATATCAGACCCAGTGAATGTCTAGATGTTCCATATCAATCTTTGTTTGTATAAAAAAATCAGTTATCACCATTTCTGATTGGTATACAGAAATACCAGGTGAGTCGAAAGTGTGTTACATTTTCAAAGAATTCAAGGACAAATGCGATATTTTTTTTGATGTTATTTTTTCACCTACTTACTGGAGAATTACAGTAAATATAAACTCTGTTTATTCCAAAAATCGACGTTCAACGGACAATACGATACAAACATTTTCCTTGGCTTCTTTCAAGTGAGGTTATTAAAATCCCCAGCTTTTCAATGGAGAGTGAGAATGTCAATAATATTTAATTTTTACTACGGATGCTATACAATGTGCCACTTCTCTCGTCGCTTTCATACGTTCAAAACGAAAGATTTCTCACGTAGTGAGAAATATCCGCCAATACACGTTCTACACGTGCAATATCCAAGTAGCCCATGCGTTTCTATAACAAAATAACCGAAACACTGCATAATTATTGCTGTCAACTTACCCAACGAAAATAGTTTTATTGTTATTTGTTATAATATAAACAGTTCAGATTCATTAACTATTGAATATAATGGAATACGAAGATTTAGAGTCGGAAAATACACCTCCAGAAATTATTCAGAAAGCAATAAATGTTTGCAATAATTTGCTACCAAGCACATCAAGAGAAAAATATGAAACTTTAAGGACTGGAAAATCAAAGCCAAGGTAAATTCTTGTTCCGAAAATACCTTGTTAGTTTATTTTGAAGAGTTGTCAAGAAGATTGAAATCATCAACATTATGGTCTCAGTACTCGATGCTGAGGAGTACCTTAATGATTAAAAACTGTGTTGATATATCAAAATACGTAAAACTATGTGCGTTTTTAAAACGCAAATCTGAAAAATATGTTTAATAATAAAATAAAACAGTCAAAAACATTAACTTCTGAAGAAATTCAACAATTTTTAAAAGATGCACCTGATGAAAAGTATTTGCTGATAAAGGTATGAATTGAAATTTTTTAAATTGTTATCGGAAAATGAATGTTTGGTTTTGACTTCAGGCTGCTTTAGCTATTGGCCTTACAGGGGCATGCCGTTGTGATGAACTTCGAAAATTAAAAATTGATGACATGGAAGATCTTAATTCGGCCCTTTTAATAAAATTACCCGATACTAAAACCAAGGTTCCTAGAAATTTCACAGTCACAGGAGAATTCTACCAAATTTACAAAAAATATGTGAAGCTTCGACCATGCACAAATGAAACACGTTTTTTTTTTAATTACAAAAATAGCAAATGTACGAAACAGCCTGTGGGGATAAATAAATTTGGCACCATGGCGAAAGAAATAGCGAAATTTTTGCAATTACCGAACCCTGAATTATATACTGGCCACTGTTTCCGAAGGTCATCTGCGACTATTTTAGTTAATGCAGGGGCAGATCTTTTAACTTTAAAACGCCATGGGGGTTGGAAATCCAACAATGTTACTGAATTTCATATCGACAACTCCATAGCTAACAAAATGAAAATTTCAAAAAGTATAGTAGAATCCAGTCAGCCTCCAGTGCCATTAGAACCTGAGCACAACAATGCTGTGGAAGCTCAGTACGTTTCCCCATCAACTTCAACTTCGACCGCAGCTAATATTTCAACAAACTTCTGCGCTCGTGAGAAATATGTCCTTTTTCTCACTTGTTGTACAATATACTATTTCTGTTGAATATCTATAATTTTTTAAAATACTATTTTTATCAGCCATTTTTGTATCCCTTTCAGGTTCTTCAGATAATTGTGCGTTATCCCTTCCCATACAATAATGCCATAATTTATATGAGTCTGTACCAAACTGTTATATAGGGTTATTATTTGTGCTGTTTCAAATAGTTTTCGATCTAACTTGAATTCAGGTATTAGAGATCTCAGTTTTTCAGAAACATATTCGGCATGTTTATTCCATCTGAGCTTTCGATCTAATACCAACACCAAATATTTTAGTGTTCTCTCATTTCTTTTTCTATAATATTGTTGTTAATACTAACTTCTAATCTATCATATGAAGGAAAGTTGTTATTATAAATCCTGAAGGGGATGAAGAAAGTTTTAGAAAAATTCATCGTGAGTGGTCTACTGCTAAACCAGTCATCAAATTGGCTAGATCTTTTTCGGCTGTGGCTTTCAGATTGTCTCAGTCGTTGTCGTGATAAAAAGCTCATGATACTAGCTTTCACATTGTTCATAAATAAATTGTTGATATATATGTTGAATAAGACTGGACCTAGAACTGTTCCTTGAGGCACGCCATATTCAATTCGAACTGTACTGTGGGAGTTCTTTACTTTTACCCGTTGTTTTCTGTTCGATAAGTAATTTGTCATGAGATCCAATGTTTCCCCTGTTTCTTATCATTAATGGTAAGTTGCAGAAGCGCACACGCAGAAAAAAACTTGGTTAAATCAACAAAATATCATTCAACTCGAATAAATAAAAGTGTCAGTATCCCACAATTAAATATCAATTCAAATGAAACAAATATTGTCATTGATTTGTCTCTCTGAAATCCTTTTAGATTTAATGCAATTTGCTTTCAATTGATTATATGTTTTGTTCATAGAAAATCTTGTTTTTTCTTCTCGAAAACATCAGATGTTTCAGTCGATCATATGATTTGATATTTCAACATTACCTTTTATAATTTTGATTTGAATTTGATTCCAACCAACAAAATATTTTGTTAACTCATTCAGTGCACCGTTTGATTGAACAAAATATTTCTTGAAGTGGAAACTACACAAATCAAAATGAACGAAATATTTTGTTGAATCAATACCTTCAATCTCTTCGATTTGCTAAAGGGATTTTTGAATTTACAAATTATCTTATAGAATGAAAATATTTTGGTAATTCATAGAACAAAATATCCGTTTGAGTGAATGTTACTCCATTACCCTTCTGACAAAATATATTAATTCGATTTACGAATGTTTGTTTAAACTCATTAATTATGTTAGTAGATCGAAAAAAAAGTTTTATGAAAAGAAAACATAGTTTGAATTGATTTAAAAGAATATTTTGTCAACTGAAATATTTAAAAATGATTTCAAATATAAAATATATTCCAATTAATCATACAGGGCCATTCAAATCCCGATCCATCTTCCATGAATATCTCGAAAACCGTGAGAGGTCGTTTGAATTTCCGCAAATTTTGTATTTTGAAGCTCTTTAACAAAACGTCCACCAATCAAACACAGACATTTAGTTTAAGGAGATTCAAGAGAGTGAAGATTATGGATATTTTTCACGAATACAGAGTATATCGTGAATGATGTAATTAATTTCAGGAGGTGATTTCTTTATATTTTATGAAAAAAAAAGTTTATCGTGTCCTAACTTGCTTCGTTTCTGAGTAACGGGGTGTCAACTGCGACGCCACTGGAATTAAAATAAAAAATCTGATTTCACGAAAAGAAACCCCTTGGTACTACTAACAAACACACGGAATTTAATCGAAATCGACCAAAAAAAATTTTAGTCGATCATGAAAATCCGATTTTTTATTTTTCACACTCCGTTACTCGGAAACGAAGCAAGTTAGGACACACGTTTATATAAACTTTCGTTCATAAAATATGACAAGGAATCACCACCTGAAATTAATAACATCATTTAAGATACACCCTGTATATCTGCTGAACCAAAAAAGCTTGAGATGATTTTGGAGATTTTTAACAGAGCTTCAAAACACAATTTTGTGGTAACTTTGTCCCTGTGTCGTAACAGTTTTCGAGATGCAAAAGACTCGATTTTGAATAGGCCCTCCACTAGTCGATCCTGAAAAATAAAAATCATGAATATATCATAACTATATTCCTCAAACGAGCTAAATGGTTGATTAGTTAAAAAATAAATTATAAGATTTCTGTTCGTCCAGATACATCCATGACTACGAATGAAAATTATTCAAATTAAATAGTAACGTATAAATATTTTGAAGATCTCTTGAAAAAACCTTCCTAGGTAATCAAGACAGGATATTAATGAAATGTAAAATACATTTGAACAAATAATTTATTCATCTCAATTTGAACAGTAACAAAAAATAAAATATACAATTCTTTTGTATATTATTATACATTATAAAACTACCATCATATCATAATCAGTTCATTTAATTCTTTGCATAATAGATTATCCTTTGCCTTTATATTTGTCTCATCACCACAAAAGCTTCAGTAAATGTCCTTCCTCAGAGCTTCAGTAAATGTTTTCCTTTGTCCAAGAAATGGTATGAGTTCTTTCAACTCATTATCGTCCAGCTTTTTGGCAATTTCCAATGTTATGTCATTTTCTGAAAAATTCATTATGACTGTGAAAAATCGAAAATTGACCTGGAACGTAAAAAAATTGTCATGTGAGATAAGTACATCATTGAATTCAGACTGAAATAAATTGAAAAAAATATATTTATTAAAATAGAACCATATTTAAAAAAAAAATTGATGATGAAGTTGATCGAAAAATGTCGGATAATAAAACTGAAATTGTCACGAGAACGCTTATGAAAAGTGACTGTGAAGAAGTGCTTCAGTTCTGGCGATACCACCAAAAGAAAAAAAAATAAATAGAATGGAATACTTGAGAATTATAATACTTAAGGCAGTAAAAAAAGGTAATCAAAAGATTCAAAAGACAAACTAAAATAACAGATGAAAGCTGACCGAGACCAATAAAAATTATGAATTTGGTCGCAATCTATTCGAAAGGCATCTAGAAAAAAATGTTAAACTTGAAAATTAGGGCCGGCAAAAACTGTAAAAGTTTATAAACAATTAAGTCAAGAAGAATATGTTTGTTTTTTGCAAAATATTTTAAAAACTATTTAAGATATCCAAAATTCAGGCTTTTCTTGAAAGAATTTAGAAAAGATCCCCGTTAAAAGAAGTGAGAATTTTTAAAATTATTTTCATCGGGGATTACGTTCCTAAAGAACGTTTAAAAAAATCTTATTAGCAATAAGGATAATAAAGATAATTAAAAAAAATCGGTTTGCTAAATTTACGTTTTTCATTTCTTGCCTTGGATTGTTGATACAAAAGTGAAAAAACAAAAATTAAAAAAAATCTAGATTTTTTGTTTAGAAATAAACAGGGATTTATGTTAACTTTCAATAGTTGAAAATTAACCAATTAACAAAAGTATATTCGTTGAATCTATTTTCAATAATTTCCGTTGCAGAATGAGATTTCAATTACTTTGGTACGGGTTTTTAAGCTTATTAGTTATATTATGTGAGATGGAAACAAAAATAAGTACCTAATTCGAATTCTGAAATAACTTCAGTAACCTGTTGCCCTATAACCTCCATGACGTTTTGAAATAAATCTCAATGATAGTTTTATACAAACCTTATTATCTTAATAGGTATATACGTTACTTACCAGCTTTCAAATTCTTCAAGGAGACAAACAATATTATTTTGGTCACTATTATTATAATTAATAGTCACAAACACTACAAACACAATTGAAAAGAAACCTTGAACTCCGATACACTTGCTAACTGTGCCAATACCATGTGATTGTTGCGCTTGCGTGTGGTGTCGCAATGGTAAATTTGACAAAATACGTCGAAAGGACAATTCGGTGTATGTCGAATTAATTTCGTATTACTTGCGTGAACAAATTTGTGTTTTCAATGAAATCTTTCTGGTATTCACGAGAAAAACATATTATGTTCCGTCAAATCAATTTTTGCTGAAGTATTTCTCTAATTATTTGTTCAGACAGAATAGGGTTTTGAAAGAAATTATTATTTTCAGTCTTGTCAATCAATCAATAATGTTCATAGGACCTTCTATGGTTGTTTACATGAAACCATATTATAAATTTAAATTGAACAAACTTCTGATTGAATTCACAAAGTACCGAATCAATTCTTTTTGTTCAATCAAATCATTAAATTTTGAGGTAATTCACTAGTTAGTTGGTTGAACATAATATCTTTTAAGCGAAATATTTGTGATAGTCATAACGATTCACATAAAATGTCGAACCAATTCTAATACACATGTCCAATACACAAAAAAGTATTCGACCGAAGTATATATTTTCTCATAATAACAAAATATTTGAGTAAAATATTTTGTTCGTTCAGTAAATGCTGCTAGTCTATTCAAGCTTGTTTTTGCTGCAGATGCAAGAAATTTTTTTCATTCAACAATAAACTTTTAACAAAAAGAAAGTGATTGTAGCAACAAAATTGTTTTTACCGTGCAATTTTGAGATTTATTAAATGATTTTCGATTTCATAAATCATAAATACTTCTTCCCATGCAGGATTCGGTTTTAGATACAGATTCAGAACAGTACCTTCAAAATGAATCGAAATTTTACTTGTCCAACTATAAAAACTTCATCGAGTCAATTACATCAACAACTCACCCACAGAGTCGATGTTACGTGTGGAAAAAAGGATTAGTAAGTGAAACCGATTTGGTCAAAAGCTTTTTGCCAGTCCGTAAAATGACGTCAGTTTGCTGATTGACCCACATCCAAAGCATCATATAAAAATTATGCAATACATGAAGGATTGGTTATGAAATACATTTATTCTACTGAACCACGTTATTTTTTGAGATTGATTCTACCCAATTGTGGATAAAATGGTATATAATTATTTGCAAATAATTTTAAGAAAACTGACGGATCTATATCGACATAGTTAATCAGTAATGGTTTGAAATAATATTTCAGAAGAATATTAGGTATTTAATCTTGACCAATAATAAATTTGATATTAACTATTTTTACTAAGAACAAAATTTTTGGTTTACTAAATCAATCGTTTGATCAATCACTGTACACTTTTGAAAGGAGTTTGAGTGAATTATGTCCTCTCCAAAAGCCAAATTTTGACGCTCGAGGTAGTTTACGAATGCGCCCACTATTTTTTGTGTGGTTTAGTATGAACATTATTGCCATGTTGAAAAGGGGAACATTCTCCATGAAAATTGAAAAATGAAAAATGTGATTTATTTGTAATATCTAACAGAAAACAACTACAACATTGAACTACATCTCTGATGATATTGTGAAAAGACCCTAACTGCAAAGAGAAGAGAACTCTGAAAGTGAAAATTCGCATTTTCATTCAGATAGTTGATTATTTTAATTTTCTCTAGTTTTCATTGAAAATTCATTAAATAAATTAGATAGTGAGAATTTTATCAAAAAATATCACTGACATAGACCTGTCATGGGCAATACATTTTGATTTATGTTCGAAAATATCATGATAGATAATTTATTGAACTTTTTAATTTTTCATTTTTTTAATTCCAAATTTTTGGACCCAGACGTATTTTGACGGGCTGATTCGGAATCTTTGAACGAAAATGTCGAAAACTCATCGGAAATATTTTTGGCGCCAAAAAAAAAACATTTTAAAAGTGATTCAGAGCAGATCAACTCGAGAACGGTTAGTGATAGACCAATTCTGCGAACGCCAATCGATTCAGAATAGCCCAATCAGTATACACTGAGAATTTGAACAAAAAAAATCGACGGACAAAAATGTCGAGTAAGTATAATCATGATAGATAATTTTTTGAACTTTTTTATTTTCGATTTTTCGAACTTCAAATTTCTGTCTCCAAACGTATTTCAACGTGCTGATTCGGAATCTTTGAACGAAAATGTCGAAAACTCATCGTAAATATTTTTGGCGACAAAAAAAAACATTTGAAAACTGATTCAGAGCAGACCAACTCGAGAACGGTTAGAATCGACCAATTCTGCGACTGCCAATCGATTCAGAATGACCAAATTGGTATACACTGAGAATTTTAACGGAAAAAATCTACAGTTAAAAAAATAGATTATATCGTGATAGATAATTTTTTGAACTTTTTTATTCTTCATTTTTCGAATTTTAAATTTTTGTCTCCGAACATATTTCAACGTGCTGATTCAGAATATTTGAACCAAAATGTCGAAAACTCATCGGAATTATTTTTGGCGCCAAAAAATACATTTGAAAACTGATTCAGAGCAGACCAACTCGAGAACGGTTAGCGATAGACCGATTCTGCGATCGCCAATCGATTCAGAATGACCAAATTAGTATTCACTGAGAATTTTAACGGAAACAATCTACGGACAAAAAAATCGAGTATATCATGATAGATAATTTTTCGATTTTAAAATTTTAGACCTGAACGTATTTTGACGTGCTGATTCGGAATCTTTGAACGAAAATGTCGAAAACTCATCGGAAATATTTTTGGCGCCAAAAAAACATTGGAAAACTGATTCAGAGCTATCCAACTCGAGAACGGTTAAAGGTAGAATAATTCTGTCATCGCCAATCGATTCAGAATGGCCGAGAATTTGAACGAAAAAAATCGACGAACAAAAATAGTGGAGTATATCATAATTTTTCGAATTCAAAATATTTATCCGTGAACATATTTTGACGTGCTGAGAGCTTTGTTTCAAACTGAATTACAATTAAAACCTGACTCAATTATAACTATTTCAATTTTACGAGCAATTTTTCCTGGGCTATTGTTTTCTTATTGAATAATACTATCTAAAAATGCAACAAATCTTAACTAAGTGTTGATTAACACAAGTAGCGATAATACATTCAAGTTTCATATACCAGTTATCCTTCAAGAACATTATTCCGTTCAGTATAGAACGGGTTCAACGAAATTTTAAAAAAGAACGCCAAGGTTTGTGGGTATATTTATGCGGTTCTTGGAATTGACTGAAATGTATGGACGATCTAAATCCCAAATCTTTCCGTCAACGAAAGGAATATTCAAGGTTGAAATATTTATTTGTCAAAGTGTGATTGAAGTGATCACACTTTGATAAATCACTATTAGAAAGCAGTTCTTCCGACAATTTCATTCATGTATAAAAAATAACATATGCCTCAGGGCAATTGTCAATTTGACAGCGGCAAAAGTTAGCTTTAACTTTTACAGCGACAAATACACTAGTGGTTTTTTCACTTATTCATTTGTTTATCAATTATCGCGGTGTTGGTTGCCAAAATGAATAGTTTGACATTGATATGCTTCTGAATTTCTTATTCATTAAATTGTCCTGCCGAATTACACTCGAGGTTTGTATTGATAACGGGTTAATTTGTGTTCTTCAAATTCTAAACTGTTTCTTTAGCAATTGGACTCGAATAACTGTCAACCTAAAAACACTCCATCTTCGTTGTCGTGTTTTTAATAGTTGAAAGTTATTCTCGTCGAATTGATAGGAAACAGTTTTTCATTAAACAACCCCAATTTACCCGATAAAATAGAAACCACTTGTAAGTGACAAATAAACTGACGGAATTAAGAAAATGAATATAAGTAGGTGCAAGTTTTATGATCTGATTCACATGGAAAGGAATTAGTTTCTTCTTGAATATCTGCAGATTGTATGCCTCATACATTGGAAGAACGAGTCCTGGGAAAAGATGTTTGGCATGTCTCCAAAGTGACGTCATATGGATGTAATGACTGAGCTTATTCCAGGACAAGTCGGATTTGTGATCAGTTGACGGGAAGTGGAATACTTCTTTGCACGAAATAGAAAACCAAGTTTTCCCATGAGAGTGTACTGCTATGGAATGGAAGATTTGATTTTGGCATGGATTTTTCTGCCGTCTCTATGAGACATTTTTGGCAGAGGTACCACACAACTCATTTTATGGGCTACTTTCTCCCCTCTTTGTGTATACAAATGATAAGACAATATCTCAAAGAACGATTATTTTCTTTAATCGTTAATTCAGTTTTCTTTAACACGCTTTCGGAATCTGCTATAATTGTCAATGATCTTGGGTTATTACTACAGAAAATACGTAAGATACGTCCATCAATTGTGATAATGTATTTAGCTTAATTTGTGAAAAACTTGAGTTGCTTTGATTGATTATCCTCAGTTCAGCTATTAAAACACCTCATAAAACTGGCGAATGGAGTTCAGTCACGAATTATTTAATTAAAACGCACCTCGAAAGGAAACGAAGTTGTTTGAATAAATTATAAATACGAATTTCTTTGATATGTATTTCAAATTATGCTGAAAGCTGATAATTTGCCAAGACATGCATTATTCGCGATTATACGATTAGACGAAAGGACTTTCTATGAGCAAACTCCAAAAAGAGATGTATACATCCCAATTTGAAATATAGGTAGTCTTTCTCGATAGACAATCTGACCAATATTTAAAAATAACAGCATTTTTAATTGCCCAGGAAGAATCCTGAAGAATAATTTTTTTTAAGTCTCGGGAGACTTCTGAGGGATACTCATAGGGATGCAGCTGCTACTATGCCTACTGATACTAATATTTTTTGTATCAATTTTTGCTCATCAATAGAATATCAGTGTTCGAACGTGTGGTGTGAATACAATTCAAGAAATAGAAACTACCTAAAGCACCAAAACCAACTTTTCATTAATCGATGACTATAATATTCTGTCAAGAGATTTTTCTAGGGATTGTGTGGAATTAAGATGTTTGTAACGTACCAATAACAATTATTTCGAACATATCAATTTATTCAGGCGTGAATTTGGGAACAGACAAAGAATGTTTTCCGCTCATACTTGTCTTGCATATCGTTACCCTCAATTCAGCGAAAGTATCAAATTGTAGTCATTCCTTTTAACAATTTGATGAAGTACACGATTATGAGTTACAAACGATTTTATTCGAACTGTTAGATCAGGAATACAATCTAGTGATAAAGTATTTTTTTTTTTCGAAGACGTTTTACTTCGAATGCTCATACTTGATTTAAAAAAAAACATCATTTGTGTGAACCATGACTGACCTCAAACTCAATCAAGCGGATGAACTCACACTTGAGTTTGCCAAGTTTCACTTGAAGCCTATTGAAAATTAAGGACATGAATCGTTGGGGAATATTAGTTTAGAATTATACAGGGTGTCGGAGGTATAACTTCCGTTATTTCAATAAAGTACAACGAATTTTGGGAAGGTACTTTTGGCCAGTTGAATTTGTGAAAAAATATAATTTCGGCAATTGGCGAATCTAGTCCTGCAAGTCTGGTAGAGCGTTTGGGCAGCATTTAACATTTGCAAAAAAAATCCAAATATGCAGTGTGACCCACTTAAGACAGGAGCACCCTTATAAAGTCTACATTTTCCAACCGATTCGAATGATTTTTTTCTCATTAGGTAGACACTAAAAAGGCTTCTAGGACATCGAATTTCATGAATGAATCTCATGCTAACGATTTTTCAAATAAAATTTAACGCCACTGGATTCATGATATTTTCAAATGGTTTTTGTAATAATTACGTGAGAATACGTCCATCAATGAAAGAGTTATAGGGAAAAAAAAACAAAATAATGTTAATAAATCAACCCACCACTACAATTTCAGAACTTTTATCAAAATTCTGACAACACCGCTGGATTCAGAATATTTAGAAATAGATTTGGCCAGAATTCCATCGAAATTTGTTCATAAATAAAAAAATCATAAATTAATAAAATTTGAAAAGAACATATTTTGATGATCTTCCGTCCAAATATATTTCGAAATCCAGTAGTGTAGTAAGAATTCTGATAAAAGTTCTGAAATTGAAGTGGTGGGTTGATTTATTGACATAATTTTTAAATTTTATTTCCGTGTAACTTTTTTATTGATAAAGGCATTCCTACGTAAATTTAACATAAGCCACTTGAAAGTGTTGTAAATCCAGTTATGAAATTCTATAAAAAAAATCGCTAGTATGTTTTTTGGATTTTTGAAATTTTTATTTTCATTTTAAATTCATGGCACTCAACTAGAACTATCAATGCTCTATATATTGAACAAAAAAATGCTGAATCGGATTATAAATAACAGTTTTAGAGAGGTGGCCCGCTTTCAAATGGGCACTCTGTATATTTTTTTGGCAACTTGACTCTTTTTATCTTTTAATTTAGTATTTATTATAATTCGAAAAAAAAAATCCAAGTCGTTTTTGACGGTTAAAAATTATTACCAGACCTCTTCAAAAATATTTTATTAAAATTCACAAAAAAATATACTTGTGGAAATCTGGAATTTATATAATATATTTTCAGTTCTCTTTGAAGATTAATCGAAAAAATGCCCCTATGATATTTGTCTTTCATGCCATTTATCATGTATTTATTAAAAACCTCCGTTGAAGTGAGATTGTCTCATATTCTATGAATTTTCGTGTAACCACTTATGCAAATTTTTAAAATTGAATATTCCAAACAAGAAACAAGTTTCGCGTACAAACTGCCTCCAGCAAAATCGAGTTTTAGATGTTGATCTTTGGCAAACTTTTTGTACTGCGACTGGGGTTTTCCGGTTTGATATGTATATATGTTTTTTGGTATTTTACCGACACTTGCCTGTGGGGACACACGATCTTCTTGCTGAGAAATAACAGAAATACAGCGGTAGTTAGTCAGAAACCCCTTGAAATACTTGTACAAAAATATTGGTGAACGTCTGTGAGGAAAGCATTTGCAAATATCACGAGATATTTACGTGCTTTCAGTAAATATTTTCGTCAAGCAAATCAATTAACAAATCAAAAAACGTAGTAGTCACCAGTTATTCATTATTTAAAAACAAAACAGCATGTCTTACATGCTATTGCCGAAGAACTCTTCAATATAGTTGATTTATAAACCCAGCAGAACTGAGAATCCATAATCAACAATTGAATATTAATAATTAGCAACTGAGAAGGTGTTTATAAACTTCAACTGACAACTAAGAATTACTTTCAAAGCATTTCGAGCTTGATATATGTTTAGGCGTTCAGAGCAAAAGACGAGTATGTTATGAACTTGAGACTTTCATAGGTTTTCAAGATCAATTACAGGGAATTTGAAATATCATTATTTTCATATTCATAACATTAGGAAACTACGATACAATTAGGAATAATTGCCAGTTCAAATTAACAATTATTATACATAAATGCCAGTTTCAACTGACAATTATACATAATTGCCAATTTGAACTGACAACTATACTTAATTGTCAGTTTAAACTGGCAATTATAATATTTTAATTGCCAGTTTGAACTGACAATTAATTATAATTGCCTGTTCGAACTGACAATTATACAAAATTACCAGTTCGAAATGGCAATTATGAATAATTGCCAATTTGAACTGACAATGATACCTAATTGCCAGTTTGAATTGACAATTATAATATTTCAATTGCCAGTTTCAACTGACAATTAATTATAATTGCCTGTTCGAACTGACAATTATACAAAATTACCAGTTCGAAATGGCAATTATGAATAATTGCCAATTTGAACTGACAATTAGTTAAAATTGCCTGTTCGAACTGCCAATTATACAAAATAACCAATTCGAACTGGCAATTATACATAATTGCCAATTTGAACTGTTTAAACTGGCAATTATAATATTTTAATTGTCATTATTATATTTTTATTATTACTTATAATTGCCTGTTCAAACTAACAATTATACTAAATTACCAGTTCGAACTGGCAATTATACATAATTGCCAATTTGAACTGACAACTATACTTAATTGTCAGTTTAAACTGGCAATTATAATATTTTAATTGCCAGTTTGAACTGACAATTAATTATAATTGCCTGTTAGAACTGACAATTATACAAAATTACCAGTTCGAAATGGCAATTATGAATAATTGACAATTTGAACTGACAATGATACCTAATTGCCAGTTTGAACTGACAATTATAATATTTCAATTGCCAGTTTGAACTGACAATTAATTATAATTGCCTGTTCGAACTGCCAATTATACAAAATTACCACTTCGAACTGGCAATTATACATAATTGCCAATTTGAACTGTTTAAACTGGCAATTATAATATTTTAATTGTCATTATTATATTTTTATTATTACTTATAATTGCCTGTTCAAACTGACAATTATACTAAATTACCAGTTCGAACTGGCAATTATACATAATTGCCAATTTGAACTGACAACTATACCTAATTGCCAGTTCAAACTGGCAATTATAATATTTTAATTACCAGTTTGAACTGACAATTATACATAATTGCCAATTTTAACTGTTTAAACTGGCAATTATAATATTTTAATTGTCAGTTTGAACTGACAATTACTTATAATTGCCTGTTCGAACTGACAATTATACAAAATTACCAGTTCGAACTGGCCATTATACATAATTGCCAATTGGAACTGTTTAAACTGGCAATTATAATATTTTAATTGTCAGTTTGAACTGACAATTACTTATAATTGCCTATTCAAACTGACAATTATACACCATTGCCAGTTTGAACTGGCAGTTATAATATTTTTTTCATCCATCAAGTCCGTTCAGCGCTTTCGTAGGAAACAGTCTACAAATTGGTGAAAAATGATAATAAAATGTATTATTGCGCAGCCAGGACCAACACTGCACAATAAGACACACAACAGAATCTATTTAAAATTGTTGAAATGTAAAAATATCGTGATGAAATGTAGACATCTTCCTAGTTGCTAATTCTTGATTTACTTTACAGATGAAAGTATATGAACCCCGATAGTGTTTCCTTGTATTGATCTCTAATAATTCTTGGTTGTTAATTTAATTGCCGATGGTTAAGTTGAGCTTATACATCTGCCGTAATTGTTGAAAGGTTTAATTCATTAAAAATGGGAATAATTTTTTTCGCCAACGGTCCGGGAACTAACTACTTTCCGGACGATTTTTCTTTGAGAAAGTATCATTTCCCGGACTAGTCCGGGAAGTAAGTACTTTCCGGACTAGTCCGGGAAATGCCCGAATTTCAATATAAATATTTATATAAATAAGAATAAGAATATTGATTAAAAGTTTGATTTTGTGGAGGAAATCCAGTTCTTGACATAATTTTTTGGGTTTATCACCTTCCACAATCTGAAAATGAAAAAAATTTTTTTAATCCAAAGAAATCTGTACAAGTGTAGAAGGGCAAATTAATTAATTTGCCCGATAAGTTACTGCGTTCACAAGACTGTTGTCTTGAAAGAAATTAATTTTTTGTCAACAGTTTTCAAAAAAAAAGAAGTATTCTTTGTTAATTCGATATCATTTTTTCAGATAGGCAAATTCAGTGTAGGGTACGTCTACTGGCCTATATGTCACTGACTCCTGTGTAATATTGAATTTAATTACATTCTAATGACATTCCAGCGCCACAATGCATTCACTTCCTCAAATTGTGATGCATAGCGTGATAGATTTTTGATTGAATCGTTTTTGTTGTGGTAATTTTGCAAATGGCTACAATCAACGTCACGTAAATCCGCGAAATTCGAGTTGCAATGACAACATTTTCTCGAATATATGAATAAATCTCAATAAATGACGTCATGCTAGAGAGTCACATGTTCATTTATTTGCGAATATTTTGTGGGTTGGTATGAACTAAATGTTGAGATCTTCCGGGCGGAAATCCAGCATACAAAAAGTGAAACTCAACAGCTAATTTAGTGACAAGCATACCGGATAACAAAAAAAAACACTCTTAACTTTCGTTCATTTCCAATGGCATTCTCCTTCAAGTATTTCCTACGTTTGAAGATGAATCAAAGAACCAAAACTGAAATGAATTTTTATCGTACGTAAAATCGCAAAGTAACGTTTTATAGAGATATGTTTCAAAAACACTAATTTGAATTTTAAACAGGTGAAAATCCCATGGAATGAACTGAAATTATTAGTAATCTATATTGATCTCTTCAACGCCTACTCTTTTGCTTTTCTCTTTGGATATACAGTGTCCAATTTCTACAAGTAATATTGTTAAAGGCAATGTTTTTGTTTAGAATATTCTTTTTCTACGAATTTTTCGGATCTGGTACATATTGATATCATTAATGGTATTTCTCAGTTTATTGAATGATTAACTTGTAATAAAATGGGAATTATTTTGTTACTCCTGTTTTGAAGTTCTTCTTGTGGAAATATTTGTTTCTATGGTCAGAAATTGTAAGGACGTCAAGAAAAACTCGTTCGTATACTCCTATATATTATAATTCCATTGTTTGTCGTCAACAACTCCTAGGGGGTATCCATTAATTACGTGAGACAATTTTGGCGATTTTTCGACCCCCCTCCCCCCTAGATGAGATATCGTGAGATTTCGGTCAACCCCCCTTCCCCCTCCCCTAATCTCACGTGAGATTTTTCAAATGTAAATGAGTTAATTTATTTAAAATTTTCTCATAATTTTCTTCATTTGAGACTAGTTAAGAGTCAATTAGTTTTCTCGCAAATTTTACACTCTTTCTTACCAGAAAAAAATTACGAGATATTTGCCGACACCATCCTCTCCCCCTCTTGAGATTGGGTGAGGGTTCGCTAAACGCCTCACATAATTAATGGATGCCCCCTTATGTGAGCCTAGTTACTTTAGCAATAAAGTTCAGCAATATTTTTTTTTTTTTTTTTTAGGAACGAAGTAGATCACAAAATTGAGCAAAATAAGTATTGTTTTTGGGATTCTAGCACTGGTAATAATTTTTCACGTTTCCAGGACCGGTATGGCCCAGACAATAATTCATAACTTCCTCATCATGAATTCTGCCAATTTCATATTTCAGTATAACAATCACAATCAGTTGAGAAAAAAAACCCCATATTCGAAATAATTTTTCCGGGCGTCTAGGGCCGGCTTCTCTCCAGCAATATATCTTAACTTTCTTATTAGGAACTATGCCAGTTTTATATTTCATGGCAACAATCAGGATCGGTTGAGAAAAGAATCCACATGGTCTAGGACCTTCTACTCCAAAATATGAAGCTGGCAGAGTTCCTTATAAGGAAGTTAAGATTCATTGCTGGAGTGAAGCCGGCCCTAGACGCCCGGAAAAATTATCCTGAACATGAGGATTCTTTTCTCACCCGATTCTCATTGTTGACCCAAAATATGAAACTGGCAGAGTTCCGAATAAGGAAGTTAAGATTTATTGTTGGAGTGAAGCCGGCCCTGGACGCCCGGAAAAATTATTCTGAACATGTGATTTATATTATGAAACGATTCTCTTTGTTATGGTGGAATATGAAACTGGCAAAGTTTCTAATAACGAAGGTAAAATTTATTGCTGGAGTGAAGCCGGCCCTGGACGCCCGGAAGAATTATTCTGAACATATGGATTCTTTTCTCAACCGATCCTGATTGTAACTCTGAAATATGAAACTGGCAGAGTTCCTAATAAGAAAGTTAAGATTTATTGCTGGAGTGAAGCCGGCCCTGGACGCTCGGAAAAATTATTTTGAACATGAGGATTCTTTTCTCAACCGATCCTTATTGTTACTCCAAAATATGAAACTGGCAGAGTTCCTAATAAGGAAGTTAAGATTTATTGCTGGAGTGAAGCCGGCCCTGGACGCCTGGAAAAATTATCCTGAACATGTGGATTCTTTTCTCAACCGATCCTGATTGTTACCCTGAAATATGAAACTGGCAGAGTTTCTAATAAGGAAGTTAAGATTTATTGGTGGAGAGAAGCCGGCCCTGGACGCCCGGAAAAATTATTCTGAACATGAGGATTCTTTTCTCACCCGATTCTCATTGTTGACCCAAAATATGAAACTGGCAGAGTTCCTTATAAGGAAGTTAAGATTCATTGCTGGAGTGAAGCCGGCCCTAGACGCCCGGAAAAATTATCCTGAACATGTGGATAATTTTGTCAACCGATCCTGATTGTAACTCTGAAATATGAAACTGGCAGAGTCCCTAATAAGGAAGTTAAGATTTATTGCTGGAGTGAAGCCGCCCCTGAACGCCCGGAAAAATTATTCTAATTATGTGAAATATATTCTTAAACGATTATCTTTGTTATGCTGGAATATGAAACTGGCAGAGTTCCTAATAAGGAGGTTTCTTTTCTAAACTTATTATGATTGTTATACTGAAATATGAAATTGGTAGCATTCATAATGAGAAAGTTATGAATTATTGTCTGGGCCATACCGGTCCTGGAAACGTGAAAAAACATATTGCTGAACTTTATTGCTAAAGTAACTAGGCTCCTTAAGTGTTTGTTGCATCTATGAAATTGAGTGGTTGAAGTTACGTGACATGCAATATGAGCGGATATTCAGGAGTAAAATACCACGAGTGATTGAATTTTCACGCTAAGTTTGTCATTTATTTCTGAACGAAACTGAATTACTCCTCAAACCAATTCAGTTCGAGTTCAGAAATAAAAGACAGACTTATGAGATAAACTCAATCACGAGTTGAATTTTATTAGACTATTTCACGAATAAAGTTTCTTCGTAAATATCAATAATAGACAATAGTCTTCCTAAATATCAATCGTCCAGATTATTAATGATCATAATATGGTCTCATTAAATTGTCAAAATACTCTTGATTGAAAGTTTGGTTTTGTGGAGGAAATCCAATTCTTGACATGAATCGAAAAATAACGGGTTCGAAAATATCCGAACATATTCTAACATCTGATGGCGATCATATGATGGAATGGAATAATACCAAAATTTGATTGAGAGAATCAAATCAAGAAAAAAGAAAGTTAAAGGAAACTGCGTGCATTCTTTTATCGAACAACTGCTTTTCAACCAATTTCATCGAAATGGACCGCATCTGGTTACCTCTCCTCAGAGATGAAATAAGAACTAATAGAATGGTGATTGATTGATACCGAACACCCTATATATCAATATACCAAATGTCAATCAAAAGAATGTATGACAGATTTCATTTGACTCTGTCAAAGAAAGATCTTATTTTCAAAACCGCAATTCAAATTCAGTTTCTTCAGCGTCTTTCCAAGAAGTTTTGATAACGGAGGCAGATACAGTCTCCGAAACGTCAACAATTTTCAAAAAAAGAGAAGTATTCTTTGTTAATTCGATCTCATTTTTTTAGATAGGCAAATTCAGTGTAGGGTACGTTACTGACAAAAATTAATTTCTTTCAAGACAGCAGTCTTGTGAACGCAGTAACTTATCGGGCAAATTAATAATTTGCCCTTCTACACTTGTACAGATTTTTTTGGATTAAAATTTTTTCATTTTCAGATTGTGGAAGGTCATAAACCCAAAAAATCGTGTCAAGAACAAAGTACTCTATTCGGCTATTTGTCTGGTCTTGTGATATCACCTACGAATATTCCACATACCGTGGTATTAGAATTGATTTCCCCCTGATGTACTATCTCCAATATTATCATAATCATGCCTAGCCAAGGACGTTGTAATCCAGCGAAAACATGCCGAGTGAATCGTATGATAACCTTTGGCCAATTTTAAGATATTTCCATGTTTACAGCGATTGAAACAGCAGTTTTTCATTCAGATAAGATTAATAGTTATTCGCGCTACAATCTGCAAGGAGTCATTTCATAAAGATAACGTTCTAAAGTATGACTCAATAAGGCTTTCTTCAACATAAAGTATGTACCTGTCGATTTTTTCAAGTTTTAGGACCAAAGTACAAAACAATAAAAAATTACAAAAATATAATTACTTATATTGATTAAAGTAAGAAACTATTTTTAGCTTGTCGATGCATCAAGGAATAAAAAAAGTGATGAGATCTCACACCGTTGTCGCTGTAACAGGAATGTCTAATTGGAAAAACAACCAATTCATTTTGGTTCCTACTTGTCTTGTCCCTCTAGACCACGCAGGATTGGTTCGGAAATAAGGATTTGAAATACGTTTCGGGTTTCAGATATTACCTACCAGTATTTTAAAATCAGGACCACGCTTATTGCCATAATCCTATACAATAGGAATAATTGGGTCGAAAATCCATCAGAAAACAACTACTTTCCTGGCTAATACCACGACGAACGTTGAATTATATCTTATGAATTTCCGTGCAGAGTCCTACAAGGATGTCTCCGCAATTGCTAGTTGGAAATATTCATTGAAACATTTGGACCACCTATAGATCGATTTCTGGGTTCTTGCCCTCATCAGTATAGGGTAGGTCTCGGCAGACAATAACTAATGTCTGCAACAAACGATTCAACAAAATCTCCATGTAAAGGCAGAAGCTGAGACATGGCAATGAGCGTGGTCCTGGTATTGCAGGACATCTTGTTTCTATTTTGACAATATAACGGTTGTATTTTTACAAACGTTCAATTTCATCATTTTTACCGTGTGGCAGTGTGAACGAGGCACCAACTGAGTTTATAAGTTTCAGAATATGACTTACAATGTTTCTGTTGATTAATCTTTATTTTACAGCTCGAAGAACGCTGCTAAATACTCCACCAAGTCTGAATGATAAATTATTTAATAAAATCAGTAAAAAATGTAAAAACAACTTTAGGTATGCTCAACTGTCAGTCGCGTTTGAATTATTTGAATTGAAGTCTTATTCTTCTCAACATTTTAAAGATAGTTAGTTCTTCTTCTTCTCGTTTTTATTTGGATTCAAAATTATATCAATTAGCCAGTTCCGACAAAGTGTGAGTTCCGTGTTCCGTCCAAACCATGGATGTTATTTGTAATGATCATGCAGAGAGCGATAATAAATTGAAGCTTTCATGTGTAGGCAAGATGTTGGTTTCATTCTATCTATGAGTTCTGTGATCTTAACATGAGCCAACAGTTAGTAAGCTGTTCTTTGATAGTGTGACAATTGGTAACACTGTTTGTAGAAATTGAGGAGGGGATTAAATTTTGAATTTCCGTTATCTTCCATTTCCTCCATTTCGTCCATTTCTGCGTTTGGTCTCACTTGAAGAACTCGCTGATGATTTAAATTTTTATTTTGAAAATCATCCAATCAGTGTATATTAATAACATTTATAAAGAGGTAACTATCTATTTAAAATTCAAAGTGGCATTCATTGGAATAAATATTTTTGTCGTTTTTAATGCTTTTAAAATAATTTTATTTCCAATGAATTTTCATGATTTTTCAAATGGCGTCAATGGACATGTTTTACAACAATTTCTCGTTTTTTTTATGTGTGTAGTTCGACCAGATTAAATTTCAAGATTTGATTAAATTTCAAGACCAGATTTAAATTTAAACATGATTTAATTTTAATTTAAAAAAAGCTTAGTTAAAAGCTTATTTCTCGCCATTGAATGAGCGGCGATGTTAGTGGCCGATTTGCAAATTACCACAATATGGAATAATAACTATAGCTACCTATGATAGCTGACTGGCTGAATTACACACTCGATCAGGTGTCCAGAACCAGGTGGGGAATTCAGGAGTGTTCCAGAGCTGCTGTTACAATATATTTGAATCAAGGAGCCCGAAGAGCTTGAAATATTAACAGGAGAGGAGTTTGGTTGATTCTTTCTTATAACTGATGATTGGTCAAGGAAATATGTAAGGTTTAAATGCATTTAACCCAATATTCCAAGTAAGTTGGTATGACCATTTGAATAACATACAATAGTCCAAAGAACCAAATTTCTTCCCTTCAACCTGATTACTCTCGTCATCGTTTATTGATTGTCTCAAGATCGTCAAGCCCTGAATTTGGCTTAACATTTATTTGATTAAATACTATTTTTTAATAATTGTTTTACTTGTATGTCTGGAGTGTTTTCTCTTTCAGTGTGATAAAGACTTTCTACAGAGACTGGCTTTGAGAATGAAATACTATATCAGAATTCCTGTAGATGGCGTCCAAATAACAACTTTCAATTAGCTATTTTATTCTCACTGCCATAAATTGGATTTCTAAGAATATCTTTGGGTTAATTCACCAACAAACGTACCACGACCTTTGCCTCCGCAATAAGAGTTAGCCCTCCGCATTGTTTATATGAGGTTTAGGTGAAAAACCCCTTAAAAAGGGAACAAAACCTTATAACAAGCTTATTGTGAACAATGCAATGCAGATTTCTTTAATTTTTACCAGTATTTTGTCGCCTAAAAATCTGAAACCACAAAAACAAAAAAAAAACAGAATAATTTTCAAAACCAGGCACACTATTCGAGACTCATAAGAAACTTATTGACAAAGGACAAAGTATTATAATTTTTTGTCGATACGGATTTAATTCATTCTGGCAACAAATTTACAAAATACCACACATATCTTGTGTAAGTTTTGGAATTTCCTCTTATGGTATATCAAAGAAAAACATTATAGGTCGATAAAAAAACCGTTCCGTGCACTTAAAATGGTTGCAAACTTGATTCCCTGATATGAAGTAATATATTCAATACCAGTCCAAGTTCGCAGAACTTTTGGAATTTTCTCAGTATACAGGGTGATTCAAAATTCGATGTAAATATTTTAAGGGCGTATTGTTGGGATCAAAATAAGACTTTTTCTTCAAATCAACATGTGTCCTAAAAAGCACCCCCTCCGAGCTACAGCCTCTGTGAGTTAGGAAAAAAAACAAGATTATCTAAAACTGTGACTATAATAACGAATCGAATCTTCTGAAAATTGGCATACCACTATTTTTTTAGGCACTCTATTCTTTTTTTGCTTCAAAAATTATGTAAATCCAGTTTTGGGGGAGTTGGAGGGGGGTCCACACTTTTATTGGCCCAATTTTTATGTTCAAAAAGAGAAACTCCGAATTCGAATAGCATAATCTTATTGGCCATAAAAAAACTAAGAATTCGGTGTCTTGCATTTTTGTCATACAACTAACCGTTTGCCAGAAAATCGTAATCAACGAAAGGGCCGACAATTTCTGGGAGTAAAGTAGGTATAATGAATAATGATAAGCAATGAAAGTGTGTGTCCCTTAAAATATTCCCAGGTCCGGATTCAAATTCCTATAATTGATTTGTCCTTGAATAATGTCCTCCATGTATTTTCAATTTCTATGCTCGATTGACCGAAGGAGTTGTTGACTTGGATACAGGGATTATTTAAATTTTCGTTTTAACCAATGTTTGTGAAAATACCCCCCTTTCGTTGATTACGATTTTCTGGCAAACGGTTAGTTGTATGACAAAAATGCAAGATACCGAATTCTTAGTTTTTTATGGCCAATAAGATTATGCTATTCGAATTCGGAGTTTCTCTTTTTGAACATAAAAATTGGGCTAATAAAAGTGTGGACCCCCCTCCAACTCCCCCAAAACTGGGTTTACATAATTTTTGAAGCAAAAAAAGAATAGAGTGCGTAAAAAAATAGGGGTATGCCAATTTTCAGAAGATTCGATTCGTTATTATAGTCACAGTTTTAGATAATCTTGTTTTTTTTCCTAACTCACAGAGGCTGTAGCTCGGAGGGGGTGCTTTTTAGGACACATATTGATTTGAAGAAAAAGTCTTATTTTGATCCCAACAATACGCCCTTGAAATATTTACATCGAATTTTGAATCACCCTGTATATACAGAAAAAATTCAAGTAAATTGCCATTTTGACGTTGCGTATTTCGGAAGAGGTTGCAAACTGAGATTTATTGCTGTCTCGATGTACCATTAACTTGACCAAAGTTTGTAAACTTTTGAAATTATAATGAATGGATTGTCTATTTCTACTGGCCTAATGTGCGCGATTGCTAGTTGGTTTGTGTTAATATAATACCCACTAGAGGAACTGCGTCGTGATCAACTTGGGATAATTAGTGTGACCTGGAATTACTCGCATCTGTTCGCGCCATAAATGCCCCTCCACCGTATCAAGTAATGTATCAACTTTCCTTGTTTCATACAGTGAGGACCAAAAGTCCCCTTTTCCCTCCGTAACTTCTTTATTTTACATATTGAAAAAAATGTTAAATACGTAAGTTGTAGGGTTTCATTCGATCTTTTTAATGGTTTAATTTTTATCCATACAGAGTGTCTCAAAAGAGCGCAGCGACTTTAGCTCCATAATTCAATAACGGTTCAAAAAAATTGGAACGCTCACAGCGTGTAATTTAACTATGAAATGTAGGGAACTCATCAAATTGAATTAAGTTTTCCAGTATGGTTCGGTAATGAAGAAATCGTGGCATTTAAGAATATACCATTGACTAGTTGAATATAACGATCGACTTTATAGATATACAGTGTCCTACAGAAAATTGGATACTTTTTATAGGAAATAACGTTTTATGAATTCAAATTATTTTAAAAATTTCCAAGAGATATTCAACTATACCACTGATATACGAACACGCTGTATATAACACAAATTTTAATTGCGTTAAAAAATTAATGAAGTGGAAAATGTTATATATTTCATCATCAAGAAGAGAAAAACTGTCAACTATTTGAAACGCTATATAATTTATATACAAATGAATAAGTGAAAAAAACACTAGTGCATTTATCGCTGTAAAAGTTGTAGCTAACTTTTGCCGCTGTCAAAGTGACAATTGCACTGTGGCAACTACGATTTTAAATACATGAGTTAAATTGTCAACAGTAAACACAAGTGGTGGTAATTTTTTGATAATTTTAACTAGATAGAATCTTTGTTGCTATAGAAATCTCTGGAGTGGGGTTTCAATTTTTATGAAGAATGTTACCTTTTTCAACATGAATACCTGCCAAGGGGTTATCTCAAACGATGGAAAATAGCGACTAAAGTTTGCTTTTCAGCCGCAGATGATTCCACATCAGATTTCATGAATATTCTATTCATATTTTCGAACAAAAATCAAAATGCAATGCCCATGACAGGTTTATGTCAAAATATAACTTTCAAAGTGTTACCGCAGAAGAAATATTTCCATCATTTCCATCATTGATGTGTATAATTGCTTCTGAAGAGCCTGCTTTCCAATTCTTCCAATCTCCCTGATGATCTTGGCAAAACGAAATAGATTTTCGTCGACAAAAATGTATTGGAGATGAAATGCGAGAGAAGCGAACCTTGCTTCAATGAAATGAACGATTTATGTGATTTATTCAGTTAAGAGTGTTTTCACAATATCTATCAGATGTAGTTCAATGTCCCGCGTGGCTTTAGCCGGGGAAGTAGTTGTTTTCTGTTAGATATAACAAAAAAATCACAATCATTATAGTAATAGTCGAGTAATAGTGGATATTGATAGTCTGGTTTGAATTTAAGCCAAAAATATAAATTATTGATTTACAGTTTATGTTATGCCTCAACGCCTCAATCTCATTCTGACGACATTGAACTTCGGGAAATTATTTGTGAGTCAAAGTACAATTGGAATTGGGTTTATCAAAGTCATATAGAAAAAAATGTATCGAAAAACGTCAGTTTTATCTCGAATAATGATGAAACAAACTCGTTTCTTACGTCATCTTATCGTCGCTAACTGTTTTCATTTGAATAAACTGGAAAAGGTTGGTATAACAACTATCAATACCGTTTCATCATTTCCAAGTGTTATTTATTATTGACCTATAAATAATAATCAAGAACTGGTGGTATTTTTTTGTGAAATTTTTAGAATCTTACTTCTAAGTTCGTACTTCCCAATGTGGAGTTTCATTTAATGGTTCATTAATTAATATACGGTGTACAGACAAGTTGTCTTGGAAACATAAATAAATTACTTCCAAACAATGTCGTGAGAATCCATATTCAATATATTTTTTTAAGAGTTAAATTGACGTTCCATATGTATAACCACCTACCAGTTTCTTACCTAGGCTTGATCATAATTCATTTCCATTTTTTTCTAATTCAAATCCGGCCAATATTCAATTTTCCATAATGGCAAAAGTTCTTATATTGTATCAATATTATCATTCAAACATTTGCGTGAAATTTCCGAAACAATCCTAATCAATATAGGTTTAATATGATTTCTTGAATATGGAATATGGATACGATAGAAATATTGGAATCGTAATATTGATTCAAGATTCTGGAAAAAATATGTTGGCAATATTGGTCCATAGATATTGGTGAAAATTATCGAATCAATAGTTATATGAAAAATTTATATTCAGAACAGGTTGAGCCAATATTCCAACAGTATTATTAATGTAATATTGTTTTTCAATATTAACCCATATTGGATAGAATTTTTTTTTTTTATAATATTGTCCCAATATGAAATCAAGATTTGGGGGGTCGGCTATCACCTTAAAACCTCCTAGAGATTGCCGATTTTTAGTAAAAATTGAAAAAATAGGCCTATTTTGGGTTCCACTGAAGTAAGATTTCAAATTCTGTCCAGATTTGTGTTTAGGGGCCCCGAAAAAACCTCTGGGTGAAGTCTCCATCAATTTTCGGGACAACCGAACTGTTCATAGCGAGTTATATCCGCACTGATAGCTAAAAAGGTCAATTTGACAGAATTTTACTTCGACTATTCCAAAAACCGTCAATTTTCAGAACTTGCGCTCATGGAGATATTTAACCACGATATCCATACAATATCCTGAAGTTTCAGACAATTTCACCGATAGCCACTTTCTATAAGGTTTGCTGCGGAGTCCTTTACTCGTTTCCTTCAATGTATTTAGAACGTTTAAGGATTTTTTCACAATTTCTCCACCAGTAGCTGATTCAACAGGTCGTTAATGAATGAGAATGTTTCGAAAAAGAACTATTTTTGGTGAGTAATTTCCAAACTTTTTAAAATAATCGTAATTTATAATACTTAATACATCGTGGCAAGTTATAAAAAAAACAATTTTATGAGGAACCATTGTTACAGAGCCCTGAGGATGAATTTAATAAAATTCGAAACGTCGGCAAGGAAACAATAGTTTTGTTTCCTCAACATATACTGATAATCAAGTTTGGATGAATGTAAGATGCATTTTTTTTTCGCGGTTCAAACAAAGTGGTTGTATTGAATTGGTAGTACACACCCCAGAGGTCGTCAACACCCTCGGCTCCACTTTTCCGGTGTGTAGAGAAAATCGTGATCTAGAAAACTATGAAAAACAGTTGATGTCACAGTGTGACCTATTTGTGATATAAAATATAGACTCGTATTACACCTGTTGGTGACTTTCTATGTGACGTCACATTTCACGTCTAAAAGACATCACAATGATTTTCCTTGAGGAGGCCATTTTCACATTGTCTCAATTTATTGGATACATGTTTGTGACTTCAAATGCGATGTTGCCTTTACATGTTTCTTGTATCGCACGGTGAGCTGGGTTCCCACACAACACACGATATCCTATGGACGTCCAATACATGTCCAATTCATGTCGGAATATCCTTGGGTCAATTGTGGATATCCATAGGATATCCAGAATAAATCCAAATATATAGGGATTGTTTTCTTGGATATGCGATAGATATCCATAGGAATATATTATGGAATAGGAATATCTTATGAATATGCATAAAGGATATCTTATGGACATCCATCACGCACATGATTTGTAGAAATAGATCATAGATTTAGTTCTTATTTTGCGTCCTGTGGTGTCGAATGTCGAAAAGTGCGTGTTCAAACATTTCAACGGTTTGTTGAGTTTTAAGTTCTTTTGTTTGATTTTTCATTCGAATTGAGGTAGGATTGTTTTCGGAAAAACTACTCAGTCCATATTCGCTGCGATTTCAGAAAAAGTTATTTAAACTGTACATGTGGAAAAGTTCTAAGCTAAAAAAAATTCAAGCACGTGTTCAATATTTTTTCAATAATTTCTATCGTTATAGAAAGATGAAATATGACAAGGAACGTGTACTCAATAAAATTTACAAAAATGAAAGAAGAGCTGGAGTACGAAATGTCAAAATAGATGATAATAGAACTACTTTGTGGCTTTTCAAGATTTTTCTATTGACTCTGAAGAATCGTTGGAAGTGCTGCTAGAAGTATATCTGTCTGAAAAAGACCAGTTTAAGGATGCTGTGAGTATTAATCATTTGAATTTTGATCGGATATAACTTTGCAAGTTACAGAAATTTCAAAAATAGGTGCTACATCTCATATGATTTCACAAAAGGATGCCTCTCATCAATAATCACAAATGGTTTTGCTTTGCAGTTTAGTTGGCAAGGAGATTGAAGGTAGCAGAACCTCTGCTTGGTAAGGAATATTATTGAATATAATTATTTTTTATACTTTTAAAAGCTGTCAAAGTCAACACAATATCAGATGATAGAAAATCTTCCGAAAAAGCTAATAAGGCTTGGTTGAGGAGGCCAAATGAGAGGTAGAGATATATCTCGTCTCCAGAGGAAGCCGATGCTGAAGTTACCTACCAAAGAATGCATATTTCATGTAAAATTATCTTTGGTTTTAACCCATGAATATATGTTATTGAGACATTTTTTGTATGTTCTATTTTGTCTCTAGACTCTAATCTATCATATAATTATTATTGCATTTAAACTTAATGTTTTCTTATTCAGAATTATAAATGTTATTTCTCTGCTCCAAAAAAATTTCAGACTAGCTTCTGTCAATTGTTCAATAAGGAGTCCATGAAGGATATATTTTGGACGCCCATGAGATATATCTCATGGACATTCATGAATGGATATCTTATGTACGTCCGTAATGGATGTCTTACGGTCCAGGTTGATGGCCTGAGAACGTCCATCGGACGTCCATAAGATATCCTTTGGATAAAAAGTGTACGTCCATAGGATATCCAAAATATCCTGGATGGATATTCATCGAACATCTATTGGATGTGCTGGTGTTGTATGGGTTGTTGTGTTTTGAAAATTAGTTTTGAAGAATGGACCATTTGACATCAAAGTTGACATGTTTCGGGATTTTCATTCGATTTGCAAATCACGAAAAATGGCTTACCTTCTTGCTCGTGAAGTCCGTGCTGCAAGTGATGAAGATGAGCATAGTAATGCTGATGATGAAGAATACATTCCAAATCAGTACAGTTCAGCATGATTCCGCTAGTCCATATACCTAAACCACCAAAAAAAAAATGAATCAACGAAAAATCCGCACAGGAAAATACACAATACCGCACACCACGGAAATATTATGGCACAATTAATAAATAGTCCACGTACGGAAATTATCAATAACAATAATATTTACACGTCCAAACTATTCGCAAACCTAGCGATGACCGCGCATGTGCTGGGCTCTGGCCTTATAAGTTACCGTAATAACCACCGGCAATTAGTGAAATCTGAAATCCCTAAGATCAGGTGTTCGGTTCACCTGGCGAGTATCGTTCGCGGGGCAAGGTTCACGCTACGCACAATGTGGTTCTCCAGTTCTCTGGTGAACACTGCCTAAGCCAGTGTGCGCTTGATAGTACTGGGTCACTCCGAGAGATACACTAGGTTAGGTCCGTTGGTCAATTAAAGTGATCGAGCGTCGCATACGGCTAAAGACCGACTAGAAAACGAATGGGCGGCTGTAATGGAACTCGAATCAGAAGAGATAGAAGGTTAGCAAAATAAGACATCGAGTCGGTGCACGGACCGATCCGATGGGGGAACAACTTTCTAAGTGCAGCGCAGTCCCCGGACGGGTTACCATCGACACCAGTGCCAGGTGACATCGAGCGGTTTGTCGCTTTTTTGCGATACTGGAGATGAACTCTATCGCATTTTTGGGATTACCTCAACTTCGGATTTAAAAATCAGATTGCTTTCGGCGGCTACGAATTGAGTTAGACTGGGTGACAAACGTAATTTCTAGTTTAAATGTGAGTGGACATGTACTATGGTCTTCACGGTAGCCCATGGCCCAGTATATCCAATCTCCTGGCGAAATTGGAAAATACATTTTTGTACAACTGTCGTTAAAAATGAGGTTTTTAATTCATTAACATATGGATCTTATTTTTTTTTGTTGTTGTTTTTCTCACTAGCATTAACTGTTGTACAATATGATGCATTTGTTGAAAGTGATTTTATTTCGCGCGTGGAGTTGCTCCACTCGCTAACGCTCGTTTCGAAATATTCCCCACTCACAAAATAAAATGCCACTAAAACAATAACTATTTTTGATGAGTGACTCAGCTTCAAGCATCTTCTTGGTATATTTTCAATTTCTTCGACTCTCTATGAGATTCTGAATACGACTATGTATAAATTGTCCCTTTTTGTAAAGAATATATCATTAGGGGTAATATAATAAGTGGCTTGATTATTACCGATAATTTTTTGGAATAATAATGAATTGCGATCCCAAAGCTGAAAATACAACGAGTCCGCAGTACGAGTTGTATTTTCATGCATTGGGATTGCCAATGAATTAATATTCAAAAAAATAATAGGTTTTTAATCATACCACGAATTATATTTAGGACGACAATATATCGATTTGAAATAAAGAAAAATCGTGTCACCTGGTAATTGATGCTTTACCTACTTCTAGCCGTATTCAACGGAATACTCTTTCCCACGGCCTCATCTATGATACCAATGGACATTTGTCCCCAACGATCGCTCATATTGATAAGTAAAGATAACTAGTCAAAACACATAAATTTGACGTTTATAATTTGAATCATTATTTTCACTTGACAGATAGTAAAACAAAAACTAAACAGGTTTATCACCATGAAAATACAGCGACAAACTATATTTTCACTCTAGTTCCGAATCTATTGGCTGAATTTCAAAATTTGTAGTCCACTGATTGGTTGTTATGCCTTTTACAATACTTGTTACGTAATAAACTATTTCCTACGAGCTGAAAAGTTACTTTTCCGCACGATTTTTACTTTTCCGTACGATTTTTACTTTTCCGCACGATTTTTGTATTGTTGAAAATGAGCATATTTAGGACTAACTAAATGATCTATGTAACTATTCTGTCTTATTAGTCATTTTGTAGCATTATTATAAAAACTTGTTTATTAAAAACCTTGTTTTTTCATAAATAAGATGGACAAAAACACTCGTAGAAAAAATATTGTACCTAACTCTTACGGAAAATGTCTTTTCCGCACGAACTCCGCTCTGCGTCGTTCGTGCAACTGCCGTCGCGTGCGGAAAAGTACTACTTTCCGCACTTGTTAGGTAAAAAACTATTACCGAATTGTACGAATCAATCAAAATAATAAATATTTTACATTTTTTTGAAAATGATTTTATCCTCGATTAGAGTGACCCAATCAATTTTCAAAAAACAAATTTTGGAACTTGCGTATTTTAGTCTCAAAAACAAAAAACAAAAAATCCTCGACTATTTTCGGAGATACAGGTCCATTTTGTTGTGGAAATTCACCATTTGACAGATTGAATTTCTATTATTGAAAACAAACAAAATCTTTCCTTCTTTCAATCAAGACACCCTACAGGCCTCAAAAAGTCGTGACCGCCAAAAATTTCGTTTGGATTTTTTGTATAGGAGACAGTACGCTCAGTTCCAAAAAAATACTTTTGATAATTGGTAAAATTTAGGTAGATCGAACCAAAAATGTACCTAAAAATTACTCACCCTTCACCTCCAGCTATCATTTCAACATCGACTGCCCCATATTAAAAAACATCATAGCTCAACAGTTTCTTCCAAAAATCAACATTATAAAATTCACACCCATTACAAAATTGTTTTCAGTAGTCCACTGAACCTTAAAACGTTACATAACACTGAGTTGAACCAAAAATCTAGTCCATTACGAAGAAAATTACAGAAAACAAACACAAATTTGTGCGATAAATAAACAACTGCTGCTAATAAGTTTCTTCATTTTTCCATTGCTCCAGAGTCAAAGAAAGAAACGAAAAAGTTCCTGTTTTTTTTTCATATGTACAGACTGTTTCTCGTGTAGCTGAACATATACTCAAAAGGACTTTGAGCTTTTTGTTCGGATATATAAATTCCCAATAATACCCAATAATCGTCCTTGGAAGAGAATGGTATTTCTACCACAGTTAGCTGGTATGATCCCAGTATATTCAATATTTTATGATGTACACCGTAACACTCCATCAGTATATGGTGGGGTGTTTCTGGATGTTCCCCACAGAATCTGCGTTTAGACTAGTTTTGCTGGGGTTAATCAGTGTCTTCGATCTTGCTTGGTTGAAATTGCCGAGGATATCTTTGGCCTGCCTCAGCCCTGGAAGTTTTATATATTGCTCTCAGTGATTCTTCAGCTTTTTTGAGTTCTTCTCGGAAGTAAGATTTTCCAAATCCGCAGAATGGTTCCCGCCCGATCAATGGCGTTGATGCGCCTTTTCGTGCCAGAGTGTCTGCTTGTTCATTACCCTCCACTCTGACGTGCCCCGGCACTCAGAGGAGGGTCACCTTGATGTTCCTGCCTAGATCATTAAGTTTGTCTAGGCATTCCCAAACCATCTTCGAGTTGATGTTAGAAGAGCTCAACGGTTTGATGGCTGCTTGACTATCGGATATGATCACGATTTCCTTGTTACGGTATTTCCTGTTGAGGTTGAACTGAAGGCACTCATGGCCCATGGGTTCCGGGTATTAGGTTCGAAGCCCAAAGACTCCTGCTTCTGTTCCCTCGGGAGTTTTGGACCCGTCCGTGTACCATGTTATGATATTCTTGCCCAGTGCTCGAATGGATTCTATGTTCCATTCTCGCTTGGTGTTTAGTTCCTTTCGAAAAAATTTCTCGAAACTAAATTTCCTGGTAATTTCGTCAGTTGGGAGATCGGCAAGGTGTGCACAGTCGGTGGAGGTTGAACTCCTTACAACGTGTGTTGTCCCTTTGAGTCCGACTTCAGCCAACCTGGGGTTTGCTTCCCAAGCAGTTCTCCTCACTATGATATAATAATAGAGTGCCTTTCAAAATTTTGCTATCCTTTCCGTGCCAGAGCAGGATGGTATTATCAGCAAATATTGTGAATTCTTCTTGAATTTAAATAGGGCTCAGGCCATTGAAATATATTAGGAAGAGGATCGGACCCAAAACAAATCCTCGTGGTACGTCCCATAAAATGTCTTTGTTGCTAGATACATTTCCATCTGATATTACCAATTGTTTTTTCTTATATGGGACCAAAACCATTCATTACAACTATTAGCCATAATTAGCTAAGCTTTCTCAGGAGTTTGTGATTTACGCAATCAAATGCTTCAGAAGAGTCACAGAACACAGAATATTAGAAACTCTCAGTAATAGAGGGGGAAGATTCATCGGGCACATTTATCAAATTCTCTAGTTTCGTAACAATATTGTTTTCAATGATGGATTATAATCTTATATCGATGTAAAACGACGACCTCATTTTTCAATCAAAAACTAATTTACCATTGTAAATGGAACAATAGTTGTTAATCTAGATCATTAAAACAAGTTTGCAATATGCCACTCCCGTTCATTATCATTTCATGAAAATCAACGGTCCAAACAGAAACACTACGCCTCTGATTTCTAGTTGATCAATTCATATATTCGATAGATATACGGGTGTAGTAAATGTCAAAACAGACATGAAAACATCTCGTAAAATCCAACAATATTTCGAAACAAATGGGCCACGGTTACTTTACCACCAATTATCATATGAATGGCCCATCAATTAACGGAAAAAAGGAGATCTAGCCGGCACCCAAAAGCGGTGCCGCGTCATTGCGCAATTACCTAGTTAAAATTCGCATTGAGTCCGATCCGGTTTGAATGAACTGAATCACGTGCAATTTTCATAACCGGGCAAGGCATTGGTGTACGTATTTGTTATGAACATTGAAAAAAATACCTATTTTTGTGAAAGGACCCCGCACAAATCAAATGGGAAATGGACCCCTGTCGAATTCTCTGAAATTTGGATATGTTGTAGTTTATACACTCCTAATCAAAAGTCTCCATTGGCCTGAGACCTAAAAATGGACAGTTTTTGAGGTATCGAAGGTCAGTGGCGCAGTCACGATTTCAGTTTGGAGGGGCTGAACATACAATTTATCAGTTACCACCCGGAAGTAATGAAAAACGCCTATAAGACAAGCGAACTGTTAGGCACGCGAACGATAACATCATTCTTGTGGAAAATTTTCTTGGCTTTTTTTCTATATACCTATGTATTTAACGAATGTGTCTCGTTATGGTCGCAAAATGCGAAAGATGTAAAAAGTACGCTACAGTCTGGCATCCTAGCACATAAAACCACCTATAATATCTACAAGCGAACTGTTAGGCACGCAAACGATAACATCATCTTGTAGGAAATTTTCTTTGCTTTCTTTTTATATATCTATGTATTTGACGAATGTGTCTCGTTATGGTCGAAAAATGCGATAAATGTAAAAGGTGCGCTACAGTCTGACATCATAGTACATAAAACCACCTATAATATCTACAAGCGAACTGTTAGGCACGCAAACGATAACATCATCTTGTAGGAAATTTTCTTGGCTTTCTTTTTATATATCTATGTATTTGACGAATGTGTCTCGTTATGGTCGAAAAATGCGATAAATGCAACAGGTGCGCTACAGTCTGACATCCTAGCACATAAAACCACCTATAATATCTACAAGCGAACTGTTAGACACGCGAATGATAACATCATCTTGTAGGAAATTTTCTTGGCTTTCTATATACCTATGTATTTAACGAATGTGTCTCGTTATGGTCGCAAAATGCAAAGGATGTAAAAAGTACGCTACAGTGTGGCATCCTAGCACATAAAACGACCTATAATATCTACAAGCGAACTGTTAGGCACGCAAACGATAACATCATCTTGTAGAAAATTTTCTTGGCTTTCTTTCTATATACCTATATATTTAACGAATGTGTCTCGTTATGGTCGAAAAAGACGGTAAATGGAACAGGTGCGCTACAGTCTGACATCCTAGCACATAAAACGACCTATAATATCTACAAGCGAACTGTTAGGCACGCAAACGATAACATCATCTTGTAGGAAATTTTCTTGGCTTTCTTTCTATATACCTATGTATTTAACGAATGTGTCTCGTTATGGTCGCAAAATGCGAAAGATGTAAAAAGTACGCTACAGTCTGGCATCCTAGCACATAAAACCACCTATAATATCTACAAGCGAACTGTTAGGCACGCAAACGATAACATCATCTTGTAGCACATAAAACCTAGCACATAAAACCACCTATAATATCTACAAGCGAACTGGTAGGCACGCAAACGATAACATCATCTTGTAGGAAATTTTCTTTGCTTTCTTTCTATATACCTATGTATTTAACGAATGTGTCTCGTTATGGTCGCAAAATGCAAAGGATGTAAAAAGTACGCTACAGTGTGGCATCCTAGCACATAAAACGACCTATAATATCTACAAGCGAACTGTTAGGCACGCAAACGATAACATCTTCTTGTAGAAAATTTTCTTGGCTTTCTTTCTATATACCTATGTATTTAACGAATGTGTCTCGTTATGGTCGCAAAATGCGAAAGATGTAAAAAGTACGCTACAGTCTGGCATCCTAGCACATAAAACCACCTATAATATCTACAAGCGAACTGTTAGGCACGCAAACGATAACATCATCTTGTTGGAAATTTTCTTTGCTTTCTTTCTATATACCTATGTATTTAACGAATGTGTCTCGTTATGGTCGCAAAATGCGAAAGATGTAAAAAGTACGCTACAGTCTGGCATCCTAGCATATAAAACCACCTATAATATCTACAAGCGAACTGTTAGGCACGCAAACGATAACATCATCTTGTAGGAAATTTTCTTTGCTTTCTTTCTATATACCTATGTATTTAACGAATCTGTCTCGTTATGGTCGCAAAATGCAAAGGATGTAAAAAGTACGCTACAGTGTGGCATCCTAGCACATAAAACGACCTATAATATCTACAAGCGAACTGTTAGGCACGCAAACGATAACATCATCTTGTAGAAAATTTTCTTGGCTTTCTTTCTATATACCTATGTATTTAACGAATGTGTCTCGTTATGGTCGCAAAATGCGAAAGATGTAAAAAGTACGCTACAGTCTGGCATCCTAGCACATAAAACCACCTATAATATCTACAAGCGAACTGTTAGGCACGCAAACGATAACATCATCTTGTTGGAAATTTTCTTTGCTTTCTTTCTATATACCTATGTATTTAACGAATGTGTCTCGTTATGGTCGCAAAATGCGAAAGATGTAAAAAGTACGCTACAGTCTGGCATCCTAGCATATAAAACCACCTATAATATCTACAAGCGAACTGTTAGGCACGCAAACGATAACATCATCTTGTAGGAAATTTTCTTTGCTTTCTTTCTATATACCTATGTATTTAACGAATGTGTCTCGTTATGGTCGCAAAATGCAAAGGATGTAAAAAGTACGCTACAGTGTGGCATCCTAGCACATAAAACGACCTATAATATCTACAAGCGAACTGTTAGGCACGCAAACGATAACATCATCTTGTAGAAAATTTTCTTGGCTTTCTTTCTATATACCTATGTATTTAACGAATGTGTCTCGTTATGGTCGCAAAATGCAAAGGATGTAAAAAGTACGCTACAGTGTGGCATCCTAGCACATAAAACGACCTATAATATCTACAAGCGAACTGTTAGGCACGCAAACGATAACATCATCTTGTAGAAAATTTTCTTGGCTTTCTTTCTATATACCTATGTATTTAACGAATGTGTCTCGTTATGGTCGCAAAATGCGAAAGATGTAAAAAGTACGCTACAGTCTGGCATCCTAGCACATAAAACCACCTATAATATCTACAAGCGAACTGTTAGGCACGCGAACGATAACATCATCTTGTAGGGAATTTTCTTGGCTTTCTTTCTATATACCTATGTATTTAGCGAATGTGTCTCTTTGTGGTCGCAAAATGCGAAAATGTAAAAGGTGGGCTAGGATCCTATCCTAGCACATAAAACCGCAAAAAAAATACTTTCGAGAGTTCTAAAATTTTTTCAATATTTTTGCCGTATTCTACTCCACCAATTCAACATGACACAGTATTCAAAAAATGAAAAAGATAAATTCAAAAATCGGTCCTACTCAAAGTGCACACGTTCGTTAAAACGCCCACCAAATCAATGTTTGACTAGCAATCGATTTCAAATTCGGTCAGCGTATAGAAAAAAGAATGAATTCAACGAATATAATATAGAAAAAAATTTCAAAAATGTTTGGCGGGAAAACGGCAGCTACAACCTCTAGATAACATTTTCAACCGACGACCGGATCGAGATGACTAAAATGACTAATAAGACAGAATAGTTACATAAATCATTTAGTTAGTCCTAAATATCCTTATTTTCAACAATACAAAAATCGTGCGGAAAAGTAAAAATCGTACGGAAAAGTAAATATCGTGCGGAAAAGTAACTTTTCCGCACGTTCGTAGGAAAAAGGTATGAAAAAGTTTCATACGGTATTGTGCAATCTGAATTTCAATTTTGTCCACAGAACTCTAATATAAACAAAATGATGTGTGAAAAAATTACATAATATTGGGTATTTTTCAACTATATAGCCCACAGATTTGTACAAAAAAGAACTACAATTTCTGTAACATTTACACCCAACTCGGTGTTGTTAACTAATTTAAACAATATTGTGTAAAAAATAGAATCAAAGAAATGTACACAATATGGATATATTATTTATTAATACAACAAATGAGGATAAACAATAGTGTGTGAAATTTATACACAAAATTTTTTCTGTAACCATTTCAGACACAATTTGTTTAAAAATTTCAAACAATTGTGGAAAAAACTACACACAGTTTTTCCGTGTAGTGATAAAAGCCATTAGGATATTCCTGTGATTTAAAAAAAAACGATCAGTTCATGAACTTTATTAACCTTCTTCGTAAAATAAATATCACTTAAGAAAGCATGATCAACCCCTCATTATTAAAATTTCATAATCTTTGAAGGGTATTTCTTTTCCATCGAATGAAATGTAACATACTCTGTGACTGGGGTGAACCTGAAAACAGAAAAATATTTTTTTTTTCTACGTTCATGCAAAAAAAAACTTCATTGAACTATATTTGGTGGAAAAACTGTCTCTTTATTGCACTGAGTGCAATAAAGACTTTAATGCACTCATATGTCATTCTACTATAGCGTTCTGTCATCATGACAGACATAAACTTTCAAATCGACGCCAAATTTAGCCCATTTTCTGTGAGATTGTATTACATTTTAAATAGTTGCATGTTTCATTATATTCATTATATAATGGACTATGAAATTACTAGAAAATGAAATTTGTTAAAAATAAAATTATTTCCTTCGAATATCATCTGAATTATACAAAATGTTTTTGAATTACTTTTAGCAGATAGATTTAAACAAACAATGTCTTCCTTACAGTTTAGTGCCACCTAAATGAAACATTTTCTGGTTTTTGCATGAACGTAGAAAAAATATTGTATGAAACTCGTGCAAAAAGAGTTTATTGCACTCGACATGTTGTCCAACTCGGCCTGATGGCCTCGTCGGACAATTTTACGTCGAGTGCAATAAACACCTACTTTTTGCACTTTGCATAAATAACTATTATTGGGAATAATCTGCGAATGAAAGGCCATATTTGTAGTATAGGTGGTTCGTGATGACCTGTGACGTTTGATCGATTCTTGTTGAATCTGGGCGTGCTATGTTATGGACAAAAAAACAAAAATATGTTATAGATAGGTACAAGTTGCCACGGCAAATAATAATAATAGTCGTCCTCTACCCGCACAGGCTATGCCTTTGGGTACACTCTACGAGTGTTTATGAGGAAATATTATTATTATTATTTTTAGCAGAAGCTCTTGCAGAATATCTTCTCAGGACTCATTCTTTCAACAAATGGCAAAACTTTGAATATTTTTAATTTTGAAGAAATAGCATTTTCAATCAAAATTATTCCTTGGTTCTCATGCTATTTTTTGAACAAGATGAAATAATAATCTACTGCAGGGCCAGCTAAACCCGGGTGCAGCGGGTTCGAACCACCCGAGCGGCAGAAAATGAGGAGCGGCAAAACGAAACGAAAAAAATGGGCATCAATCAGTAAAAGTAAAAATCGAATGCAATGTCCCATACGAAACTTTTCCACTACGTATTTAATTTGATGCCATATTGTTATTGGAATGTGCCGGTCACGTCTACATCATTGTCCAAAACTTTTAAACAAATATTAACCTCAATGTACTACAATGGTATTAAAACTAAGTATATATCTGAGAAATGTTAACAAAATAACATTAGGGTTAGCATAAACGTATCAGGTATTTTCAACTCATCAGTACATCAAAGTAAAAAAAATCTGTTGTGGAATCATCTGCGGCTGAAAGACAAACTTTAGTCGCTATTTTACATCGTTCAAGATAACCTCATGTTGAAAAGGGGAACATTCCATGAATATTGAAAAATGAAAAATGTGATGTAGGGTGAAGTGGGGTAAATGTAATCATGGGGCAAGTGTAATCAGGCACTCTCTAATTTTTGTATTACCGTTTTTAATATTTTTCCAACTATAATTTGAAATTGCAACCCTTTTTTTACCTGTATATGATGTTTGTTATCTTTTTCAAGGTCTCTGTTCGAAATGTTAGTTGAGTTATGGATCACCTGCATTTTCACTTGTTATGCAAGTGCCGATTGTAATTTTGATGTTTTTATTACTATGGCAAATAATTCATTAAGGCTTCAATAATTTGCTTCCTTAGGTCATTTTCAACGGGGAATCCGATTCTGCTGTCAGATTTTGATTTTAATGTCCACAAAAACCAAAATAGTGGTGATTACATTTACCCCACCAAAAGGTACTTATGGGGTAAGTGTAATCACGACCAAAACTCTGCACATTCCATTTTTCATTGGCCGGAACAGATAGATCATCACTCGGTGCCTGTCTCAGACAGCGAGTTAATTCTACCTGAACCAAATTTAGGACGGAAAGAAGAATTGATTTTTCCAGTATCTTTTGCTACGTATAACGTCAAATAAGTAAGAGGAAAAAAGCGGCATTGTACAGTGTCTTATTGTTCAGTTATTTCATTAAACGTAAATATGACAATTGTGTACTCATTCCAAAAAAAGTTTATAACTTCCTTATAAATTGAGGTGGAGGCAAATTTTTTTTTTGGTCGAAACTGCATTTTTCATACTTCATTACCCTTGCCCCAAATACTCTAGGATACGATGCATATGAAAATTACAAGCCGTGATTACATTTGCCCCGAATGCTGGGGTAAGTGTAATCAGCGAACATAACTTATTATTGTTTATAACAAATTCACTGTTGCTAGTAGAACGAAATCAGTTACCTCAGTTAGTTGTCTGTTAGGTAGGTAGTACTACTGTGATAAATCTAAAAGGAAGCTCTTTTGGGTCTCTTGATATTATCATTTAAAGTCCAACTATTGTTTTTCTGATTACACTTACCCCACTTCACCCTATTTGTAATATCTAACGGAAAAAAGTTTGTCTTTCAGCCGCAGATGATTCCACAACAGATTTCATGAACATGTTGGAAGTGGAAGGGGCGGCAAATGTAACCTTTTGACTAGGGCGGCAGACTTGGTTGCGCCGGTCCTGATCTTCCTGTAGGCATATATTCGGAGGCGTGAACAATTCACACGATTACCTAATACTTTCATTTTCGATTTACAACTAGGATTACTGCCAAATGGCAAAAATCAAAATATAATTTGTCTGGCATAAAAACTCCATAAAAAATATTTTTTCACCATTTGAACTTTATAAATTCCATTCATAAATCTGCCAATGATGCGGCTTCTAAAAATGTATATACCTACCTTTCCAACAGTTTGAGATCCGCAGTGCCTTACGCGGCCTATGAAGAGAGCCTCTCCAGTAGATGTTTTTCCACCCTCTATTGAACATGGTGGAACGATACCATTACTAGCCCGGACCCATTGAAATCTGTGTAATTGTCCACATAGCACCTATGAGTGATATAATCGTTAGTTTTCCAAAAAAACACTTAAAAAACAAAATACAATTTAATTTTTGGCAATTTTTTTTCTAAATTATTTTGAAATTAAATTTTTTTATAAATATTTTTTGTTCATTAAAGAAAGGTAATAATAATTATAAACTGCTAGTGCAAAAATGAAAAAAATGGTTTCACTGCCACTTTTATTGCAATGGATCATAGCGTACAAATTCGTTCAATTCTTTTATAACTTTTCGAATTCAAAGAATCACAATAGACGAAAATTCTCGACGGCAATCAAGTTATATCACTAGTGAGATATGGATTATAACACACTAGTGTGTTATTTGATAGTTTACTTGTCTAAAATGACATTAATAATGACAGTCATAACTGTCATGTGTTGGATAATAGTTATTTATGGTACTAGTGTGTTTTATGTTGAAAATAAGTCGCGCGAGAAAGATTTATATTCTCAAGTGACTTAGGAAACATAACACACGAGTGGCATACAATGTTTTATTAAACAAGTGGAAAAAATCGTTTTAATCCATAACTCACTAGTGAGTTAAAAAATAAATTATTGTCACAGCTAAAATAATCATAGTTATAGACAAAAAAAAATCGGGCTCGTGTGGGATTCGAACCCACGACCACCACATGAATACATTCAGTGTGGATGACTCTAACCAACTGAGCTAACGAGCCGTTGATAAAATGTTATAGCACGTCAATCATCAACAAAGCAGCCATTTCAATACAGACGTGGTTGACCATTACTCTTAATAAATCTCCTAATAGCTCGGGACTGTCACTTTGGAATAATACGTCATAGTATGCAGGCTGGATTTTTTATCGGGGGTAATATAACAAGACCTCGTTTATCAGTGAATAAATTTTTCAATTTCAATGAAAACAATTTTGTTTGAAAATTCATCGAGTTGAATTTGGAGATTTATGTTCTGAATAAAACCCGAGAGCTTTTAAGCTCGAGGATTTTATTCTTTGAACATAATTCTTCGAATTTAACGAGATGAATTTTCTAAAACAAAAATGTTTGTCGGGGTTTTCGGTGTCGGAGATTATGATTATTCCGCAAAAATTGAAAAATTCAAGATGGCGAATCCAATATGGCGGACAAGATTTGTAATTATGATACGATTCTATTTAAAATTGGTATCTGTGGCTATCTCTGAAATCTATAATCAATGCGTACTAATTAAAAAGCACAAAATATTTATATTAAAAGAAAACTTTGTAAAGACAAGCTTTTATTCATATTTTATTCAAGCAGTTGTGAGTATCTAATAAAATCATAGAAATAACTCCTACGTTCTCCCAATACAATAATGAATATTTAAGTTTGAATTCTGTCATTATGAAATCCTCAGAACTTTCCCAAATACAACGGACTTCAACAAGGGACATTTCAAGAAATAGATCCTCATCCGTATCCAGATATTATTATTACCTACAGTACGTTAAGAAAAAGTAAGACATGTGTTGTAGTATCTTACATTTTCTTGACGTACTGTAGGTAAATTTGTCATACTTGAATTGTTACTAGGAAACAAAAATTAAAAAACAATTTTCGACGGCTCTACAATTCACATTCACGCCTTTGTTTATCAAAAAATCAAGGGTGGAACCTAAAAAATTTTTCATTTCATTTAAAAAATATATATTTATTTTTTTTGTTGTTATTTCAGAAAATATAAGATTTATCAAAAAAGATTTCGATAGGTTGAGAGATAATTCAATTCTCCACAAGAATCATTTTCAGTAATACCTTATGAAATACGCTCGTTTTCTCAGAAAACGTGGTTTAACGCCGACGTCACATTTCATGCTCGAGCTTAACCCGCCACTGCAAGTTCTGGCAGAGCCAAAAATTAGATTTGTCATAACTTTTGCTGAAAATTATAGTAGAAGGAAAAGAAAAAGTGCATATCGTTCCTGAAGACTTATACTTCCTCATGCAAATATAACATCTGAGTATCTGAGTACCTGAAATGTGTTTTGTCACACTTCACATAACCCTTCTACGATATTTAAGGAGATCCGAAAGTCATGGACATTTTAGTTGATATGAAATAATTATACTGAAGCAGAAATCAGTACCCTCTTTCGACCATATGCAACGATTTAAGACTAATGAGACAAGTCTCACTTATATACATGCCAAAGTAAAAACTGGGTTTTACTCCTGCCTCAGTTTTCAACTCACCCATATTCCTGGCAATTTCTTCAGTAAATGTTGAAAATAATCGCTATACACATCCAACATAAAAAATTAAGTATGTGATTTCAAGCTTGAGGTTTGCACTTCACAAAAGTGTTAGGTATTAAATATATATGCAGAATATGAATAAGCGATTATTTTCAACATTTAGTGAAGAGAATGCCGATTTTATGGGTAAGTTGAAAATGAGGGAGGAGTAAAACAAAAGTTTTTTTTGGCATGCATAAGTGGGACCTGTCACACTACTTTAAAATTGTTGCATATAGTCCAAAGAGGGTATGGGTTGCTAAATTATTCATGATTTTCTAATCATCCGCAAACATTCCGTGAAGTGCGACAAAACACATTTTAGGTACTCAAATACATGAGAAGGTAGGAGTCTTCAGAAACGATATGCACTTTCCCTTTTTTTTCTCCGATCGTTTTTAGCACAGTTATGACCAATCAAATATTCGGCTCCGCCAGAACTTTCAGCGGCGGATAAGGGTGAACCTGAAATTTGATGTTGGCGTTCAATCACGTTTTCTGAGAAAACGAGGGAATTTCATTAGAAATTACTAGAAATATTTGTCGGAAATGAAATTGTTTTTCATCCTGTTGAGTGTTTTTCAAATCAGCATAAAAGTTTCACCGAAGGAAACCAAAAACTGAAGCACGGTCGATACGGTAAAATTAAAATTACTAACCTGACATCTGTCTTTGGCGTGTTCCTTTCCATTATATGCTATATAAGCAACATTTTTAATAGGAATGACTTTCGATGGAATCCAGTCTCCCATATGGAAAGCTTTTCCAACGTAGATCTTAGATCCATCAGCATCGATACCACCACATAGAGCGTTATGCGGTATTCTAGATCTTACATCAGTCTCCACCCAGTGATATGCTGTAACCCAATAATGGCAGTTACATATTTCTAATGATGCCTTCTTGATAATATTAATGATTGTATGTGTGAAGCTGCGCGGGAAATTAGACTAACATTAAGAACCTATAGGATATAGATATTATTGACAACAATGTATTAATATCTCTCATTCATGCACACATTTTTCAACTTTCACGGATTGGTTTCGGATTCAATGTAACTATGAGGAATATATTACTGTCAATTCAAATTTGGAGCCTTCCCTCCAATGACGAAACAAGATGCCGGACAAAATCGAAGACAATTCATAACCCCCCAATCATAAGAACCCTGGTGAAAACCAGCCTACTGCGATAACGCCTATAACCGTAACTCGCAACGCAAGTTTCGAAGTGCCCCCACTGATATTCCGAATAGAGGTTTATAAAACAACTCAAATGATCGAAGTTCCATTCCAAAACACAAGTTATCAATTCATTTCATATACCCACTTTCCCAAGGTTATAACCTCAGAGTAATAAAAGACATGCCTATACTTATACAAATACATGTTTTGCAGTAAACATGAACTATCATTTTGTATACAATTTGTGGGCGAGGGGGGTGACGGGTGGTGAAATGTTATGGACAGTTTGTTTACATTAATGGTGGATTTATGATGAAGTTTTAGGTCGCAAGTAATAAGTCAGAAGTTTTAAGTAATAGTCATAAGTCGTAAGGAAAAAAATTACCATTCATGAACAAATCTTAAGACTGTAATTGTCATAAAAGGAAGGTATGCTGCCATTGGTCGTTTTCGCGCAAGCGCTCTGGTATGTTTATCTGCTGTTGGAATGTGAAAAAGTTTTGTTTATTTACAAACGACCCTAAACTGTTGAAAGTGTTGGTATTCTTGTAGTTCACTATTTTTCTACAAATCTAAACAAAAACAACACCAAAAACACCACCACAGAACATTTATCTTCTTGATGTATATGACACATGACACTCAAGACAGATTGACAGCAGTTACAGAACGTTATTTCCTTTTGACGCATGCGTATTGATAATTTGTCATAAGTTTTAATCATAAAAGATGAAAGTTGGCCAACTTTTCTTATGACTAGAAACTTATGACTCGTTTACGAACGCTCCTATTGAAAACCAATGATTGAACTTGTTACGACTTATTACTTAAAACTTCTGACTTATTACTTGCGACCTAAAACTTCATCATAAATCCACCATTAGAGTAGGAAGGACCAAAACACAAACGAGGAATGACAACTTGATCCGAATGAAATTAGGGACGAAACTACCCGATTGAGTACGGACTTCACATGTATAAGGCCATCGCTTGTAAACAAACAAAGTTATGTTGCCTTCAAGACAAGGATGAAAAAGGCATCTCTATGGTCTTTTATTACTCTGCATGAGGTTATAACATTAGCCGTTTTCGATTGGCGTTTGATTCTGGTAGCGGTTGACATAAAAATGACAGTGGTTTACTTTCTGGTACTGTTAATGACGAGACGAGAGTTTAATTCTCCCACTCCAACGTTGCCAAGTTTTACTCATCATCAACTCGGTTTGCCTGCAGCTGTTTCACGCATTTTCGAGTCTCGCAAGCTAGGTTAGCTTGCTCAGGTTAGGTTTGTGTGTCAATTGCGAGCAAAAAACAAATTTACGCATTTTTAACTCAGTTTTCCTTCCTCTAGTGTCATCTAAACACCTCGCATGCATTCGCAGTATAATGAGTAAAACTTGGCAACGGTTGAAGTAGCCCGCACGCATGCCCAGTAACTTGGCAACGTTGGTACGGAGTGGGCGAATTAGACTCAAGGACAATTCACCTCAAATGTTTCCAATAAATCGAAAAATAGTCAAATAACCAAGTGGGATTCAAGACGCACTCAACAGCCGAATCAATTTTCACTTATTTACGCCAAACTAAGGTGTTTATGGCACTGAAAAAACTTTGAACGGAAAGTCAAATCATTCACCAAATACGTACACTGAAGAAAACGACGGAAACATTTTATCAACAGGAAGGAAAACCGCTATCAAAAAGTATAAAAATACACGGACTCTTATGGCAGCCGAACTGTTCTGTAGGCCCCATGACGTCACAGACGTCAATTGTCGCTCTGAAATTTGCCCAATGTAGGGAGTGTCGGAGATAGGAAATGAGCCATCCTGTCTCTCTTCTCTTGTCTATAATCCTTGAATTAGACTCTCAAACTTTATTTTAGTTTATCTCTATCAAAATGTCAAATGTTAGAAAACAAAGTTTCAATTTGGAATACTGAATCATACATTATTTATGAAAAACAAAAGAAGTATCAATATTAAAAACTAGATAATGATAATATAGCACGCTAGAGCCAAGCAGTGCTCAATTTTACGTAGATCTTTCAAGATACCAATCATGATGACAAATTATTTATTATTATTTGTGGAGTAGTAATTAGTACCATTACACTTACCAGCCATAGCTTTGGGAGTGTCTGGTGTTGATCATTCGACTGCGCATCGAAATCGAATACTGGAACTGATTAGCTATAAATACATACAATACAATAAACTCATCAGATAACGCCAAGGCCACCTTGATCGAGTCTTATGTCGAGGGTTGTCGGTAACCTTTTGTAAGTTGGCTGAGAAAATAAGTGTGTCCGATGGATAAAAATAATGAAATAAAAAAAATAATGTACCATGTTTTTATAATGGACTAAAAAGAATGAAATAATTTCTCTAATTCTTATGGAGGATAAAACCACATACAGATTTCTAACTTTTTCTAAATTATCCTGAAAATTCATAGGTACTTGGCATCTTTTGATAGCTATTAAAATACCTGCTTGTACGATTGGAAACTAAAAACATGAGGCGCCTGCATCAGATAATTGATGCATTAAAATAGCTCAAATAATAATTTTATTGCACCGCAAATAATTTAAACCGACACTTAAGTTCTTTTTTCTGTGACGGGAAAAAAGTTTGACATTCTATCTCTGTTGACACTGTTGACAGGTACTAAAATATGACTTTTCAAATTACTTTTTTACCGGATATATACATAGGTAGATATCTGCTACTGCAAAAGCAATTGGGTAGAGCCTTCGAAGTTCAAAGAGTAAACTCTCGATACTATTTTATCCGTTGTCCTGACGAGTTGTATGTATGTAACGGAATCTTTGAACGCGATTTTCACACACTTCCAGACGTCCGAATGATTTGAAAATGGCGGCTCCACGATGGCGGATAAAATTTGTGATAATGGTTCAAAATACGATTCAAAATTGGTATGTAAGGGTTTTCGGGGTCAGAGAATACGAATTTTTATCCAAATTAATAAATTCAAGATGTCGGCTCAACTATGGCGGACGAGATTTGTGATTAGGGTCAGATTTTATTCAAAATTGGTACGTATGGTTTTTTAGGTCGTAGATTTCGAATTTCTTGTTAAAATTCATATATTAAAGATGGCGGCTTCAATATAGCGGACGAGATTTGTCAATATGGTCCTATTCGACTCAAAATTAGAGTTTTGAGGAAAAATGTCGAATGTACGCGTGAACAAGTTCCTTCAACTCGTCATTCAAATGGTAATAAGTTTGTGTCGTAGGAAACTGAATTTTTGGGACAGTGCTGAGGAGAGAATGATGAATATATTAAATAATAATAAAGGAATTTTACCGAGTTGATCGTGAATTACAGGGTGATTTCTGAAACGTTGATATTTTGTCATTTTTATCATCGAAAATTTTCATGATCACCCTATATTTCCCAACGAAATCATATTTTTACGATATCAGCTATCTTCGGAGGAGTATGATTCACTCGAATATACAGGATGTGTACGAATGAACCGGCCATATATTTCACCAATTTTTCAAATCACCCTGTACAAAATGAATGGATTGTGAATAATGATGGAATAAGACTAGTTTATTGCATGTCAAAATAATTTTATCAATATTTCATTATTACATCGAATTTTCAGACATTAATAAAATGTTTTTATTTTTCACTCTGTACATAACGATAATGATATAATCTGAACCATCTCAATGCCGTTTCTAATATAGGAGACCGTTCCCAGACTTTTGAAGACACTGTATATTATCTATACTGCACTCTACATCTCCTACACCTATTATAGTTCTATTATAATTATCACGTAAGAAGCAATGGTTGACAATACCGACAACAAAGTGTATCTGTTCATATGTAAAAAGCCAATCGCTGTGATTTTTGGAGCTAGTTTTCTCAAATAAAATGTCAGATATACGAGTTCATCGCTTACTCGCGATACTGGCATAGTGATTTGCAATAAATGGCATGTTTCGATGATGTCCGATCCACAACACTCTATTCTGTCACAGGCCATCATTATTATCACTAATGGCACCTGAAAAAAAAAAAATTAATTAACAAAAATGTGCTCGTCGGGAATTATCTTCTGCCGTATGGAAGAAGTCATTTGCAAAAATTGTCTCGTGAGCAATATTACAAGAGATGAGTTTATAATCGATTTTTCGTAATAGCCAACGGCGATTATAGACCAAGAGCTAGTGAACCCAGTGTTGCCAATGCCAAATTGCCAAATTATACACCAGTTATAACCAAATTATACGGTTTTATACACCCTGAGCTATTCTCGATTTGGTCGTGAAAATTTCAGTATGTCAAAATACATAAGAATAACTTGGGTGATCCCGTCGCGCTTCATCTGCTACGAAAACCCACCCTGCCACCGGACTAACAAGTAATGAAGACATTTCAAGTATTGCGCACGACTATGAAATGAGAAACAACATAGTAAGTGCTATTTTCATTCCTGTTGTCGTGTTCGACACCAACCGTTCAGGTTGTCCATAAGGGCGTAGGCGTTTTCGACCCCAAATACCTGCCTCAGATGGCTATATTTTTAGGTTAAAGAAAATTAGAGTTCCATATTGAATATATATTCAAGTTTATGTACCTACAAATCCTAACACACTACATATGTTTATTAAAGTTTGTGTACATAGACATTTAAATGAGTGGATATTAAATACATACATTTTGCCAAAGGGAATTATTTAGTATAACTGAACCAGAACGAACTAACCTTACGTAGACATTTGAAAGTATGAAAGTATTGCTATTTACAAGAACAGATTGAAATCTCTGTTCCATGATGATAATGCGGGCCATTGAATTCCACACTATTTGAGTTGATAACCATAAAGAAATAATTACCTATTATTGACATGCGCTTGGGTGTGATCTTTTTTGGTGACCATCAGGTATATTAGAGGTAGGATCACTCCCACGTTATAATTAACAACAAATTATGGTAATTAATTGTAGGGTATAAATAAAAGACAGCTCTGATTATTTTTCACTTTAGTAATATCTACTGATACTATAATGCTTTGAATGTAACTTGATCATTATGCAATTGAAATAAATCTCGGAAGTTGCACAGACGACATTAATAACTATAAACGTATAGGAAATTTTAGCTACTCCCAGAAGGGTTGTAGCATGAGCTTCTCATATAGCACACTACGTCCAATGGGCGTCCATTTCAGGTCCAAGATTGGTTTAAACGTTCAGGACTCAATATGGATGTCCAATGGATGTTTTTTTCTGGATGTGCTTTGTACATTTCATATTGTACGTCTTATGGATGATCAGTGGACGTACAATATTGGACCAACATGAAACATCAATAAAGAGAACAATTTTGGATGTACATTGAATGTACAAATATATAGGAATATCCGAATGTTACTTATTGTACGTCCATAAACTGTTTTTATTGGATGTACATCGAACGTTGAATACTGGACTTGACCTGTACCTCCAATATGTTACCGTTTTGTACGTCCATAGGATGAACAAAATTGGATCAGAGGATAACTTGGCTTTCGAAATGCGCCTTTAGGAATTGTATCACTTGTGTGGTGAAACGGAAAAATACTTTTGGTTCTCATTGAGTGACACTACAGACGTCCATAATATTCTAGTTCACAATTTTGGATTCGGATCCTAAAAATACACTGTCAATTTTTAATGATCTAAAAGAACTGCAGTGCCGTTGAATCCCATTGAATTCAATGAGCTCATTGTGAACAATTGCAGATTTCTTTACATATTTATTGACAACGATCAACGGAGTTCCACCAGATCCACTAGTTTTGTTGGTATCAAGGGTTCGTCAGATGATGTATTTTTTGACGTGTTTGTTATGTCTGTTTGCATTCCCTGCATTACGATCTCAGAAATTATCTCGGGGCATTATGTTGAAATTCTCAACGCGAAATACACTTTTTAATTCATGGAAATGCTGGGAAAAGCATAAAGACCATCCCATTCTGCTGAAATGTCGTGCTATATGAGACGGAGCAGCGTTGTGCTGCTGGATGACGTGAAAAAAGAGCAAAGAGTGGAGATGAGGTTGTGCTCGGATCTCCCAAGTGGAGCACAAACTTCCGATTTTCGATTTCGAATTTCGATGAAAATATGTAATATTCGAGCCTTTGAATAGCTACAGTTTAATGGCACAACTTTTAACGATTCAATGACAAAATAGATAGTGCAAACAAAAACTCATGTGATTTTGTGATACGTGTACCACGTAAAATTCGGTAAATCAATTGAATTTCATATCGGCACCAATTCAGAGATCAACAATTCAGCATTGTTTATCAAATCATGCTTGTGATCATCAAGAGTACATTTTAACTTACCAAGAAATGACCGACGGTATGAACAAATGCTATTGAAGTTAACCGGTCCTTTGTTTGGTCGATGTTTCTCAAATGCAACAAAAAGTGGAACCAACACACTGTACCTAATAAATTTAATAAAATCAGTAGAAGAATTTCTGGTCCAAAGATCCTGTCAACTCCCACTACTAATTTGTGTAATTCTGTATACTTGGATTTGATTCGCCTTATTTTCATTCTCAGAAGTTTTTCATCTGTTGAATCAATGGAAAATGCATTTGCAATTGAAATTTTCAAGTTATCATAACGAATTTTGAAAATGTTGGACATTTCCCATACCAAAACCATTGTCACGAATTCAGAATAAGACACCATTATAGAGGGAACTAACATGTAATTTTTAGGATTACCGAGTTTTAATCCACATAAACGACAGTGTTCCAGTATCATGGTAATAAAAAGAAAATGCAATCCATATGTTTTCAAAACGCTAGCCACATTTTTCTTCTCGTAATGAAACCCGTGGACATCGAAAATGTTTGGAGGCAGAATGGCCTTATTGATCATTTTCCAAGTAGCCCAACAGTAAAAACTATTTATAAAAAATAAAGCAGCACAAATACACTCTGTGATGTTTGCAATAACGTTGAATGCTACTAGCCCCACCTGATTTCTATTCCAGGGGAGTTCCATCAGTGTAATAACAAGTTCACAATCGGTGTAGAATCGTAGGAAAATTAACACGCAAAACCATAGTATAGATGGTAAATTCAATGACAGCTTTTTCCACGCACTATCATGTTCTCCACCGCGTGGAGTCATTGCTATATATTTGGCAATAGTCAGATATGCTCGGAAAACTAACGTATTTGCCGATTTTTCATTTTCAGAAAGATTCATGGTTATTGCGCTGATGACTAACTGAACTGTATCATAACCAATCGCTTCAACGTTCATACAACTTCCTTGTTCTGTTTTCTCCCTCTATCTCTCCGAGCCATTATACATAATAAATCATTTTCATGATAGCACCTAATAGCGAACATGACCCAAATGACACAAAAATTGAGTAAACCTAATTCATTTTCATAATGCAGTCTTCCATTCCATCAAATGAAAATGGAAAGGTAATGATCCAGCTTTTTGTAATTTTCCAATATGTACTTATAAGAGCATCGATCAGGAAATAATCACCTCTGCCCAACACCCATAGAAATTATAACATATATACTTACTCTAGAATGCCAATTCAATGGGACGAAAGTGTTGTAAAAAGTTCGATGCATTATTTAGTGCGCATGATCAGGACCAGTTTCATTCATACCAGGGTGGGTTTCTGTGAGATTTTTAAATGATTCATGAAATTGAGTAAAATCGATTTGATAATACGTTGGTGTCATGGCAGTCTATGAGACACGAAAAGTTTCGGTGGGCATATACCTATGTTGTGAAACTGATTAAATCCGAGAAATTCGTCGAATAAAATAACAATGATAAAATATATCTTGAGTATAGGTAACTATTGGTGACGTTTCTGAAATATACATATTTTATGATTTTTTTTTAAGTTTAATTCCTACGGAAAGAAACATCCTGTATTGAAAAGGGGGAACATTCTCCATGAAAATTGAAAAATGAAAAATGTGATTTATTCAGAGAACATCGTGAGAACCAAAGGAAGGTAGGTAGGAATTGATATTCTGCGAAACAGATTTTCGGCATGTCTCCAAAGTGACGGCATATGGATGTGCTGAGGACTGGAGCTCGACGGGTCAGTCTCGAAGGGACCGCTAACGGTGGAACGATTGATAATATTTCGGAAGAGCATCCTCCTTGGAAATATCTATAAAACACAGATAGATCGCCAACCTTTCTGCGATGTTCCAGAGGAGTGAGCTAGCTTGTGAGTGAAGTTGTTGGATCACCATTCTGAAATTATTACCAAGTGCGTATTTATTTCATTCACGATTTTTCCCCGTTCTGCATTCACTGGCTGATATCGGAGCTTTAGAAGAGAAAGAGGTATGAAGAGTACTATCATCTGCAAAGCTGATTACTGGACATGAGGTAGCTCCCAACAAATCATTGATGTGAAGAAGGAAGTGTTGGTGCTAGAACTGATCCAGTGGAACACAACTGGAGAGGCAAGCCATAAGATGAATGATTCATCCAGAAATATCCCAGTCCTATTTTCAAAATTTCAAATTGGAATCTGAACTGAAAATAGGATACAACAGTCAATATAATTATATTAATTAAAGTAAAGGTTTAGTTAAGCAATATGCACATCTTTGCACTTGGCTACACCATACTGATGATGAACAGTCTGAGGCACGTGTCGACTGTTGGTCTACATTTTAAGGGTTATACCCAATACATTCGTTTTTGGTGAGTTAATACAGCAAGTGAAATAAAATGAGAAATAAAAGAAAATGAAGAGTAATAATAAATGGATTGTTTATAGAGCTGAGTGACTCAATATAAGAAATAAGAAACTGCCAATCAAAATTTTGAACTTTGCCATTTTTAATGTTTATAAATATTATATGAATACTTTTTGAAAATAAAGGTAGTACTCTGTGTTTATTTTTCAAATGTGTACTTTTTCCTGATGGCCAATAGAACTACAAAAAGAATCTACAAAAATATATAAATGGTTGGGTAATAAGTGCATAATATTGATTACTGAACATACTAAGTTCGAATAATGGTTTCCAGGAATATTTCCTTTATTTCCACACCATAGAACCAAGCACGTCAACATTGTCAAAATTAAAATTTCACTACAGAAAAACCCGAAAACCAATAACGTACACACTACCGATGAATAATTGAAGTAAACAACAGTAATAAGAAAAGCACATCTAAATAAACACAATAACGTTAATGGTTAATTTCACAATGAACACAAATCGCATAAACCACCAAACTAACCCAAACCGGCTCTGGTAAACTACCAGCCTTTCTCTGCGGCAATTGAAAACTGTTAACACTGTTGCACGATCCCAACAATTCAACGGGAATTTGGGTAGGCTTCACAGTAATGCTAGGTTATTTTCGACAGAATCTCGACTACAAAGATAAAATTTTCTGAAATTTGTCAACGCTGCAGAGCTAGGAGACTGGTTATGGGCATGCGCATTGATGAAAACATTTGGAATTTTACAACACTTTTCAGTGTCCCACGAAGAGGGGATTGGCATTCTAGAGTAAGTATATATATTATAATTTCTATGCCAACACCTAGCAAAGTTTTTCTACAAGAACAGACTTAGCTTCTTCTTGATTATACAAAGGTCGTTCGGTATTCAGTCTATTATTGCGTGGAAATTATTTTTTCCTTGCGGAAAAGACGAATTTCTTCCAACCTGAATTCAATAATTATTTCTGACTTCTAAGAAACTACCGTGATTTCGGATCTTTTCTGTCTGTCATAAAAAAAACTCGTAAACAATGAAAACAACGAAATTGTAGCTTTTACCTACTTTACAGCTTATCCAGAAAATTCGTTGAACGACTCAGAAAATTCACTTCGAATTTCACTAGCGTCTAGCGACAGCCCGGATATTTTGGCTGGCGAGCATTCATAACCTCCAAATTGGCAGCTTCCTTGGTCTGATTTTTCAAAAACACATAAAAAGGTAATTTTTCACAGTTTTCAATTTCAATTCTGCCTTCCTCAAAACCCGTAAATCGTAATTTTTCACATTTTTAAAGAAGACTGAACGGTTGAAAAAAATGTGAAAAATTGCTATTTACGGGTTTTGAGAAAGGCAGAATTGTTGAACACTGTGAAATATTAACTTTTTATGTGTTTTTGAGAAATCAGACCAAGGAAGCTGCCAATTTGGAGGTTATGATACTGTCAATATGCTCGCCAGCCAAAATATCCGGGCTGTCGCTACACGCTTGTGGAATTTCATGTTCGTCAATAAACCCGTCGATTCTAAGGAAACAAGTGTTGTCGCTTGCAGCAGAGGAACAAGGGAACAAATGGCAATTACCTGGAGAACCAGTGAATCCCCGGGGGTTTAGTGCTCGTTAAAGAAGAAAATCTATTTCCTTTAAAGTGGCTATTAGCTCGCGTCACAGACTATAGACTTGTGCAATGAGGCACGTTTTTATATCCACCGTATATCCACCATTGGTGAGCTGACGTCAGTCACCGCTACACCGTGGTGGAGTCACCAGTGCTACATTAAAAAACGCAGTTCTTCACATCTGACAACTGATAATCGATCAAAAATTGACAAGATAGAAAAATAAAGTGATGCACTCACCTATTAGCGTTTGAAAAACAATTATTCGTTGTGAAATTTAACATTTATAATATGCAATAATATATATATAAGTATATCACTTGAAATTTCCTAATCTCTGACGCTAATAGTAGTGCAGTCAATATACTTCGTTATGTATCCTATGTTATTTTCAATTAAATCATCCATTTCTTTAATTTTTTAATACTACCCTCCAAACCTCTTATTAATTGTTTGAGGTTAAGCTGTCATTCAGTCGTTTCCTAATCCACCAAATTTGTCTACCACCTCGAAACATCGGTTGAATGTTGAATGGTTTGCAATATAGGTTGATGCAACGGTGATAAAAAACCGCGTTGGGACGTCAAACTGAAATCCATCAACGCAGTTGGTGGATTGGTGCCTATACTCACACAAATAGGTGTTATGAAGTGAACATGAACTATCCTATATTGTGGACGAGGGGGGTGATGGGTGGTGAAATGTTATGGACAGTTTTTTTACATTTAGAGTAAGAACGTTAGAAGGTCCATAATACAAACGAAGAATGACAACTTGATCCAAATGAAATGAGCGGGCATACCCGATTGAATACGGACTTAACGTGTATAAGGCCCTCACTTGTAAACAAACAAAGTTATGTTGCCTTCAAGACAACGATGGAAAGGGCATCTATATGGTCTTTTATTACTCTGAGGTGAAGACAATATAGCACGTGTAGCTGCAATCAGAGCCTCAAAGGGTATCTTCAAGCAAGCTTTGAATAAACTTTGTGTTTAGCCAATTGAGAATGAAGCAAACTAAAATTTCAATTGACTTTTTTATTTTTTGGTTGAAACGTGAAGGGGGTGGCATGAAGAAACGAAAAAGAATGCGACACTATCTTTTTGTAGAGGACGATCAACTTACGTTAGACCATCAGTTTTTAAATTCATCGATGGATAATGCGCATTCGTGCTGTCATTGTCATTTTCCATTAGTTAACCAAGGATATGCAATGCTCATCGATGGATCCATCGATGAATTTGAAAATTTGCCCGTTCCGTCAAAGGTGACAACTCTTCGAGAATTTTTGATATCTATACGATAGTAATTTTGTAACAGTTGTTATTACAGTCCGTCGTTATGTGAAGTTAACCACTATATAAGGTTGTTTCGTCTGCTACGAGGTGTAGTGTGGCCGTGGCGTGGTGTAATTCACACCACATTCAGAAGGAATCTGTCAATTCAGTCGGCAAACGAATACTAAAATCAAAAGCGTCTAGCCGTACCAGTTCTACTTTTGATCCCGCAGGTCCGCATGCGTACTTTGTTTACGCTAGAAGCGGGGTGAACCGTCAAAATGGCTGCTCCACGCCTATTCTTTCTGAATTTTGAATAAATATTCGTTATTTCGTAACAATTTCAGATTGCCAATAAGTCGGACTCACAAGCTAGGTTAGCTTGCTCTGGTTAGGTTTGTGTGCCAATTGCGAGCAAAAAAACAAATTCACGCAGTTTAAACTCAGTTTGCCTTATTGTTTTGTTATCTAAATAACGCGGCCATTAAAAGTTGTGCGCATGCGGACCTGCGGGATCAAAAGTAAAATTTGTACGGCTAGACGCTTGTAATCAAATCGAGTGTAAATAATTTCACCAAGTGTAGGAGAGTGCTACATTTCGATGCAAACGAATGGACTTTATATTGTGTTTTGAGTAAGCATAACTCTTCGTTTTCGATTGGAAAATAATATACCTATATCATGTGAAGAAACTTTATATGTGTTACTGATGATGATGAATTTCATCATTGGGGCACTGAGCAAAAAATACGCCTGGTAATGGAACTTTTGACGTTTTCCGCTATTTCAGTTACACGAATCTGAAACTAGATTACTAGAGAACATCACAAAACTCAATTTGAAAAGACTTGTCTTTTTCCTTTTAACTCGCTCTCAGTCCGAGATCCTATGTCCGAACGCTCGTCCACTGCGCCAACCGTAGCTACATCCATTATCACGATCACGTACAGAAAATCGACTTGTCGAACGTGAAGATGACTTCCCAATGGCGCTTTTCTATTTTTTTCGCGTCGCGCGTCATACATTCTGACGGGCGAATTCCCGATACGATTCACCAATTCGCCAATCAGAATGCATGAAAAAGGCGTGACGAGTACGAACTCACCTTAACCCGACAATTTGACTGGTGACATGTGCCATGTGATTGACATGAGAAGGGCTGCGTTCATAAACTTACTCAGAGTAAGGACTGCTTACTCCGAATCATTAGTAAACTTACTCTAGCTCTATAGAGTATGCAATGGCAATCGTTTAGAATCTTACTTAGAGGAAACTCTACGTACTCTGTTTTTGAAAAGAGTAGTGATATACTCTGACAGTGATGACAATGACAGGGAACTTATTTGATAATTTGTGTTTGTTGTTGTTTGTATTTTCACATTTCCACGTGCTTTCAAAGTGAAAATTTTGGAAAATACGGAAGTTTCGACAACTTATAATTCATGGATTATCGTCCCATGATACGGATTTTCATTTAGTATCAATTGACCTTATTAATTAGGCGCCATGTTTGGATTCGTCCCGTTCCGTGAAACATAGAACCCATTTGAAAACGTACTCCTAGCGCCGCTGACGGATGTATGCATCGGTACTTCATACAGTTCAAGCTTTCACTGTTAGAGGGCTCTCAAAGGCTGTGTAATATTTGCCTTAAACTGTCAAAATTACCCAATATTCCGGAAACAACAAACAACCACAAGTAGCGCCAGTGTTTGGGGGAAGTTATTCGACGTCAAGGTCAAATCGTGTTTAAATCGAAGAGCAGTAATTCTAGGAATAATTTTCACTAAATGTGATTTTTGGGACCCGAATCGATGCAGAAAAACCAAAAAATAAAATCATGCGTGTTTCCTATTCTATTTTCGACAAAATAAGTGCGATGGCATTATGGTTGAATCGATGGGAGAGACAGAGATAAAACTGTTTACGCAGTTAGCAACCTTGACAGTCGCATCTAACATCCAATATGGCGATTATATAATATGGTAATTTGGCAGGGATACTGTTATTCATAAAAATAAAGGTATGCTTCAAAGTGGGAAACATCGTAACTAATTTTCAATAAAAAAAAATGATTAATAAAGTAATATTAACCATGTAGTATGCAGATACCACAATACTGAACAAAACCTCAATTTTATGAATCAATATTGTCAATGTCAATATTGTTATTGGCAATGTACTCTTTGCAAAGTTGTGATGGACCTGTACTCTTACTCTACTCTCAGAGTAACATTATGAACGCAGCCCAGTGAAAGGAATATTTTTCATAACCTCACTCTTCAATCTTCCTTCACGTACGACCTTTTTCACCTTGAATTGTGTCATGTAAGTCTGGTTTGCAGGAAATTCATTATACATTTATAATTTATTTCTTTCAGAATACTCATTCGATATGGCAACGATAAAATCTATCACCCTCTTGGGAAGTATCAACAAATCCTTCAGTAGAAGAATGTTTTCTACTTCAAAAGTAACAGCCTCAAAGCAAATGACAGTAAGAGATGCCCTCAACTCTGCAATGGACGAAGAAATGGAAAGGGATGAGAAGGTTTTTATTCTTGGAGAAGAGGTGGCTCAATATGATGGGGCATACAAAGTTACCAGAGGTCTATGGAAAAAGTATGGTGATAAAAGGGTTATAGATACACCCATTACTGAAATGGGATTTGCAGGTCAGAATTAAGTCTAGTATTATTCTACAGTGGATCTCTCTTCTCGGTGTCTTATAGCGCTTAGTAAAATTGCCGACTGATACTGGAATCCTTGTTGAAATGATTCACTAGTTACCATTGGTTTAGTTTTGTTTCAATTTACTTTCTTATCCAGGTATTGCCACTGGAGCTGCCATGGCTGGATTGAGGCCGATATGTGAATTTATGACTTTCAATTTTGCCATGCAAGCTATCGACCAAATCATCAATTCGGCAGCAAAAACATTTTATATGTCAGCGGGTCGTGTCAATGTACCTATTGTGTTCAGGGGACCAAACGGAGCTGCCTCAGGTGTAGCTGCACAACATTCTCAATGTTTTGGTGCATGGTATGCCCATTGCCCTGGTTTGAAGGTGAGAAGTGTTTGTGCATTGCTTTTGTTTACAATAAAATTAATATACATTTTCCGTCGACTGTTCATTTATGATGTATTTTAACTCACTAAAAATCGTTGATTAATGACCCCTGTTAATGAATGATTTTCTATTAATCAACGATTTGCTTATATGCAACCCAACATACATTGCTCTAATACATTTTATATTGGTTAGTACTATCTGTCATTATTTATTTGTCAATTCTGAAATAAAATTTGAGAGACTTTTCAATACCCCAGTAGTTGTCATTAAAAATCAAAGAAGTCTCGTTGCGTAATGGTAAATTCAGTCAGACAGACCAGAGAGGAGATACTGAGTTCGATTATTCAAACCAACACAAGGGCAAATTTTTTGTTCTTTTTTTTTATTTCAATTTGAAAAAAAATAAAACTAACCTGAAGGAAAATAAAACTACCCTGAAGGAAAATTAAACTATCTTTGAGTTGATATAAAAAGGAAATAGTGATTGTTTTTTATCGTATCGTTGAATAAATAAACATTCAAAGTAAGATATATCTATTTTTGAAAACTACGGTTGACGGAAAAGTTTTGTAACAAACTCGTGAATTAAAATGGCGATTAACAATCTCAAACATTAAGGCGTGAGCAGAGCAAGCGTTTTAAAATATCTCGATTGTTAATCACCCTTATTAATACACTTGTTCGTTAAATAACTATTATTTATACTGGGAGTCTTGATGTGTTGAGCCATGGAATATCTAGGGTTAACATACTTACTGGAATAATAATTTTGAAATTGGCAGGTCAGTCAATGGTTAGAAGAAAACTAACTTACTTTTGAATTTCAGTAAATATAATAAGTGGTTAGTTTTTGCAACTCAAAATATAAAGTTCAACTTGAAGTGCTCGCCGATTTCTCTTTTGCAATTCGGTCGTCACAGGGGGTTGAATTATCAGCAATAAAATTTTCACCTCCTGGGGCCCAAAAATCGGCAAAGCTGAGTTTCTGCTCGATGATCAGCTTATACAGTGTGACCCACTTAAGACAGGAGCACCCTTATAAAATCTACATTTTCCTACCGATTGGAATGATTTTTTTATCATTTGGTAGATATTCAAAAAGTCTACTAGGACATCAAATTTCATGAATAAATCTCCGGGGTCAACTAACCTGATCTTTCAAGATCAAAAATTAAAAAAAAATTGCTAGCGATTTTTTTAGAAAATTTCTAACTACCTACAACACTGGATTCGCGACATTTTCATATGGTTCATATGTAAATTACGTTGGAATGCATCAATCATTAAAAAATTTAGAGGGGAATGAAACTTTTATCAAAATTCGGAATACAAAAATTCCATCGATATCTGTTCATAAGTAAAAATTATAACATAATAAAATTTGAAAAATATGCTAAAGGAATTTCATTTTTATTTATCAACAGATTTCGATGAAATTACAGTCAGTGATATTTCGAAACTCCCTGAATCCAGTGGTGTAGACAAATTTTGCAGAGATAGCTTGTTAACAGTTCTGTGTGTAAATAACTGAGGGAATGCATCCTAAGTTTGGATATAAGAATAGAATAATCGACCTTATCAAATACCTTGTCAAAGTGCGTGTATATGGTACCCACTTTGCCCCCCACACTTTTTACATTTATTTATTTAATTTCAATTGAAGTTAATCTGTAAGGACTTGTCAAATATTACTTAGTACTTTCTCACTTAGTGTCAAAAATTGATAAGTACAAAGGTTTTTTTTTTATTAAATTATATGGTAGAGTATTTATAGTTCCGAAAATAAAGCACTTTGGCCCATATCGATTTAATGATATTTTGACAGAAGGTTCAAAATCTATACCATGCTGAGGAGCGCTTTTATCCTGGAAGTATCTCAGGAGTCGATTTTTTTTATAAAATTACAACCAGAGAAATAGATGGAAAAACTGATTCTGAATAAAAAATGTTTCATAAATTTTTTTTGTAAAATTAATATTTTTCGAGTTATTCGAGTTTTTAATCGGTTTTTCGCGAATATATCGAAAAATATATATTTCATCATAAAACTGTGGAAAGTGTAATTGTAGCCTATTAAAAAAAAGAAAATCATTTTCCTATAATTCCTTTAGGACCAATAAGGACCTAGTTAAGGCTTGTGAATGATTGGCTTTTGTTTGTCAAATGCTAAATTTGATAGATTCAGATTCAAGTAGCGATAAAATTGTGCATTTGACTAGAAACTTATAGGAATTTTTTTAAAGTACATAAAAGAGCTTTCTTTTAATATAAGTCAGTAGCATAAAAATTAAGCGAGTTATGATGGAAGTAAGGTCGATCCCTACCTTTTTCTATGAAAAAAATCAGTAAATTACCACCCAAATCAAAATTGATCATCGCCCTCCTGTGATTCTCTTCATTTATGTATAATCAATGAATCCTAAAAGTTTGGCCAATTTGAAGTGCCTAATTTTCGAAAAAAAAATCTAATTTGTGTAATTATGTCTAGGTGATATCCCCCTACAACTCAGAAGACTGTAGAGGCTTACTGAAAGCAGCCATTAGAGATCCTGATCCAGTAGTGTTCTTAGAAAACGAAATTTTATATGGTGTTCAATATCCAATGTCGGACGAATCATTGAGTAAAGACTTTGTTTTGCCTATAGGAAAAGCTAAAATAGAAAGACCTGGTAAGTCATACATCATCTTGTCTTCTTCTAGGTGCGAACAGTAAATTGTTTTAGGAAAACACATAACGATTGTAGCCCATTCTAAAGCTGTAGAAACATCTTTGGAGGCTGCAAAGGAATTAGCTAGCAAAGGTATTGAAGCCGAAGTTATCAATCTAAGGAGCCTCAGACCTTTGGACACAGAAACCATTGCAAAATCAGTAGTAAAAACTAATCATCTCATCGCAGTTGAACAGGGGTAAGTGATTTGACCAGTTCCTCCATAAATTCGGAAATTTTCATGTAAAAGTTAACAGGTGTATAATATTTTTACTTATATAGTAATATAAATTGGGACTTCATAGGTATTGACTAACGTTTGTAAATCATTTGCAAATATATAAAATAACATTGGGAGCAATATAAGTACTCAAATTAAATTGATTGATTTCACTGATTGATGAAACTGAAGAAGGTAAGTTTAGAATGAAAAAATTCAGTCAAGACTTTTCCAATACTGTAATAAAAGAAAATGATAATTGTGTTCTGATGGTTTCGATAAACAAATTCAAATATTTCAGCTGCAACTACAGTAATTTTCCTAGACTTGTATGAAGCTTTTGATTGTCTCAAGGAAGATATTTTAAAATATTACAAAGTTATTGTATTTGTGGAAAAGATTAATCATAGATGCAGTAATTTCTATGAAACCTACAAAAAAAATTATTGTATTTTGGAGAACATTGCACAAATAGCTGTATTTCCATGTCGGTCGCGGTATTAGCCAGAGAAATAGTTGTTTTCTATCAGATATTCTAACTTTTTGGGAACCGTTGGAGAGACAGGTTTCGACCCTGTTTAGTTTAATAATTTGTTATTTGTAAAATTTTAAACAATTTTGTCACAAAGTGGTTGGGAGAGCCGAGCATCCAGGTTATAATGTCTAAATGAAAAAAAACTCGAAATGTGTAATTTTTTGGTACTGAAAATAAATCAAATTTTCAGAAATCTTAATTTTGTCATATAAAAAAACTAATAATAGACATGTTACTCATATAACTACATATTAAAATCAGGTGAAGAGAAAGGAGAAACACAAGTATATATTTTAAATATGAATATTAGTGTATTATACTCAAAGAAGTCATCTATTGACAACCACTGCATTTCTTTCAACATATGCCCAGTAGATGTTCTCTTTGAGCATGTGAGTATGATTCTCATAGCTCGATTTTGAAGTTTCCTAAATCTGGACATTTCATTTTGATTGAGTAGGTAAAGTATTGTCGAACAGTAGGTAAAATGAGGTAATATTAGGGTCTTGAACAGAATAGTTTTGGCCCATCTTGTCAGAAAAGTAGAACATCTATATAAGTGGTAGATTTTATATGAAATGATTTTTATTAAATTGTTTGCAAGTTCTTTCAATTTGAGCTGTCTATCTATAATTACTCCTAAATATTTAAATTTCTGTACCATTTCAATTGATTCGTCACTACAGTAATATTTAGCTGACTCGCAAAACAATCTGTAATTATTTTCGTTGCAATTATATATTATACACCTATTGAAAAGGGGAACATTCTTAATGAAAATTGAAAAATGTCGACCAAAATGTATTGGGGATTAAATGCGAGAGAAGCGAACTTTGCTTCAATAAATCAACGATTTCTGTGAATGATATTTTTTAATAACATTCTCCCTATCTTATGTAATGAATTTTCAATGAAAACTAGAGAAAATTGAAAAAAATTAACTATCTCAATGAAAATGCGGATTTTCACTTACAGATTTTTTTCTTTTCTGTTAAGAGTCTTTTCACAATATATATCAGATGTAGTTCAATGTTCAGCGTGGATTTAGCCGGGGAAGTAGTTGTTTTGTTAGATATTACAAATAAAAAATCACATTTTTCAATTTTTCCTGAAGAATATTCCCCTTTTCAAGATGAATACCTCCCAAGAGGTTATCTTGAACGATGGAAAATAGCGACTAAAGTTTGTCTTTCAGCCGCAGATGATTCCACAACAGAATATCCTATTCAATAATAATAATAATAATTGAACTTTATTGAACCAATTACATTGATCCAATCGGCCATTGACCTAAGTCCTTCAGCCCATCCTATTCATATTTTCGAACAAAACTCATTATACACCTAGTTTTTATTCAGCCACAAATATAAAATGGCCTAAGCTTCAGGTTTTGAGATTCTTTTCACTTCTGCTTTTTTCAGTTGGCCATCATGTGGAATCGGCGCAGAAATTTTGGCCCGAATCATGGAAAGCGAAACTTTCTTCCACCTAGATCAACCCGCAGTGCGAATCACTGGTGCCGATGTTCCTATGCCATACACAAAGTCCCTAGAAACAGCCTGTTTGCCGCAAGCAAGACATGTTGTAGAAGCCACTAAGAAATTGTTGAAAGTAAAGTAATGGAGCTGAAAAATCAAACTTTATTCAGACAAATCGGGATTCAGACGCTAAGAGTGAAGTTCAACGTAGACTTAACTGGTCGCTGTATGTTGATGTAATCTCACATCAGCTGATAGTTTTTTGTTTTTTCATTGATGAGGGGTTATATCCAAATGACAGTTATAAATTCAAGATTGGTGGGCTTGTCAAAATGATGGAATATATGGGGCACTGCAAATTGAATAACTGTGTCATATAGTACTTTCACTATCAAATTATTAGTTACCAAATCAATTGACATTACGGTGTGATATTCGTTAAGTTCATTAATTAATTCCTCGGGAGAAATCCCTTTTTCAATATTGCCTTCCTTATACTCAATCATTATACCAATGTAAATGATTTTATGAAAATGTCCGTATTCTATATGTTATTTCCAATTTTTTATTTGCATGCATTTGAGTGAGTATTCCATAGTGCAATTCACTCACGTCAAATCAGGGTCTTCGCAGTATTTGGTAAAATAAGACATTTTTTATGTTAGATATGATTATCTAATTTCTTAATCCTCTGTATAATGTTGGTAACATAGGATACTTCTCGGAAAAAATCAAATGAAAGTGGCTGAATTATATACTAAATTGTTTTATGAATCGTGATCATATAAGTGAAGAATAAAAATATTGCATTTTATTTATACTCTGTTTCTGTTACATTAATTGTATTGTTTTTTGCATATTCCATCCAATCTTCTGAAATTTTTGAAAATAAATTATTTATTATCAAATCTTCGATTATTTGTAAACCTTACCTCTATAGATTCAAGAATGTAGGTACACAAACAATCAGTACATAATATTAGGTATAATATCGAAATTTCGACTTTTTTCTCGAAATCTCGACAAAGTCGAAGTGATTAAATTTCGACATAAAAGTCGAAATTTCAACATGAAACTCGAAATTTCGAGAAAAAAGTCGAAATTTCGAGAAAAAAGTCGAAATTTCGAGAAAAAAGTCGAAATTTCGACATTAATATCGAAATTTCAACATTAATATCGAAATTTCAACATTAAAGTCGAAAATTCGAGAATCAAATCAAATCACTTTATTTCTTTGAGACAACATACATTGTATAAGAATGGGTCAGATGGTTGTGGATGCTTCCGCATTATAATGCGGTGGTTAATCAAATAAATAAACAAAAAAAAAACATTACACTTAAAATTATATGACGTCCTAACGAGTTCTAATCACGTATACAGAATGAATATATACACACAAACACATATATGATATATACACATATGTTACATATATACACATATACAAATATATACACAAAAACATATCTATATATACCTACATCAATTCGGATCAAATCTTGACATAGAATAAAACAATGTTAGTTTCATGACTGACTGGTACATATGAGAAAGAAAAAAAAAAAAAAGAAAAAGGTGTATAGTAAATAAAAGAAGAAGTAGTATAGTAAATAAAAGAAGAAGGAGAAAAAAGTCGAAATGTTGAAATTTCGATAGTAATGTCGAAATCTCGACTTTTTTCTCGAAATTTCGAGTTTCATGTTGAAATTTCGACTTTTATGTCGAAATTTAATCACTTCGACTTTACTGTCGAGATTTCGAGAAAAAAGTCGAAATTTCGAGAAAAAAGTCGAAATTTCGAGAAAAAAGTCGAAATTTCGAGAAAAAAGTCGAAATTTCGAGAAAAAAAGTCGAAATTTCGAGAAATTGAAAAAAGTTGAAGTGATTAAATTTTGACATAAAAGTCGAAATTTCAAGAAAAAATTCGAAATTTCGACAATAATGTCAAACTATCAACATTTCAACAAAAATCGTGCTTTAATCGATTTTTTCAAAAAATTATAATTTTTTTCCAACCCTGGACAAATTCAATACCATGTTTTACTTTAAATAAGCGAACTATCCCTGTAATAATATAATGATTCACACATGAAGTGGCAGTTTCACGTTGAGTATACAGGGTGTAATCTAACCTCTTGCACTCCCATGAAGGATGGGTGTGTAATGCCATTTCATAACGAATGGCAGGTGTGAAAAATTCGGAAAAAAAAATGTGGCAATTTTAAATTTTGTTGGAAAATTCGGAAAATCCCGTATTATTGTGGCTCTGATCCGGTCAGCTGACGTTCGGCGGACAACGATTCCCAAAATTTCGAAGAATTTTAAAACACAATTTAAACTTTCCATAATTTTTTTTTCAGTCAGATACATTATACTTCGTCAACTTATTATATCGTAATATCACCCCCCCATTATAATCAAACATTTCTTAGAATGAACAGTTATTTGATTATAATGAAATTTAAGAGATTGAAATGAAGTCAACTTCAAAACTTGTTATATGTATCAAAGATAAAATGAATAAAAGTAAAAAATTTAAATTAATATTTATAAGGTACAAAACAGTTTCTAGAGATATGGAGTTTTTACTGATCATACAAAATAATAGTACTTCCTAAGTGCTAAGTTATTTTACTTTAGTTAAGGCACCACCTTTATCTATACTAACTGAATCCAGCAGTAAAATCATCTCATGAGTCGAAAAAATGTTGTTAATAACATGGTTGGAGTCTTGAGTCAACACATGCTCAACATTTTTTTTAATATATGAAAATTAATCATCTCCTTGTTTTTCTCCTCCTTCTACTTGGACCAGGTTCATTTGGATCAGTGTCACTATCAACGTCCATTTCGGTCGAATTGTCATGATCCTCGGTGATTTCTGAAAAAAGAAAAGGTTTTTTCAAAATTAGTGAAATTATCATATGCCCAGTTCCTTGTATACTGCGTTATTTCCTTGATTTTCATTAATAACAAGTACTCAGTTTAGTCAATGTAATAATAATTATAATCTTTTTATCTCTCTCTCTATATATTTATCAGTCAAGATGAATTTACACATATCAAATGCAAACACCATAGAACAGATAGATAAGGTGGAGTAGAATTTTTCCAGACTTCCATTGCCTAAAGAAAAACAGAAAATTATTCCTCTGTATTAGTTTTAAGTCACAAGGTTTTGGTTATTCTCTTCTACAGGTGTTCACACTTGAGAACAGCTATAGATGACTCAAAAATAAAGATTTTCTTTGTTTTTTTTACCCAATAGAAGCTCGGAAAAATTATACTCAACCTGTAACATCAACAACTTTCAAAAAAACTTAGATAAGTTTATTGTGTCTAAGAAAAACATTCTTATCAAGAAAAATATTATATAATAACACTAATTTATATAAGTTTCTTATAATCATGATAGATATTACTAATTAGAATTGAATATAAATTTATTCATCATTGAATATTCTTACATAAATACATTTATAAAATTTTATTGAACAGTCAAAACAGGATAGATGTATGTAAAGACATACAGTTTGAAAAAAAAAGTTGAATTATAATAGTATAATGTATAATGTAACGATCATTTATTATTAACGATTACATGAGATTACATGAGAGTTTCATATGCTATTTTTTCTACACCCGATAAATAATGAAGAACTACAAATATTATTTATTTGTTCCGGTGAAAATATTTTTGATTTTTTTCCAACATTTCCTTTGGCTTTTGCTTTAATAAAGCTTGTAGCTTCTTACATTCAGAAATTTCTATATAATGGTTAATATTTACCAACGATTTTATTATTGAATAATGTGTCCATGTACTAGGTGATTTCATAGTTTCCATCAATTCTTGAAAAAAAGCAATCAAAACATTTTTGGAGAATGTCGAAATATTATTTGTATTTCTCTAGTTTATAAACTGTTGATATAGTTTTTCGTACACTTTCCTAGATTTTTGGGGTAAAATATTTTTTACTGCATTTTCTGCTTTCTCTGATATGTGTGGGGGAGTCAATGGCACTTCTTCTATATCGCTGATATCAGACATTTTGATAATATAATTATCGAAGTTTAGCTATATTCTACAAAAATTTAATACCTGCTGATTTTGACCAATAAAACAATTAGATAGGAATCTAAGGCAGAAGATAAATGCACAGCATGCTCTGAAAAATTATGGGTTTCTATTGATTAAAAATCTGTATCATTATGAAAAAATTTGTATCATAATGGATCTCATTATGAAACTGTACGGGTGTGGGAAAAAAAACATTATTCATTTGGACTGTAAAATTTGATTCTTTAGACGATGGAATTCTAGAAAAACCTCACTCAAATGAACCATTCTGAACCACTTTCAAACTTACTTTCATTTGATTTGTTCACCGACGTATCTGCTCTTTCTCCATCTTCTGGTCTAAGAGAGTTTTGTGATTTATAGACAATATCCCAGTCTGTTCCTTCCCAGGGATTCTGGCAACACGGACAGGTTTTTTGATTTATCAAATATTTGGACAAGCAATATGAATGTAGCATTTTCTGACATGACTGACACTGATTTCCCTGAAAATAAATATTAAATTTTAGAAAATAATTGAACAGATCTTGGAATTCAATTTTGACAGAGAATTTAGGTGAAATTTTGATGCAAATTGGAACGAAAAATTGTTCTGAAATTTCACTCAACTCACCGAAAATACCAGCTCGGAACAGAGATTACACATGGAATTTGGACAATGAATTTTCAAGTAAGAAGTGAATTCTAGAATCAGTCTGGGACCCAAATGAACATGTGAATCCTTTTTAACAAAATAGCCTGCTTTCAACCATTTATACAAAACATTCTGGCCATTATCCCTAGAGAAAAAACCTGTTAATGTGGATGTAATATTTATACAAACAATTAATGTCAATTTGTGCTCATCGGAATTCAAGATTTCTTGCAAAATAGTATGAAAATACTCCAGTTCTAAGGCTGAATAGATATTTTGTAGTCTTGATATTTCATCATTTTTTGTATTCATCCAAACAATCATATCTTTGCAAGTAACTTCACATGTACTGATTACTATTTTGAAGAATTGTTGAGATATTTGTCTATTTATTTCAATAATAAGAGTTTTCAAGTCCGTCATAGTTTGGACTTTTTTAGTTGCACCTGAAAAATATTTTGATTTAATATCTTGATATCAGATTTTTTAGTAAAACTTTTACCCTCACTAACATGTTTACAAAATGTTAACGCATTTTCAACAGTGGTAACACCATTCCTTAGCATATACTGAATGAAATATCGATGAATTTTGTTCATTTTGAAAACGATCCCTAAGTTTTCTGCTTTTCACTCTGCACCGGTTTTTCACAGTTGAACTAAAATAATGTCACTATAAACTTTACATATGATTTCAAATTTGAACTCATCAATCTATCTTGGACTGATTAAAAACTGCAACTCTGCAACCTTTTCCGAATTAAATTTGAATTTTAGTTTTGAACATTTAAATTTTTGAATGATTTATCTGTCATAAGTAGAGGTTAAATTATAACACAAACTTCTTCTTCTTTTATATGACTATTGCTTCGATGCAGTGCATTTAGCCAGTGCGAAACCTGGAGTTACAATTTATTTCTTCTTCTGAACTTGACCAGCAACTCCCCACTATTCAGTGATCCGCCATGCTCTGGCCGGGTTACAGGCATGAGTGATAGGACCTGCAGGCGGAGTGTGGATCTTGCTAGAGGCAATCCCACTCCACCACCGAATAAAAATTTTCAATTTTCATTAATTTATTTCCATTTCTTTCATTAATTTATTTATGTCTTGTTCTACAACTTGCTCGGCAACTCCCCACTACACAGTGATCCGGCATGCCCTGGCTGGGTTACGGGCGTGAAAATGGGACCTTCTTCAGGAGGTGGAGGGTGGATCTTGCTGAAAGCAATGCCACCCCACCACCAAATAAAAATTTACACTTTTCATACTTTTCATGCCCATCACTACTGACGGCAAATACCACGACACAAATGAATTCTAGCCCCACGTGGAATCCTTGTACTATCTTTGAGGCTGAACGACTAGTACATTCGCTCTTTCAGTGTGACGTCACGCCGCCAAATTTGTTGGTGTAAGTCAGTCTGGATGTCAACAAAGCGTAGCGGCTATTGGCTATCATCGGTTTGCATCCAATTTGCATCTAAAGATCGACTTACACCAACAAAAATTGACGGTGTGCCGTTTTCACTAAACGCGCGTGTTGTACAATGAGAATGAAATGGGTCGTTTCATGCTCATTGTACACTACACTTTTTCTACGACCATCTGAATCATAAACAAATCTGTAATGTTTTTAATAACACTTATAATTCTTGACGGCGACAAGCATCGTTGATTTCCATAATACATACAACCGAAAAAGGAATTGAAGATACAAGTATTGAAAATTATTGGTGCAGCAAAATCACGCTTAAAATAAGAAAACATGGTATGTTAAAATCAATTATATTGATAATTGAAACCAGAAATTAAACTTTAATATTAATTTACTGAACTTTTTTAAAACTTGATATTCGATATTCAATAATTTGTGGAACACTAACACAAATGTATTTATGCTTACAGCTACCTGACTTACACTAAGAACTAGAAATCTTTGAAACAATAAAAACTAAAATATATATTTAAAAACAATTCGATTATTTTATAATTATTTCAAATGACAAAAACAATATATATATATATATATATATATATATATATATATATATATATTAGGCACTTTGCAGCCTTGGTCCCTTCTTGATACACTTTAACTGCGATGAATCATCCTCAGAACACAGAATTAGGTACTTTTTTGCAGCCAAAACTGAAAAACATCAAATAGTCATAAATGTCAAAGGATTTTATTTAATTGATGCATTAATAGCTCAACTAACAATTTTATTGCACCACAAATAATCTGAACCGATAATTAAGTTCTTTTATTGATAGCTACTCTCTACACTATTTATAGTTATGTATTGCATGTGCCCCATGTTTTTAGTTTCTAATCTTACAACTATTTTAATAGCAATCAAAAGTTGCCAAGTATGAATTTTCAGGAAAATTTAGAAAAAGTTAGACATCTGTATGTGGTTTTATCCTTCATAAGTATCAGATAAATTATTTTAGACTTTTTAGTCTGTTATAAAAACATGGAACGTTAATTTTTTTATTTTATTTTATTATTAATTCCTGCTTTTTAGAATTGAGTGAATGACATTTTGGAATTGATTTGAATACTTTGATGGCATCATTACAGTTAGCGAGTTAATAAAAATCACATTTACAGCGGCAAAAGTTAGCTGCAATTTCTACAGCGACAAATACACTAGAGTTTTTAAATTCTCACCTAGTAAATCATTGAAAGCTCTAGCCATGTTCTTTCTAGTAATGGGTCTTTCACAAATGTTTTCAATAGTGAGTAAACTTTCGCTAAAATTCCATGCTACAACAAAATCCATGATTTTCTGACGCCTAAAAATTAAAAGGTCCGTTAGTAACGAAAAAAAGAGAGAAATTCTATGTTTACCTCAATCTGGACTTGTCGTCTTCCTCCGGAGATTTGGGAATTCTAAAAAATTAATAAAGTTATGAAGTGTTATAACCTTCAACATGTGCTTTAGAGTGGTATATTTTGATGGATATCAGTTGAATTATATGCCATTCATAAACAAACCAAAAATGGTGAAATACTTTACCTTTTTGGTCCCTTTCTTTGTACAGTTGGAGTAACCAGTTTTTCTGTTGGCGGAAGTAACTCCTCTACAGGAAGGGCTATCTCTTCACCTAGTTGAGGAAATTCTGTATTTAGTGGTGGTGCAGCCTCCATTGGCACTTCTGTAGAAGGCGGCACAACTTCCAATGGAAGCTCTTCTAGGACTGTAGGTTGTACTACTGGCGGTTCTTTTTCTAAGGTCACTGCTAATAGCTCTTGCTCTAAAATGCTAGGAGAGAGATCAAACAAAGAAGTGAATAAGACAATACAGAAAAAGAGCAATTTTTGAAACAACTACCAAAAATACCATATACACCGATAGCGTAGTCTTATTATTGCAAATACCTGTCAGAGAGCTCCCCTGGCTAATACGATGACGGGTATTGAATTATATCTATCAGATACTTGTGCATGTTCCTCATTGCAGAGGATACAATTGCAAATACTTCTCCTGTAACCAACTAGCAGAAAATATAGGCGAGAATGGTAGTGTCTCGTGGTCCAGTGGTAGTGTCTCGTGGTCGAGTGGTAGTGTCTCATAGTCGAGTGGTAGTGTCTCATAGTCGAGTGGTAGTGTCTCGTAGTCGAGTAGTAGTGTCTTGTGGTCGAGTAGTACTGTCTCATGGTCGAGTGGTAGTATCTCGGGGTCGAGTGGCAGTGTCTCGTGGTCGAGTGGTAGTGTCACGCGATCGAGTGGTAGAGTCTCGTGGTCGAGTGGTAGTGTCTCGTGGTCGAGTGGCAGTCTCCCGTGGTCGAGTGGTAGTGTCTCGTAGTCGAGCGGTAGTGTCTCGTGGTCGAGTGGTAGTATTTCGTGGTCGAGTGGTGGTGTTTCGTGGTCGAGTGGTAGTGTCTCGTGGTCGAGTGGTAGTGTCTCGTGACCGAGTGGTAGTGTTTCGTGTTCGAGTGATAGTGTCTCGTGATCGAGTGTTAGTGCCTCGTGGTCGAGTGGTAGTGTTTCGTGGTCGAGTGATAGTGTCTCGTGGTCGAGTGGCAGTGTCCCGTGGTCGAGTGGTAGTGTCTCGTGGTCGAGTGGTAGTGTCTTGTGGTCGAGTGGTAGTGTCTCGTGGTCGAGTGGTAGTGTCTCGTGGTCGAGTGGCAGTGTCGCGTGGTAGTTTCTCGTGGTTAAGTGGTAGTGTCTCGTGATCGAGTGGTAGCGTCTCGTGATTGAGTGGTGTCTCGTGGTCGAGTGGTAGTGTCTCGTGGTCGAGTGGCAGTGTCGCGTGGTCGAGTGGTAGTTTCTCGTGGTCAAGTGGTAGCGTCTCGTGATTGAGTGGTGTCTCGTGGTCGAGTGGTAGTGTCTCGTGGTCGAGTGACAGTTTCCCGTGGTCGAGTGGTAGTGTCTCGTGGTCGAGTGGTACTGTCTCGTGGTCGAGTGGTAGTGTTTCGTGGTAGATTGATAGTGACTCGTGGTCAAGTGGTAGTGTCTCGTGGTCGAGTGGTAGTGTCTCGTGGTCGAGTGGTAGTGTCACGTGGTCGAGTGGTAGTATTTCGTCGTCGAGTGGTAGTGACTCGTGGTCAAGTGGTAGTGTATCGTGGTCGAGTGGTAATGTCTCGTGGTCGAGAACACTTCCGTATTCTGAAACTGGATTTCATGGGTACCCTCTCCGAAGGCGTGCAATACACCGGCAGACTCGTGTTGAAAACATAAGGGTTCCTTCGGGAGGCTAACAATCTTTCAGGGAGCTAGATCAAGTTAAAGTTCTTATGGGAGCTAGGAGTTCTATTTGGAACCTTATGTCTGAAGGCTGTTCATTCTAGTTGCGGCCAGATATTTCTTCAGAGGCTGCCGAGCCTAAGTAAGATCCCAGTTGGAAATATAAAGTATGTGTGTCCATATAACGTCACAACTGTTTCATTTAGATTGTGAGATATTCATGTACTTTCAAGAAATGCTAACAGCCTGAATTTATCGTGAAGTTGTATAGTTCGAGAAGGAAAAATAACAATCAGTTATAACTATTAGTTTAGCGAAATATAATAAAATGTTCTAGTGGGTCCACAGGTAACAACATATTGAAACAAATGGAATAAACTACTCAAAGTACTCACCTTTGCTTCTCTCTGCTAGGGAGGCGAACTGGTACAGGTGGTTCTTCGAGTGATAGCTGTCTAAACATTTTAAAAACCAAAGTGTAAATAATCAAAGAGTGATAAATAATGAGACAAACCTCGGCCTTTCTTCAGAAGCAGGCGGTAAATCGCTCAGTCCCGATTGCATTTCCTTTTGGGGTGTTTCTATTTCTGATACGGGACGCCTCAAAGAGTCAGTCAAATCCTTTTCCAGAGCAGATATTGTGTGACGACCAGGCGTTCTAACTAAGCCACTCGAGGCCCTTAATGAACTAGTCCTGAAAAATATGAGAAACCACTACTTAAAAGAAACAATTGAAGTATTGATCAATAAATTGGTGTTTGATTGTGTTAACAGAAAGCACGCATTTTAGCTCATCAGGTGAACAGAAGCAACGCATGGTTGTACAAACTATCACCCGCATTTTTACTCACTACTGCTAGACAACTCGACTTTTGAAGTATTGCTCTCTTTGAGAACTGGTCAATTTGTTTGTGAGTAATATTTTGACTTGTAGTCAAATACCGGATATTTTTGATTAATTCAGACATTTGCAAACATTCTCTAGTAGCTACGAAAGTTTCATCAGTACTAGAGTTGTAGTTGAGCATCCGTGCTAGACGGTCGTGCCATCTGTCTAACGTCCGAAGCAGTTCAAGCTGATGAGGAACAGACCCGGCCCGGCGGCAGGTGTGAAGGATGATAAATACAATAAGAGTGTCCATCTAGTGCTTACTTTAAAAGATAGTATACTGCACCCATTTGACGTGCGTCAAAATGCAAAATTGTTGCTGTTCATCCAATTGAAACGGCGAATCGTTAGGTTGAACGCAGTGTATTGGTCGAGGGGCATATCGAGGCTGAAGATTTGTAAATCATTCTCTAAATAAGGTATTGGTAGATCAAACAAACTTGTCAAAGTGTCGGTGAGGGTTCGGAACGAGTTTTAATCGATAATGGATATACTATACCAGTGTGCGACAAGTGTTTTTGATCATAAAGCACCCATTAAGCATAAATTCACAGAGCTCCTAAAATCTGTCTTTCAAGTGTTGCAAAACCAAGGCAATAGGTTACTAGGTCTCCAAAACTTGTGCAGGAATTTATCATAAAAGTTGTACGACAAAAATAAAAGAAAAATTCACTCTTTGAAAGAAAATTTATTCAACTGCTGCAAAGACGATTCTAGTTCAGATACAGATTCCGAGGAAAATGGCGATTTAGAAAAAACTATCAGTGACTTGAATGAGGAGAGTACGAAAGCTCAGGAGGGCCACAAGAGTTTTTTTTTCACTTCGATTTTAAAGTGGAAATTTCGACTTTTATGTTGAAATTTTTACTTTATGATGTGATTTCGACTTATTTTGAAATTTCACTTTTTTTTCAAAATTTCTTATGACACACATTTCCATGGAAGAAATAATAATAATAATAAGAATACTCCCTCATAAACACTCGGAGAGTGTACCCCAAGGCATAGCCTGCGCGGATAGAGGACGACATTATTATTATTTGCCGTGGCTCTCCGGGGCGACTTACTGATCATATTGTTCCAATAACGTGTTGAATGAGTTGTAAAAAAACGCACCTCACAAGTTTCTGTCTGAAAAATCTGTTTTGAAAATAATAATACAACACAATTCAAAAATCGTAAACATGATGTATTTTCATGTATCCAAAAATTATTTTTGAAAGTGTTATTCACTTGTTAAATTCACTTCAGCCGAAAAAAAATTTCATTGTTTGTTTGCATGCATAAAAGCACAATTGAATTGAAACACGTTTTTTTCGGATTCAAACAAGTATACATTTGTTATTCAAGTGGCGTCCAAATAGGGGAGAAAACAGATCACGTTCCTCTTTTTGTAGCCACTGGTGGTAACTGATAATGTGATTATTTTTTCAAAATAAAGCACCCACTGAAAATTCCTTTCAATTTGATTGAAAAATTTTCAAAACTTGAACTAATAAAAAGTTTGTTCAATCTTTCATATTCAACACCCTATATCTCGGCAACAAACGGCATTTGAGGAAAAAAATAGGAGATTCCTATATCTTTTTCCAATGAAGTTTTCTGTTTCAATTTAGCACCATAGTTCACCCTCTGTACAATGAAAATATCAATCAAAATTGGGTGAATATAACATTACATGAGGTAACGTTTCCTTTTCAATTAGTATTTGGTTTTTTTCAATTTCGGAATTATATTTAAATATATTTCCATCTCAACATAATTTTTCACACTTGAGGCAATCAATTGAATATTCACCTGATAGATGAACCAGCTCTAACAGCAGCTCTAACTTCATCAACATCCTCCTCAAACCAGAACATATTGTACAAATTTTCATTGTGAACATTTTTGAAAGCAGACGGTAATATGCAGGTTGCATCAACAAACAGCCCTTCGTTCTCCTGAAAGAATAATCAGTGCATTATTATGTTTCTTGAGACCTACAGAAGTTATCATATCATCATTACTGTCAGTTTGACACAAAAAAACTCACCAGGCATCTATTGATACGAACAAAGACCTTCCTCTTGTTCCCAAGGAATAACTTCTCTCTTTCTTGCTTGGCCTGCAAAAAATTATTATTATTATTATTATTATTACAATTTCATTTTAGTGACAATGTTTTCATATTTAATATAATGTCATAAAATTTTGTTGACAAAATTTTCTTATTGTGTTTCTTATTTACATTTTTATATTTTTTCTCACTTAGTTGAAATGGCAACAAACTTTTAATTAAAAATGTCTACTTTTGTTTCGATTCAAAATAGGGAAGGCAATGTTGAAACCCTTTATATGATTTCCCGTGATACTGAAGTTGACAAAGTTGGGGTGTTTCCGACCCTAGTGATGTATTTTTTTCAGAAGGTCGCGATATATCAAGTCAAAATTTCATCGAGATCTGTTCATAAATAAAAAAATCATAAGATAATAAAATTTGAGAAATATGTATATCAACAAATTTCAATGAAATTAGAGTCAGTGATATTTCGAGACTCCCTTAATCCGGTTGTGTAGTCAAAGTTTTGATAAAAGTTCTGAAATTGAATTGGTGGGTTGTTTAAACGGCATATTTTTCAAATTTCATTCCCTTATAACTTTTTTATTGATTAACGCATTTCAACGTAATTTACATATGAACCATTTGAAAATGTCGCGAATCCAGTGGTGTAGTCAGATTTTTTATAGAAAAAACGCTAGTAATTTTTTTAGATTTTTACCTTGAAAAATAAGATAAGTTGGCCATGGAAATGGAGATTTATTCATGAAAATTGGTGTCCTGGTGGACTTTTTGAATGTCTACCTAACGAAAAAAAAAATCATTCCAATCGGTTGAAAAATATAAGTTTTAGAAGGGTGCTTCCATCTTAAATGGGTCACACTGTATATATATATATATATATATATTACAAAGTGCTATTTAAAAAAAAAAGTCACTTCTGGTTAAACCGGGAGTAGAGAATTTTCAGTAGTGGCGTCAAAATATGCGTATTCACTATCACTAAATTTGAAATCTGCATCTTCAAAACTATAGAAAAATTTGGGGGACGTATCCATCTCGTAGTCACCCGGTATATCTTACCTTTTTTCCTACAACCTCTACTTTCCTGTCAGGCTCCTTCACTCTCGAAACTCTTTCTTTTAATACTCCAACAGGTTCAGCAAGTGGCCGAATTTCTGGAACAACTGATATTTCCTCCGGAGTAGCTGCCTTTTCAGGTATAATGGTTGTTATTTCTTCGGGAGGTTGGAAAGCAACAGGAATCATCTCAGGTGTTGGTATTCGCTTTTCAAGGGCGGTTATTGTCGGGGGAACTTCAGTTTCAACAATTTCCATAGGGGTCGGTTGTTCTGTAGGAACTATGGGTGCTTCGATTTCAGCCATCTCAACAGCAGGGATTCCTTCAGAGGTAGTTTCAGGACCTCTAGATACTTCAACTCCTGAAGCAGCACCAGCTTTCTCAAGGAATTCACCTAATGAATACATTGATGTGTGATCAAGGGTGATGATTTAATGAAATTAAATTACAATCTGTTAATATTATGCTAATCAACTTCAATAACTTCGGAGCAACAGCTGGAAAACATATTTATACCCGTTTCCTTTGCGGACGACAAATACGTCTCTTGTAAGTCAATTCAAGAGCAAAAATTACATAGCTGCCACAGACGTAATTTGGATATTGTGGAATATACAGGGTGTCCCAGAATAAAGGGGACAAACTCCGAGGGTATAATCCTCACTTTATTTTAAGGCTGAAAGTTCCTTAAAATGAAGTGAGGATTCTACCCTCGGAGTTTGTCCCCTTTATTCTGGGACACCCTGTATAATGGAATTGTTTGGAATAGTTTGAAATTTCTTTGGAAATCAATACCTTTACCAGCATGCACAAGAGCTACAACTTCCATAACTAGAGGAGGAGTTGGTGGTGAGGAAGAGGTTAGAGGAGCAACTGGTTCAACACGAGATCTGGAAAATTAGGAAAAATTTAGAAATGAATAATGGAAATAGGACTTTTGCACTTCACTCTGAAAAAAAAAAGATATTTTTTTTTTAACAAGCATAGATAATAATAAATAAACTTTATTTTCCTTTTGACAATTACATTTCGTATTGTATAGGAATCGTCAATATTGACCTAGCAATTAAATGAACATATATTCCTCTAGACTGTAAAACAGTCCTTCAATCTATTCTTAAAAATACCCAATGTTTTACAGTTCTTTATAGTAACTGGCAGTAAGTTGTGAATTCTGGGAGCCATGAGGTTAGGAGAATTGTAGGCCAATTTTCCTTTACTAAATGGGACATACATATCATTTTTGTGTCTGGTATTCACATTATGTTTCGATTTGTTGGACACATTTTTATATACATACAAACAACATTCAAATATCAAAAGACAAGGCAACGTTAAAATGTTATATTTAATAAAAGCGTTTCTGCAAGATTCATTTCTATAGGAATGCCTAGCATTGCTCGTAATGACCTTTTTGAGCAATGAATACTTCTTTCCAGTGAGAAGATAAGCCCTAGAAACACAGACCATATCTAAGTCTGAGCATAATACAATGCCAGCCATTGATCACAGTTCAAAACTTGTTTCTGATCTAATAAGATATTGTATTCAATTTTTTTATTAAGAGTTCACAGTGATTATGCCACCCCAAACAGACTCTAACTGAAAAGAAAAAATCTGAAAATTCGCTTTTTTTCATTTTCTCTGGTTTTCTAAAGTTTGTCTTTCGGCCGCAGATGATTCCACAACAGATTTTATGAATATTCTATTCATATTTTCGAACAAAAATCAAAATGCAATTCCCATGACAGGTTTATGTCAAAAAATAACTTTCAAAGTGTCACTGTAGAAGAAATATTTCCAACAATTCCATCTTTAATGTGTATAATTGCTTCTGAAGAGCCTGCTTTCCAATTATATCAATCTCCCTGATGAGCTTGGCAAAGTGAAATAGATTTTCGTCGACCAAAATGTAATGGGGATTAAATGTGAGAGAAGCGAACCTTGCTTCAATGAAATGAACGAATTCTGTGAGTGAATTTTTTTTAATAACATTCTCCCTATCTAATTTATTAATGAAAACTAGAGAAAATTGAAAAAATCAACTATCCGAATGAAAATGCGAATTTTCACTATCAGATTTTTGTTTTCAGTTACAGTCTTTTCACAATATCTATCAGATGTAGTTCAATGTCCAGCATGGCTTTAGCCGGAGAATTTAATTTTTTTTTGTTAGATACTACAAATAAATCACACTTTCCAATTTTTTTATACAGGGTGAACTATGACCAATTATGATGTTCTATTATATCATGTGGAAACACACCTGTGAAATTTCAGATACATTCGTGATGATTCATATAATTTTTTGTTCGCCAACCTTCGAAAACGCGCTACTGAATCAAACACATTTGTTATGACTCTCCGTCTCCGATATGTCGATGCATATTAAAAACTGAACACGCGGTCTGTCATTTTTAGTTCATTACCGTGTTTACCGAGACTGAGAAAATATTTCGACGTATTTTCGTTAATCCATCGGTCAAATGCATTGATACCTATTGATATCAAATGTAATTTATACTCAAAAGAACATTTTTTGCGGAGACCGAAATTTTATTCGAGATCGACATTATTTACTTCAACTTTTATTTTAGTGCTGTGTTGTGCTATGCCAAAATCATTTTGGGAGCCATGCTAAAACTTCATTTCAAATCACCAGTTTCGGTCCCAGGTTTGATTAATGAGGAGGAACGGAGAAACACTTATTCTGACTGTCTACGTATTCACATCCGATTTCCTAGACTACAAAAGGCATTTTTTGACCAAATTTCAAACGTTCACTTAGTTTTCCACTTGTTTTCGTAAAGAAAGCATAATTTATGATTTTTCGTGAGTGGTCATGGTTCACCAAGTATATTGTTTTCTTAGGTAATAAAATTAATTTGCGAAAATATTCTCACCTAGGAAGCAGTGATTCTATCTCCATTTCCAACTCTTTTCCGGTTAATACTCCTAAACCTTCCTCCTCCAATAGATGTTCTTCCTGTCAAATATAATTTAAATGTATAGAATTATTTTACTTCAGTAATAAAAATATTTTGAAAAACTTAATGTATTCAAATGGACATTGATTACCTACAATAAATGTAAAATAAATATGTTTTTCAACACGCAAACCATTAGGTATTTTTAGGCGATGGTTCAGTATACAGAATGATCACTACAAATGAAACTGTTCTGGACGAAAATGGTTTGATTGACCTTTACAATGCTTTTGAATATAGCCATAGGTATATCTGAATAGTATATTTCATTACGAGTCCAGAAAATAGGCTTTTTCCGTGCGCGCGCGACAAATTCCCGTGGGAGGCGCAGCCGAACACGGAAAGTCGTGCAAACACGGAAAAGCATTTCTGGACGTGTAATGAACAATATTTTTTATTATACTTCGTTGAAAATGAAAACGTAATAATAAAATATTACCTAAAAAAGATAAGTACAAAAGAAATTTGGAACATTTTTATTTTCACAGTTGTAGGAAAGAAAAAAACTACTAGATTAAGAATGTTGAAAATCAACCAACTATAACTATACTATCAAAGCAGCGTTAATAAATACTGTTTTTACTTTGAATTGTTATTAATGGTTGTTTATTGTACAATTTGTATTGTTGCACAGGTTCAGTCCTGTTGGAGTTTCAATTTGTGAAACTGCAGTTACTGATGAAGCAGGCTCTTCACAAATGTCTCCATTTTCTCGAACGAATGATACAGTTGCTGTATTTTGTGAGTGAGAAGGGTTAAACAGTTTACGTGATACCTCAATTTTTCTTTGTATAGACTCTTTTCTATATATCCTTCTGCTATATTGGAAGAACGCCACCCTCCGTGTCTTTTCAGAGTGAGTAAATCAGCGCCGCTTTCCACCAACATGGTTGCCGAAGAACGCCTTACTCCGTGCCCGGTATATTTTCTGGGATTTTCTAGTATTAGGTATTCTGCAACAATTTTCGGAACACCACTGATGGTATGGCATCCGACGTGCTGATTGTAACACCTTCCATTTCGATATGCAACAAATAATCTTTGGCTTTTCATATTTTTAGGTCGTAGAGCTGCATATTTACGATAAATTGTGCACGGCTCAAATGTACATCCTTCATTCGTAATTGTAAAACTTCTTGATGTATGAGTTTTTCCATCTCGTAAAAACACGACAAGAAAGCGCTTATTATCTACCACATCGTCTAAATTTAAACGTATTAAATCATCTCTTCGACACGCACCAAAGATCCTAAACACTAAAATTGTTTTTGGTAGTAGATATGTTTATCTGGAGCTTCACATAAAAATTTTGATACTTGTTCTGCTGTCAAAACTTTGGACTTTTTTGGAATATATCCTACAGCTTGACGCTTCAGGAAAGCAATAGTTTTTGGATAATTGTTGATGTCATTATCTTTTAAGGCCAAACAACTCTTTAGCATTGAGAATCGACTCCATATTGTGGAAGATTTCATGGATTTAGCTTTTTCGACAAAATAAACTAGAAGAATATCGTCACTAACAGTTTTGATTTTGTTCAGATTTCGCCATTCTGTGAAAAGTTGATATTCGTGTTCATATCTCAACCTGGATTTTACCGGTAATAAATCCGCGGTCGCTTGTGCCGCTTGCTCTAGGATATTAACGGGAAATTCGGGATTTTCGTCAGAGTTCATTTTGTTGGCATAAATTTGATTGACAGGGAATAAACAATGCTGACAATACAGTGTTTGGCATGTATTATTCGTTTCCATGGTTATTCTCAAAGTTTTTCCGTGCACTGTTTCCGTGCGCTAGCTCGAAAAAGCCCGTCTTACAATATTACTAGTATAGATGAAAATAAGGTGATTTCAATGATGTATAATAAAAAATATTTTCTTATGTGGTTCAACAAGTAATTAGGAAAGGGTCTTCATTGCTCAAAAGAGTCTGATCAGACCCATTTTTCAACTGGGATACAGGGAAAGCTGCAGACATACATTCAGAAAGAATTTTTTAACTTTTTCAGGACTATTCATTTAAAGTGCCGCATTTCAACCGCAATAATATCTGGACGTTATATCGACCAAAAACTGACATGGAACAGTCAAATCAATGTGTCCAAAAACAGTATGAATTACTTACAGTTCTCCGAGGTGCCTCTTCTCTCAGAGAAATCATGTCACTTGTAGCGGGTGGAAGTTGGAGAATATCTTCAATTTGTGGTAATTGCAACATTCCTTCTTGAAAACCTCTATCTGGTTCTGTTGGTACTACAGTGGGTGTTTCAACAAGTTGTTTTTTGCCTCGCTTAGTTTTGACTTTTGCTATCGGTGTCGGAGGAGTTTCAAAAGGTCCTGTGACTTGAGGTAATTTCTTAATACCAGTCAAAATACAATATCTTATAAACGGTGATAGATCTGTTTTACTATGCCAAAGTTAAAAAAGTAAGATCAAATTTTTCAAGTACTATTTTTGTTAATGTGAATAAGGACTAAATAATAAAAATGTCAACCCATTTCAAATAAAAAAGACGCTATATTTGAAAGTTATGTCAAGGATTCTATGAAAAAAAAAAACACATTGTATAATTTTCGGTAAGTGGTCGCAATTCACCCTGTATACAACATATTCATCATGTGGTTTTTCATTAGGAAATCAAATTTGGGTTTACATACTGATGGATGTTATTGAAATTAAAATATTATTTACATGTATCATGTATATAATTCTTTAAGGGCATTACCTTCTTCTATATGAATTGAAGGAGACCTATAAGAAATAAAATAACATTTAGTATTTCTGAATACAATATTTGAAAAAACCTTACCCCACAACAGCTGGAGTACGAATGAATTGTAAAGCAGAAAATACTTGGGCTGCAAAAAAAATTATGAAGATTAATATTAAAATTAATGGCGTGAAAGTTTGGGAGGGGCGAATAGGGGTACCCACCTGCCGTACGCCCCTGTTCAGAGTTACAACACATGATTTTCCTTGAAATATGATTCTGAATGCTGTCAAGTGACATGCCAAATTTCATTAAGAAAAGTTAAACCGTTATGGAGTTATTCTGAAAAATCTATTTTTTTGTTTCACTTTCAACACCCTGTAACTCGGTTGATACTCATTTTAGGCTATATGTTTATTGGAACTTTCAGCCTTAAAATGAAGTGCGGATTCTACCCTCGGAGTTTGTCCCCCTTATTCTGGGACACACTGTATATTTGATAGGGATATGTTCAAGATAAGTGGGCAATAGACAAATTCTCATATATAGTGCTTTACCTATATTGACTACTAGCTTCAATACCCGGCGAGAACTTAATATATTTGATAGGGATATGTTCAAGATAAGTGTGCAATAGACAAATTCTCATATATACTGCTTTACCTATATTGACTACTAGCTTCAATACCCGGCGAGAACTTGAAGACTGTCTTACCTTGCAGAATGAGAACCTTCTCTCTATAAATTTTCAATGTTCCATTCAGCAGTATGGCTGATAATCGCAATGAAAAGCGTTTCTTGGGATCTTGGGTTGAAGTTGTGATGAAATCTTCCAAGTGTTTGCTGTGTGAAAATAAACAGAATAAAGCGGTAAATCTGTAAGCTGTATGTTAATTTTTAACGAATGTTAATTTTCACACATGTTTAATATCTAGTTATTCTGAGGAAAATATATAAATGTAGTGGTATCTCCGTAAGCTGTATGGCCTGTATGATTCATGTTCACACATATTAACATATCTATTTATTCAGTAGAAATTATATAAACGTGTAACAAAATATGTTAAATGGGTAAAAATTAACATAAAGCTTACAGAATTACCAATTATAGGGATTATTCTGTAAGCTGTATTTACTTAATATCTGGTTATTCTGTAAAAAATATATATTTGTTCATGTTCACACATATTAAACATACCTGTTTATTCTGTAAAAATTAAATAAACGTGTAACAAATTATGTTAAATGGGTAAAAATTAACATAAAAGCTTACAGAATTACCATGCAATTATAGGGATAATTCTGTGAGCTGTATGTTAATTTTTAACAGGTGTTAACTTTCATACATATTTAATATCTGGTTATTCTTTAAAAAATATATAGATGTTTATGTTCACACATATTAACATACCTGTTTATTCTGTAAAAATTAAATAAACGTGTAACAAATTATGTTAAATGGGTAAAAATTAACATAAAGCTTACAAATTAACCATGCATAGGGATAATTCTGTAAGCTGTATGTTAATTTTTATCAGGTGTTAACTTTCATACATATTTGATATCTGGTTATTCTGTAAAAAATATATAGATGTTTATGTTCACACATATTAACATACCTGTTTATTCTTTAAAAATTATATAAACGTGTAACAAAATATGTTAAATGGGTAAAAATTAACATAAAGCTTACAAATTAACCATGCATAGGGATAATTCTGTAAGCTATATCAGTAAATAAATGAGTATAATTAAGTCATTTCAACGGTTGCACAAAATATATTAATGGAAGGGATACAGATATACACCTAGTACTCTAAGTTGTTTGAAAGTAATTTTTTATGGAGAGAATAACCTGGAATTTGTTGCTTTACAGAATGTGTAGGTACTTTTCTGGGCAAAACAATAGAATTGCTCTTTTCGACACTTGTATAAAATTAATTGTGCAGATTAACTTTTTCAGACCATGAAAGGTGAAAAACTTCAAAAAACAAAACCAAGTAAAACTCTATAGTTAATATCTACTTCAAAGCTATGGCAATGTGAACATTAGTGCCCCTTAACTATACAGTTCCTTGAAATTAACATACCTGCAATATATCAGGTCCTCTAAAAAAATGTTTGCATGAAATTATTATCAATTGATAAAAATATATAATAAACAAGCCCAAACTACAAGCAACTAATGAGCTGCAAATCTACCAATAAATAAATGTTTGGGTAATCCTCCCGTCAAGAGGTAAACAAAAATACTGAGACTATATACAATCGTTATAGTAAATTGAAAAGGGAACTGTTATTAAAGACATCAGGAAAAGCACATGATAAGTCACATTTTGCTTCAAATCGCTTTCCATGTGATGGAATATTTGTAATGGGGAAGAACGTGTTGTGTCACGAGATATCAATACTTTTGTAAACCGTATACAGGAAAGAAACGTAAGTAATCCAAACCTAAAGAACACTCTCCTGAAAATTAATTCCAAAGTAACTTGAGGTCTTCGGAATGCTTTTAAAATGTTACTGCAGAAATTACAAATGTGTACATTAATTTAATCTCCATGGGAGGACTGGGAGGTGCATTTAATTCCCATTTGTATATTTATAATCTTTGAAAAAACCGATGCTTTGCAAAATCAAATTGTGACTGTCCATGACCCTTTTGAAATATATACTTCACGACGTCCTGGGTAATTACTAGTGATGTGCGTGTTTGTAGACATTAGGCACTAGCAAATAATTACTGGTGCCTCTTTTATATACCCACATTGCGAAGTCGTTGATCCCTGTAGTAACTCCTTGCAACTTCTATGTGATCGATTCTGGTTAATTGGGGTACTCATTTTGCCTAGCTCTCACAAGTCTCTCAAGACTTCTGAAGGTTGTTCGTAAGTGTGCAGCCACCTGACAATATAAACAAATTATGAACAAAAAAAAAATTACCATAGTACAGCAATATCGATCTCTCTTATTGTTCCTTTGGATATAAATTTCACTCCTCGCGTTGCTGCAAGCCAAGCATGGCAGAAGTGTCCCCGATGCTGGGGACTAAGAATTACCATATCAAAAAACATTTTTGTGCAAGTTTGGAGTTCTCCAGTATGTAATTCTGAAAAAAAAACATCAAGCTCTACGAAAAAGAAGAAATGAACAGATTGTTTCATCAAATTACTAATAAAAGACAAAAGAGAGTGTTGGACCATTGCCTAATGCGATGTTTGAAATAAAAAACAGGTGGTTCAGAGTTTTATATCAAAATTTTCTTTACCTCAATTAAATGAGAAAAAGTTAAAACACGGTTATTTTTACTACTCAAGCTCAAGAATGTTTTTTCCCGCCTTTTTAAAGTTGCTAGTTTTTCTTACGCCCGGTACCGGTAAACCGGTACCGCTTATGGCATACTGTTTTCCGATTGGCCACTGAATGACACAGGACGAAGTTCTCAGTCAGCGGCCAACCAGAAAACAGTATGCCATACGCTGTAAGCTCAACTACAAAAAGATGGCATATGAACCTGGCATAATTTCTTTATTTTCTTGGGTTCAACATCTAGTTCTGGCAGAGTTATTCTGTCCTTCGTGTTTGGTAATATGATAAGTCTGGTAGATCACCATTCTGGCATTCTATCACCGAAATACGTAATTAATAAATTATATATGATAAATATATGCCGAAATAGGATACCATTTCTTCTTCGTTTCTTCTTCCAGAGTGTATTCGCGAAATGCGTTCCCGCTAGGTGGCGCTAAAAATTTAGGCTTGAAACAATATTATAATGCTGGTGATCAGCTACTAAATTCCACAAGAGAGTTTGATTGTTGTCTCATTCAAATTGGAATGAAGTACTAGAGATGTCGAAAGTTGAAATGAGTTTATCAGACATTTTTATTTACGACGAAATTGTCATATATCTTACATAATTCATTGTTTTCTAATGGAAAATAATGTAGAGAAATTTTGTGTTTGGTACTATTCATAGTACATTCAGCATTGCGGCACTGATGAAATACGCTTAGTAATGGAACTTATGACTCCTGCCCCCCCTTCAAGTTGACTTATTCTGAAACTAAGAATATCACTGAACTCAATTTATTTTCCAAAAATCGATTTATAATGAGAAACAATTGAAATAGGTACACTCTACCGCTTATGGTAAAAAATAACTGATCTACTTCTCATCAGTTCAACGAGATATAATATAGATGTCGCACCCTTTGCGCAGACTGCGAGTTCATTTTCGTATTTCTCCTGATGGTGAAGTTATCTTGAGAGGTTATGTAGTTAGTAGATAGGAATGGGGCATAGGTACATTCAGCTTTGAGGCACTGAGCAAATACGCTTAGTAATAAAACTTTTGACTACTTATTCTGAAACTATGGAACACTAAAGAATATCACTGAACTCAATTTATTTTTCAAAAATCGATTAATAAGGAAAAAACAACTGAAAAAGATACACTACCGCCTATGGCAAGAAACACCAGGGGCCCTATTCTCAAATGTTTATTACCCTATGTCGCATGCGACAAAAAATCTCCATCTCTTTTTAATGCTTGGTCCAGAAAAGTGAAAGAAATATTTTGTCGCATGCGATATAGGGTAGTCATTTGAGAATCGGGCCCCTCTGATCTACTTTTCATCAGTTCAACCAGATGATTATAGATGTCGTACCCTTTGCGCAGACTACGAATAAGAAACCCAGGTACTGAAAGATAAAGGAAAAGGTCTGGTTTGATAATTTGGTGTCGAATATTTTCATTCAAATCAAATTAGTGATCATATTGGGAGAATAGAGAGTTGAAGTGCAATCATGAGCGTAGACGTAAACGAACAAATTGACAGCTACGCATGCGCGGTCTCGTGTTCTTTCGTAATCTTACGGACTTTCACGTAGACGTAAAGAAATCAACGTACGTTACCCGAGAACTACCGGATGGTGCCGATTGTTTATGAGTAGTGGTGCCGAGTACTGAAACGAATAAATCATTGTTAATCAAATGCCAAAAATTTCATTATGATGACTAAACTAATCTTGATTCACCGAAAACGAATAAACGTAAACAAAATAAATTTTCGAGGTTCAGTTACTTCACTGAAGTTAACGTGGACATACGTAGCTCCACGAAGAAGAATTATAAATCTACCACTTCAACACTTTTCCAAGCAATTTGATACGCGCGGTATTTGATGGTAACTAACGTGTGTTAAGTCTACGCGTAGATCATTTTACTTCAACTCTCTTACAAACGAGGGCCTTATACATGTTGAGTCCGTATTCATTCGGGTAGTTTCGTGTATGCCCACTCATTTCATTCGGATCAAGTTGGCATTCTTCGTTTGTATTATGGTCCTTCCTACTCTTAATGTAAACAAACTGTCCATAACATTTCACCACCCGTCACCCCCCTCGCCAACAAATTGTATAGAAAAGGATAGTTCATGTTCACTTCAAAACAAGTATTTGTGTGAGTATAGGCAGGGCATCTGTCATTTATTACTCTGAGGGGAAAACAAAGCAAATGTCATTTAACCGCGTTGACAGTTGACGATGTCTTTTTGATATTTTTTGAATTATTGAACATTCAGCATAGAAATTATAATATATATATACTTACTCTTACTCTTACTAGTAAGTATATACATATATTAATTATAATTTCTATGACTTTCAGTTCTACTCTCAAATTTGGAGTGCTTTTTCAGAAACGCCTGGGGTGGGATTCAGTGTACCATAGAATTCTATTGTCCACAGAATAAATGAGATGACATCATGGGTGAATCCGTGGGAGAGGCAGGGACAAAACTGTCGACAATAGAATTCTATGGTACACGGAATCCCACCCCTATGGTGAAGATTCATTTAGCCGACGTATTCTATTCAAGTGGAAAAGGTTTCCATGAACTGATAACGGCTATCACTACCTGACGTCACAAGTAGGCGGAGCTTATAAAATCTTTCCAAACAAACTTGAAATACGTGTTAAAAGCCCATAAGGAATTGTTGATTTGATGACTTTGCATAATTCAGTCGACAATAAGGAAAATTGATATTATTTTCAGTGAAGACTCAGTTAGTTGAAACATTTTGCCGAAAAAAACAATTTCAATGTTTGGAAAAGTTTACAAAGTTTTGGCCGTTTGACGTCACCCTTAGTCAGTCTATTTCTGTAAATTTTTGAGATGAAATGACCCCTTTGACCTTTCATAAATCGTTTTAATGTCATCGTTTGTGTGTAGAAAATAATTGGGTAGATTTACACTTGATTTACACCAATTATAAACAAATATTAAAATGTCCCTCTTAAGGCCGATTCAGATACATGGGTGCCTACCCTGCATTTTTGACCCTGCCTGAGAAATGCATACCCATCGACGTTCACCTTTGTGTCTGCCGGCTCGTGTGGACAACGCGGGGTGAGCACGCACCGAAATAGAACATGTTCTAGTTCACATAATGGAAGATTTAGTGAAATATACGACGGGATAAATTGAAAAGCTTAAATATCGTTCCTCCAGTATTGAGAAAATCATTACAGAACAAGAGAAAATATGACATTCTGATAAAACGCAAGTGAAAGGCATGTATGTGAATGGTCTTGCAGTTTTCAGACGCGTGGGTCAAAAAATCATATGGATTTAAATTGCACGTGCTTGATAAACCCTGGGGGGGATTTTTAGTCAAATTCAGTCAAAGATGACTGCGACACTGAACAATTTTCTTTCAATTTATTAACATGAGATTTTATGGCAGAAAGGCAGGGCAGAATGTTTGTTTTTTGTTTTCCCGGAGATTTTAGTATAAATTTCAAAATGTAGGTAGATGTCACCCACTTCAAAAAATTTGTTTCTAAAAATCTGAAAACAGAGGATTTAGGTCATTCCAAATTTTCAGACAATTCGTTACATACAGTATCGGAGAGTTGTCATCGGGGTATAGACAAATCTATGCGAGCAACTAGTATCGTAATGATATAATAATACCACATAAATGAGAGAGACGCGCTACTGTACGCCTCCCCTACTACCTCGTCCGACGAATTAACAGCCACGTCGATATCCCTTCCTCGAGCGAGTCGAGGAGAAATTGTAATGCTCTCTCTACATAATAGCAACCTGTTCTTTACGCTCGTATGAAACCAGCACCCGGATTACGAACTCTTGATTGGAGTAGAAACGATATATTCATCTTCTTTCTTTACATGCTATTAGTTGAAGAGGTATGTATCGTTTGACTCGAATCGACAGTTCGTAATCGGGGTGCAGCATACCCCGATGAAAACTTTCCGATACTGTACATGTGACTCTGTACCAATAAAAAATGACGACATTTCTATTTTTTATCAAGATTTCAAATATGAAGGTGGCGAGGAAAAAACAAATTGAAGTATTAGATGTGTTGAAACGAGATACCTGCTTTAAAATCGAGTTAATATTGTTGGGATGAACTTCTACCTAGTAGAGGGTCACAACCATTTTCATTTTTAATTATTTTTCATGATGATCTCCTACCACGTAGTAACGGCTACATCCATCAGCTTATATCTGCCCTTGTTCGTTATCAAAACTTAATGAAAACTTCATTTGTATCGTATTTGAAGATAACTTTCTTTGACAAAGAAGATGGTAAGTAGTAGGTACGAGGAGAATTCGTGGAACACCGTTTTCAGATGCGTTTTCCAAGTAAGTATAGCATATTTTGGAAATGAAGATTTCATACCACCATCGTGCACGAACCTAAATTGAAACTCAAATTTTCGAACTGTAATTAGTGATTAAAATTTTTGTAGTAATCCAGTAACGACAGACAAACTCGGGCAAAAAGTGAAGAATGAATTATAGCACTCTGAAACTTGGCACATGAGATCTCGACATCATGTATTATTAGAAAAAAAAAAATGTTTCCCAAAAAATCAGGGGTGGAACCTAAAAATTTTTTCTATAAAAAAAAAAAAATATATATTTTTTTGTTGTTATTTCAGAAAATATAAGATTTATCAAAAAACGATTTTGATAGGTTGAGAGATAATTCAATTCTCCACAAGAATCATTTTCAGTAATACCTTATGAAAAACGCTCGTTTTCTCAGAAAACGTGGTTTAATGCCGACGTCACATTTTTTGTTCGTGTTTATCATGGTTCCAACTACTAGCATACCAAATTTGGTGGTGCTACAATCGATTCTTGTGTCAAAAACCCAATCGTACTGGATTATAGCTATAGACTGTCATTTTCATTAACACTTGTGCATGAACAATTTTTATTATCAAAACTGCACGATTTGCCGAAAATCATTATTTTGCTGCAGCATTCCATATTTCCATTCCAGAATAAAAATTTGCAATAATTCAACAGTTGTGACACAATGTGTGATGAATTATTTAATGAAATTTTCACGCGAAAACGCTTTCAGGAATTTTAAAATATAATTGCTCATTGTGAAATCGTATATAGTAACTATTTTTGAAGGCAATTATTAATATCGGGCTATTGCATACTTCACACTTAACATATGCCTTTACTTCTGGTCAGTGTGAGGATAAATATAATACATTTTTCTACAACTGTCAAAAAAAGTCCACATTTTTTGTGTGGTTTGTGTTGGTAAAGTATTACAATACTTCACTATCAACATACGATTTCATTATTAAACAGAAAAGCGTGAAAAAATGCACTTTTTTTAACGTTTCATGCAACAACAGTGACAGATCAGAATAATACCGAAATCCTGTCATAAAGCCAGTTCTCATTTTTTTGGCAACTAATAACCTATAAATATCTGATATACAAATATGTTTCATCAATAATATTCTTAGCATTCTTACTACTAAATAAGTATTCTCAAAATTCCAAACCATCGCGGCGAATATATTCAAAATAATAGCAGATACCTCTAAGGAACTATTGGACCTAATCTACACTAGGTAACCAAGGTAGCCGTTTGGCCGTCAGAAATCAGTTGACAACAATAATAATTGATGAAATTTGTGAAATTGGGCATCTATCCAGATAACGAATTCTTGATAACTATAAATTTAATTTAAGTAGAAATGAAAAGTGAAGAAGATTGAACGGAGAAAATCGCGTGGATAGTGCAAATATGAGATTTCCTTGACATAGTTCAACAAAGAAAGAAAAAGGTAAATAATAATAATAATAATAAAAAATAATAAACTCTATTTTCCTTTCGATAGTTACAGGTAACCTAACCTAACCTAACCTAACTGTGTCCTCAAGCTAAGTATTCGTTGCTTCACGAGGATTGTTTATTTATTTTGAATACAAATGAAAAGTTACTTCGATGGACCAGTTTTTCGAAAGTCAAGTCATTAATAATAATAATATTGACCTAGATGAATATTTCATTTTAATATTCGCTTCAAATTTTCCATTTTGCGGGATAGTGTGAAGAGAAAGGGATTTCGACTCTATCGAAATTATTCGTTTCATTTGTTTGAAACACTCTCCGGCATACTCCTCGAACTTTGTTCGAATAATGAACCAATAAAAATATGCCAAATTCATTTCATATTTGCAAAAAAATATGAATTGGTAATTTTTTTTGACAGTTGTAGAAAAAATACTTTATGAAACTCGTGAGTACTCGTAGGAATGCCGCACTCCGCCTACGGCGTCGGCGTCGTGCGTTAACATTTCCTACTCGTAAAAAAAAATATCAATTTACTCACTTGATACAAAAATTACTATTATGAAATCTTATCATTTTTACTGTTCAAATTGCCAGGAGACAACAGTATTATATCTCATCTCTTCTCGCATTCAACCTTCAACCTGGGAGTCAAACAGCCGTATGCATAATCATTCTGGAATGTTCTGGAAATCTCCAGGAAATAAAAAAATAAAAATAAACTTCTAGAATATACGGAAGAAAGTTCTAGAATTTTCTAGAACCTTCTAGAAAGTTATAAAAATTTTGAAATATTCGTGGAATAAGCGTAATGTTCTAGAATGTACTGAAAAGACACTCAAGTAAAGTTCTCGAGTGTGTCGAGTGTGGTGTGCTGTAGTGTCGTGTCGTGTCGTGTCGTGCTGTGTCGTGTCGTGTCGTGTCGTGTCGTGTCGTGTCGTGTCGTGTCGTGTCGTGTCGTGCCGTGCTGTGTCGTGTCGTCCGTGTCGTATCGTGTCGTCCGTGTCGTGTCGTGTCGTGTCGTGTCTGTCGTGTCGTGTCGTCTCGTGTCGTCCGTGTCGTGTCGTGCTCTAAGCACGATTGTGCTTCTAATTCAGTGCTTAGTGCTTGGTGCTCCGAAGCATTTAACGAAAAGGCTCAGTCTTAGTAATCCCGAAAAGTGCAATTTTCGGGATTACTAAGCCTTTCCATATAAATTAATCTTGTCGAAACATGAAATCGCGGCAGATGGCACCCCGCTGCACCCCCCACCAAAAAATCAATTTTCCACGATAAGTTCTGCGTTTAGAAGATTACTGTCTTGAACAGGATGAAGAGCACGGTAATGAAACTTTCTAGGTACTTGATTTCTGGAAAATTAAATGAAAATCTGGAATATTTTCGAGATTTCTATAAAATTCTAGAAAATTCGTGGAAATCGTTAAATGAACCAGAGTAGTGTACTCGGAAGGTTCTAGAACGTACAGGAAAAAACACTCAAGTGAAATTGTCGAAGACCATACATTTTTTACCCGGGCAACGCCGGGTGTTACAGCTAGTAAAATATAAATACTCCAAGTACTCACTACTCACAGTATTTTCTCATTTATTTTATGCACTATTGATTGGTCTATGGAGGCCGAGTACTGTCTCAGCTTGTATATTACAATAGTTACTTTTCCCATGTAACATTAACAAAAAATTACAATTTCCCATCGACTTCTCCTCCTCCTTTTTCTCTTCTGTCAATTATGTGACCTTTTTCTGGGCGGTAATAACACTTCACTCTCCCTCGATCGTAAAACCTGTCTATGCTTTGTGTGAAATCTCCATGTTATGGGGTCCTGCAAATTTATCCATATCGGGGAATTTTCGGCGGATATCTTTTCACGAATCCCTTCTTGTTTCAGGTATATTCAGGGCCGGATTACCACCTATTTACGCCATAGGTCAAACTTCAAAAGTACGCCCTACGGAGGAAGGTCGGGGAGTGTGGAACGTGTGGAAGTAGGACTGTTCAACTATCATATGCTTGTAACGTTACATGGATAGTTCCAATAATTGTCTTTCTTAATGATGAAGAGACGATAATAAAGAAAAATTGGTTATAAATTTATACATATTACAATCGAAATATGTAATATACATTACAAAACTTTTTCCTTCTAGCCTTGGCCTGGGCAAATATCTGTATCGTATTTTCAAAGTCCAACGATCCAGTAAAAGCACAGCCGACTTAATCTCCCGAACCGTGGTGAGAAAATCGGCAACACCGCATGGAAAGCAATTTGACGTCCTACTCATTAATCCTTTAATGTGAATTTCTCGGCTTATTCGGAAAACTAGGAAAAAAACGTAAGAGAATGAATTTTTGGAGAAAAAAACAACGATTAATGTAGTTATTCAATTTTTTTCATCACAAACTGGAATCGCAATATATTCTATTTCTTAGATATGGGAAATCTGGAAGTTTGGTTATTACATGCCCTAAAATTAACATTTAGGGAGATTTTTTTGAAATATTTTTTCTGATGTGTAGAAACCACATAGATGATCTCTGATTTTTTTCAGATTTTTCATTTGAAATCTGACTGGTGACTTTACGCGTGCTATTCAGAGTTTGAAAGGAGTCATTGAAGTCTGGTTGAGAGGTATTCAAAATTTGTTGTGGGTAAAATATTGATTCAGTAGGTTTGTTGGATTAGATGCACTGTATAATTCATCTGAAGATGATAATCGGAGACAATGACCCAGCGGATAACTTTGGTGTTGAAAGGAAAGTATGGCTTTATCTGCATAGCATTTATTAGTGATGTATCCAAGTCATAAAAGATGAAATCTCCAACTCGAGATCTATAGAAACCCTCCAAGTATATTAAATGTCATCAACAACGCAGACTTTGTGATGAAAGAACTTCCCACAGGAATCTCAAAGTAAATGTTTCATGTTTATCCACAATTCATTTAGAATATGAATTCTGCTGACAAGTTAAGAGACACCTCTGCATCCATATCCCGCATAAAGTCTTGTTTTTAGGAAACTAAAAATAGCTGCACTTAGTTTTGGCCTTTAGGTAAATCGTTATTATTATAAATCGTAACAATTTTTGTTCAAAATGAGGCAAACACTACTTTTGTCACTTACTGACGTCATCGATAGGAGGGGCGTCGAGGGAAGATGCGCGTGAGCATATCTTGTTTTGTAGTATCATGCATCAGACTAAGATGTCTAAAAACCCTGGTGTACCGACTGATTAGATTTTGTTTAGAATTTTTTGAAGACAAAACAAATGAATTAGTGGTCTACTTTTGTAATCGACTCCAGAGATGGCGCCCTCTTTCTCGTGTCAACACTGTCAACATTCCAAGGACATGGTGATTGTGATTGTTAATTGAATTTTAAGGGAATTTATTAAACTTTTGTATGTCATACGAAAGTAATAGTGGAATATCAAGTTTTATTGAAAAAATAACACTACTAAAATTGTGTAATTTTTTCCAAAAAAAATCTAAAAACCATTTGAAAGTCAATAGTTGTGGTGTAATAAAAAATATGTGCAATTTTCTTATAAAATGGATGTTTCTTCATTTTCCTTATAACTTAATAATTTGATACTGTTCCCTTTTGGTGCCGACAATCCAGAAAGACGAACAAAGTAAGTTACCTACTTTGTTCATCTTTCTGGATTTATATTCAGTACAAGAATTGAGTATACTTACCACTTAGAATCTAAACATACTTTGAAACAGACATTTTATTTCAAAACGCCATGCAGGTTGACAATATTTTATGGCAAAAATGTTTTCTAATCAATTCAATCAACTCTGGATGCGTTTATATATCTTAACGTTTCTTGAAATCTTCCATAAGTAGCGAAAGTCCGCGATAAAGTGAAAGATATAATTTTTTCTCCATTCCTACTGAAATATATCAATGTTTTGTCTTCAGTAAGCTTGTTAAGGTTTTGGTTATTTTCCATGCATTCCTATTATTTTTAGTCTAGTTGATCAAAAAATACACTTTTCTGTCGAACAAAATTGCACAATAGAAATATTTTCACTATAACATGTCATATTGAACGGTTTTTTAAAAGTGGAAGAACAATTAAACACATTAACTCATCACAAATATCAAATCCCAAATGCAATTAAACTCAAAGCCACAAAATTATTCTTTATTTCTTTAAAAAAGTGTATAGTGAAAACTCGGGCACAAATACACAGATATCAGCGCGAGAGCATGCGCTGCGCATAAGATTGACAGGTGCTAATGGTGAATTTCCATGCGATGCAGCTGAACTGCAAAACTTCTATGTAAAATGTGAGTTAATTATATTTCAGCAAAAAAATTAATAAACCATGTCGAAAATGTAACAAATAGAACTGCTTGAGGCAGTGATTCCGTATATTCCAATAATTATATTGTTTTATTAATTTCATGTTCGTGAATCGTGGGCAAAACTTCAAACTTCTGTTCATGAAAATTAACCCTAATAAGAAAACCGACGGTGCGGTGCACTCTAGTGTCACGGGATATTCGAAAAACAGCCCACGGATTCATTTGTTTTCTCGTAATCAAGTTGGCGAATGTCTCTCGTTTTATCCCACATATTTGCAGGTATAAGTCGGTACACCAGGGTTTTTAGGCATCTTACATCAGACTCTAGGCTCTTCAAAGAACTTTATAGTGACTTGAAAACTTCTACGAGTACAGCCACTGCATCGATGTCCTCATTCTGAACAAATTTGTTTACCTTATGAGTCCCCATATCTTAACCATTTTACTGCTCAAGTGTCAGATTTCTGTTCTATATGTCACTTTCCAATGTTTCTGGAGCTTTTTATTGCCTGCTATACTGTTTATAAGGCTCTTGAAGCATCCTGTCTAGCAGACCATCTTTTTTTGTGATGGATTTTTTTGTTTTCCTTCATCATTCACTCATTCTACATTCTCATGTGCCAACTCGAACAAACCCTACGCACTATCATTTGAGTCGGAAGTGAATATATTTAAATGACATCGGTGATACTAGTAGAACCATAGAAATTATAATATATACAGTACTAGTCTAAAGTACGTTCCCCCCCTACTAATTTTTGAACCACCTGGTATATCGCAAAGAAATTTGGAAGGCTCAAATAGGAGATAAAAACCTACTAATTCATGAGAAAATTCCAGCTAAAAGTTTCAAAATGGCAGCTGAGCGCCATATATACTTACTCTAGAATGCCAATTCAATGGGACGACAGTGTTGTAAAAAGTTCGATGTATTATTTAGTGCGCATGATCAGGACCAGTTTCATTGAGTAAAATCGATTTGATAATACGTTGGTGTAAGGCAGTCTATGAGACACGAAAAGTTTTGGTGGGCATATCTATGTTGTAAAACTGATTATATCCGAGAAATTCATCGAATAAAATAACAATGAAAAAATATATCTTGAGTAGGTAACTCTTGGTGACGTTTCTGAAATATACCTATATTTTATGATTTCTTTTTAAGTTCTGATTCCCACGGAAAGAAACATCCTATATTGTTCAGAGAACATCGTGAGAACCAAAGAAAGGTAGGTAGGAATTGATATTCTGAGAAACAGATGTTCGGCATGTCTCCAAAGTGACGGCATATGGATGTGCTGAGGACTGGACTTCGACGGGTCAGTCGCGAAGGGACCGTTAACGGTGGAACGATTATTAATATTTCGGAAGAGCATCGTCTATGGAAATATCTATAAAACATAGACAGATCGACAACCTTTCTGCGATGTTCCAGAGGAGTGAGCTAGCTTGTGAGTGAAGTTGTTGGATCACCATTCTAGAATTATTGCCAAGTGCGTATTTATTTCATTCACGATTTTTCCCCGTCCTGCATTCACTGGCTGATATCGGAGCTTTGGAAGAGACAGAGGTATGAAGAGTACTATCATCTGCAAAGCTAATTACCGGACATGAAGTAGCTCCCAACAAATCATTGATGTGAAGAAGGAAGTGTTGGTGCTAGAACTGATCCAGTGGAACACAACTGGAGAGGCAAGCCATAAGATGAATGATTCATCCAGAAATATCCCAGTCCCATTTTCAAAATATCAAATTGGAATCTGAACTGAAAATAGGATACAACATTCAATATAATTATATTAATTAAACCAAAGGTTTAGTTGAGCAATATTCACATCTTTGCACTTGGCTACACCATACTGATATGACCAACAGTCTGAAGCACGTGTCGACGTTTACATTTTAAGGGTTATACCCAATACATTCGTTTTCGGTGAGTTAATACAGCAAAATAATAAAATAATAAAACAAAATGAAGAGTAATAATAAATGGATTATTTATAGAGCTGAGTGACTCAATACAAGTTCAACTAAGTTCGAATAATGGATTCCAGGAATAATTCCTTTATTTCCACACCATAGAACCAAGCACGTCAACATCGTCAAAATTAAAATTTCACTACAGAAAAAACCGAAAACCAATAACATACACAATACCGACGAATAATTGAAGTAAACAACAGTAATAAGAAAATCACATCTAAATAAACACAATAACGTTAATGGTTAATTTCACAATGAACACAAATCGCCTAAACCACCAAACTAACCCAAACCGGCTCTGGCCAACTACCTGCCTTTCTCTGCGGCAATTGAAAACTATTAACACTGTTGTACGATACCAACAATTCTACGGGAATTTGGGTAGGTTTCACAGTAATGTTAGATTATTTTCGACAGAATCTCGACTACAAAGATAAAATTTTCTGAAATTTGTCAACGCTGCAGAGCTAGGAGACTGGTTATGAGCACGCGCATTGATGAAAACATTTGGAATTTTACAACACTTTTCAGTGTCCCACGAAGAGGGGATTGGCATTCTAGAGTAAGTATATTATAATTTCTATGAGTAGAACACGTAAAAATGGGCGTGGGCGTGTTAGTATGTATCAGGTGAGTGATGTAAATCATTGTTCCGTCTTAAGCTCGTCGTATTTTCGGTTTTACCATTGAATTGTTGAAAATAAACTTATCAATTTTTCCCCGATATCTGCGCCCCCTCCAGCCTTATGGGTAATCCGGGCCTGGGTATATCTGGCTGGCACATGTATTCAGGGTGGAATAAACCTCAAAAGAGCTCGCACCCCCTTTCCATAAAAAGATCCAGCACGGCAAGAGATATTCGAAAATTGTGCGCAAATATGCCGCCATTATTACGATTGCGGGCCAATTCTTGGTTGGGCCATTTACATTCGGATACGTTCCCTCTGATTTATGGGGACAATGGTGAGTTAAAATGGAATTTAAATCTGTTTTTGAAGTCGGTAATAAAATATTAAAGAGGTTCGGTCTGATTTATGTGTGCCAGTGTTTGAACAGTTCGGGAAATATCGCTCGAAAATATGCGGATTGATTGAATCTCCGTTTATCCAATTTCGGCGTATCCTGCGTTTAATAGAAGTTTGGACAACCGTTGGTATTCGTTGGTTTGTTGGTGTTAAAACAGGGCAATTCACGACGAGCTTGATCGATGGATATCCTGGAATTTCGGGATGAATATTAAAATATCCGAATTCAAATATATTTTTATCTATGACCAAACAGGAAAGTAACGTATATCGCACTGTACAGGCACACGAAAAGTAGCTTCACGAAAAAGATAATAGTTTGAAAAAGGGGTTTCGGAGTCAGAGATTATGTTTTTTATCAAAATTCATGAATTCAAAATGGCGGCTCCAAGTTGACGGACAAGATTTGTGGTTACGGTCAGATTCGATTCAAAATTGGTATGTGAGGTTTTTTTAGGTCGTACATTTTGAATTTTCTGTCAAAATTCATAAATTAAAGATCGCGGCTCCAAGATGTCATTATGGTCTGATTTGATTCAAAATTAGTGTGTGAGGGTTTTCGGGGTCAGAGATTATGAATTCTGCTAAAAAATCTTGAAAACTTTAAAATTCAATATCTCCCAATTTTTTTTCCACAAAAATGTTATCTTTTATTTTGTTTTGTTTTGTCACCTTCTATTTCCTATGCACTTCATTTATCGCTCCGATTCTGAAAACATCTTGTATATACCGCCAAAAAGTATGTACCATATGGGGAAAAAGTTTATTATTAGAGTATTGAAAAAAAGATTCTTGGGAAAAGTTTGTGCATGTCCGATAACCTAAAAATCGATTTTGACACATGTCACGTGATCGCTGGTATGACGGCAAATTGAAAAAAATTACCATGAATAGTCAAAAAGTCGGATAAAATGGCAAGATATCGAAAAAAGTTATTTGAAAAAGTTGCTAAGAATTAAATTTTATACACATAAACAAAGTTTGAGGAAATTATGTGGGAATATTGAAAACAGCAATTTTTTTAAAATAGTTTTCTTGCTGTAGAAAAATATCAAATTATTTTCTTATGAATTGCTTGACCATACTGAAATATTTGTATTCCGATGATAATAACAAAACTTTCTCATTTTCTCCACACCAGAGAGCACTAAATTGAAAAAATTTAATTTTGTCAGAACCCTTGCTGTTACATTGGTTCGTATCTAATAGATATATCACAATTCTACTATTATTGCGATGATAGGGAGATCCAAAAATATCGTGTTTTTCAGATTATAATCAATTTTTGATGATAATCGTGCACGAACGTTTCACTTCGCACATATTCTTAAAAATAGTGCGTCAAATTAAAGAGGCTTGAGTTTTCAACATTGCATGCGAAGTGAAACGCTCTGACACGATTATCATCGAAACTTGATTATAATCTGGAAAACATCATGTTTCTGGAGTGTCATGTCATCACAATGGTCGTGGAATTCTGATATAACTGTTAGATACAAACCAATGTAACAGCCAGGGTTTTAACAACATCCAATTATTTTCCAAAATGAGAAAGTTTTGTCATTATCATTGAAATACAAATATTTCGGTATGGTCAAGCTATTCATATGATAATAATTTGATATTTTTATACAGCTAGGAAAATATTTAAAAAAACATTCTATTTTCAATTTTCTCTCATTATCTTTTCAAACTTTGTATATATATATATGTGTATAAAATTTAATTCTAAGCAACTTTTTCAGATCACTTTTTTTGATATCTTGCCATTTTACCCCACTTCTGGCGTTCTCATAGTAATTTTTTTCAATTTGCCGCCATACCATAAAATCGATTTTTAGGTTATCGGACATGCACAAACTTTTCCCAAGAATCTTTTTTCTAATACTCTAATAATAAACTTTTTTCTCAAATGGTACATACTTTTTGGCGGTCACTGTATAAAAAAAAAACTTCAAGTTCTCCCTGAAGAGCAAAATCATCCGGTTTTTCACCGGGTGGGTATAATTCAATAACAGATTGAATGTTCTGAATGGTCACTGGACAACGACGGATTCCATAAGCTCTGTTATAATTGTCCTTTTGTATAAAACTGTTTCAAGAAACATCAAACAGCATATTAAGTCAAAACTTGGTATTCTCTTACTTTTTGTGATTTTCAGACAAAATATGCGGTTGCGTATGTTGTACCGTTCTGAACAATAGTACAAATCAAATAACTTGTTACTTCAATTATGATATGGAAATGGAAATAAACCAGTTTCAAAAATCATTTGGTTCTTTTTGCATTCACCAATCCCCCTTTATTAGGGTGGGCGAGTCTCATAGGCCCGTCCCAGTCACCACGCCAAGAAAATTAATAATTTTATTTCCGTTATAGTAAGAATGGAACCGACAACTTCACCATATTTTTAAATTTTATTCTTTTTTCTACGTTCATGCAAAAAAAACTTTATTGAACTATATTTGGTGGAAAAACTGTCTCTTTATTGCACTGACTGCAATCAAGACTTTATTGCACTCATCTGTTATTCTACTATAGCGTTTTGTCATCATGACAGACATAAACTTTCAAATCGACGCCAAATTTAGCCCATTTTCTGTGAAATTGTAGTGCCACCTAAATGAAACATTTTCTGGTTTTTGCATGAACGTAGAAAAAATATTGTGTGAAACTCGTGCAAAAAGAGTTTATTGCACTCGACGTGTTGTCCAACTCGACCTGATAGCCTCGTTGGACAATTTCACGTCGAGTGCAATAAACACCTACTTTTTGCACTTGTTGCATGAATAACTATTTATGTGTACATTCACCATTTTTACCTGCCTATTTACAAAACTGATTGATATTGTGTTTTCAGTATATTTTATGATAGTATTAATAGTGATAAACCTGGAAAATATCATACTGTAATACATTTATATTTTTGAGTTTTTATTTTTTTTTTTAATTAAAAAAGTCAGCTATCTGAATGAAAATGCAAATTTTCACTTTCAGATTTTTTCTTTCCTTTTCAGTTAGTGTCTTTTCACAATATCTATCAGATGTAGTTCAATGTCCATCGTGGCTTGTGCCGGGAAGTAGTTGTTTTCTGTTAGATATTACAAATAAGTCACATTTTTCATTTTTCAATTTTCATGGAGAATGTTCCCATTTTCAACATGAATACCTCCCAAGAGGTTATCTTGAACGATGGAAAATAGCGACTAAAGTTTGTCTTTCAGTCGCAGATGATTCCACAAAAGATTTTATGAATTTCCTATTCATATTTTCGAACTAAAATTATCGAAAGAAATCGAATGTGCAGGCACAGGCATCAAATCGTCGCCGATCGATATAGACGTGGATGGTTCTAAAATGCACCCGGAAGACGATGTAGTGTTCAAATTGAGAATTTTGATGGACATTTCTTTTTTTCGATTGGTGGAGTCTTCTAAATACCCCTCTGCAACTGAAGTCGATTTCCATCCTCCTAGGCGTTTCATATTAGTTATACCCACACCACAGTCAGCAAGTAAAGTGGCTGAGGAACGCCTGAAGCTGTGACCAGTGTAAAGCTCTGGATTTTGAAGGCGCAGATATACTGCTTTTTCGGAGGGTATCTTTCCTATGGTATTGATTCCTACACATTGCACAGTACATTTTCCACTTTTGTAATACAAGAATAAACGACGGTGAGGAGTCTCTTTTGGACGTAAATGTGTACATAATTTCTGTATACGTTCAAAAAATAACCATCATTTGCTCCTTCAGATATCACGAAGGATCTAGAGGAATGATTTTTGTAATCCTTGATATTAACAATTATCAGGTTTTCTTTGTCGTCTATGTCGTCAATGGTGAGTTTTGTCAGCTCTTCTCGTCTGAAAGCACCAGCTAATCCAAAAATTGCTACTAACTTAATCATGAGGTATATGTCATCGAGTCATAAATTTTGAAACGTCTTCTTGAGTGAAGATTTTGGCCTTTTTCGGTCGAAAACCGACATTCTGTCTTTTAATGAATGCAATTATTTTGTAAAATTTGCTAATATCCAAATTTTGCTTTACTTTGAATACACTCTTCAACATTGAATATCTTGCCCATAAAGTGTTCGGCTTCCATGTTTTAGACATTTCTAGAAAATAAGCCAAGAATACTTCTTCTTTATTTGGTGTTTTCAATTTTTTATTGTTGCACCATTCAATAAAACTCGTGTATTACTTCTCATACCTTTGTTTAGATTTCGTTGGCAATAACTCTAAGTTCGCATCTGTAGCTGCTTGCACGATTTCTTGTGGAAGTTCTTCATCAATTGTTACCTACTCGTTATCAGATCAATCAAAGCCTATATATAGGGTGATTTTCATAACAATACATTTTTATTTATCAATATTTGTTAATTTTTTCAATAAATAGTGCAAAATGATGGATGATTTTGAACAAACTCACTTAGTATTGCAACAAAAAAGCTTGAACTTTCATATTTTGTCACCCACCACTTATATTTTACGAGGATATCATATAAATGTTTTTCCCGCACTAGTGTGGGAAAACTTTTCCCGCACAACTGTGGGAAAATGACACTTTCCAAACTGAATTGCGTGCGGGTAGAGGGTGAATCACGCACGCTTGTAGGAAAAAATAATTACAAAATGAATAACGATATTCATTCTAAATTTTGTATTTAATTGAACATTTTTTATAAAGTACTCGTTATGTGTTGAATGATTTTTGTGCTAACTGTTGATCGACCAAAACTCAAAAAACCGAAAGTCAATTAACGATGACTCTTGAACTGCCCATTTCCATATAGAAACGCCTCATCTCAATACAGTTCGTCCCTATTCTGATATCACTGTTTATATCGGATATCCTCTATAAATTTCCACAAACGGTCAGTGTCTAACGGAACAACACGTTTTGGGGCTTTCACGCTGTTACGAAGCCTTGTAAGGATGCCGTATCGTCCTTTGTAATCTCTATGCAGATCCGGATGTTGCCAACACCCCCCACAAACTCCTGACAACAACCGTAATGTCTTTACACCAGCCAAATTTCGGGTCCACGGTCGGGATATCGCACTAGAACTTCGAGAATTTATCATGAAAACAAAACAAACTTGATTGTATCAATTGATTATTACACTCACTGCAGCGTACATTGGTGTATTGCCAAATGATCACGCGCAAGCATACACTGAGGAAAAACGTCCTATCAAAGTTTTTGCTAATAGACCATCAGCTAGTGACAGATTTAGGTGCCCCATTTTCGCATACAAGCCTCGAATAGGGTTGAAAAGTATATCGATTTGGAGTAAAATGAAGATATTTTTACGAGTGGCTCCTGGGGATAACATACCGAGAATTCGATTTTTCAGAACAGTGCTTATTTGTTTCCCTCGTGTTTCTATTTACGGTACGAAACTACAGAGGGTGATTCGTTAAGTCGTTTTGAGAAAAAAAGTTTTTATGAACATATGTTCGGAGTTGCTATTCGAGACTTGTATGCGAAAATGGGGCACCTAAATCTGTCACTAGCTGACGGTCTATAAGATATTTCTTGCTACCATAATAAGAAATACTTTTATTATAACAAAGTTTCGAAGAGAACCAGCACATTGAAATCATGGCAGCGAAAACTATTTTGCTGAAAGTGATGTTTCTGCCACAGAAAAGTATACTGCTGTCGCTATTAGGCAGTCAGTCTGGGACAGTACGTTTTTTTATAAGAAAGTTGTGATCTTATAAATGAATAATCACTAGGTTTCTGCTTAGCAAAGTGGACAATCTAAATTAAAGAAATCTGCATGCATTGTTCACAATAAGCTTGTTAAGAGAGAAACAAGATGTCCTGCACTACCAGGACGACGCTTATTGCCATAATCCTATACAATAGGAATAATTGGGTCCAAAAACCATCAGAAAACAACTACTTTCCTGGCTAATACCACGACAAACGTTGAATTACATCTAATGAATTTCTGTGCAGAGTCCTACAAGGATGTCTCCGCAATTGCTAGTTGCATGGAAATATTCATTGAAACAGTTGGACCACCTATAGATCGATTTCTGGGTTCTTGCCCTCATCAGTATAGGGTAGGTCTCTGCAGACAATAACTAATGTCTGCAACAAACGATTCAACAAAATTCCAATGTACAGGCAGAAGCTGAGACACCGCCCGCAGCCTAGCGTTCACTGAACTACGGGCGCCATCTGAACTCCAGCCCCTCAACAAAGCAATACCCAGAACTTGCGTGATTAATTCAACCACAAATACAAATTAAAGAAATCTGCATGCATTGTTCACAATAAGCTTGTCAAGAGAGAAACAAGATGTCCTGCACTACCAGGACGACGCTTATTGCCATAATCCTATACAATAGGAAATTCATTAGATGTAATTCAACGTTCGTCGTGGTATTAGTCAGGAAAGTAGTTGTTTTCTCATGGATTTTTGACCCAATTATTCCTATGGTATAGGATTATGGCAATAAGCGTCGTCCTGGTAGTGCAGGACATCTTGTTTCTCAAGTGGACAACCGCATAAAAGTTCACCCACTTACATTTGTCAACCGGCCACTAAAATATTACTGGATGGACCCGACCATTATTCTATGCCTTGCTAAATTTCGAGCACGTTTTACTGGAAAACGGTGCATATTCAAGAAAATGTAGATACCTTTTTTGTAGAGAATTGTATGCAAAATAGTACATCATTTGTTTTTGAAAAAAAATGAATTTTTCGATTTCTCTCGGAAAATCGCCCATAAAAATTTTCCGGGTGCTTTCACGGCTTATCACCCTCAAAATTCGGATTCAGCGGGTCAAAATATATAAGAATAACTTGGGTGATCCAGTCGCGCCTCATAGGCTACGAAAACTCTCCGTGCCACCGGACTAAGATGAAAACTTTCTGATATTGCATATTTTACAACGAAATTATTTCAGTGGGATCCTGAAATAAACCTCCACTCTAACAATTAATAAAACCCCGACTGCAACTGAAGTTCTTTTGCCAGTCATTAGTGAGCATTTTCTCTGAAATCCGAATAAAAACTAATTCATTTTATGCTTTGTAGGTAAATCGTCCAAAATAATCCAATAAACTTCCATTCGCGCTAAAAAAAGTGAAAATAACAACTCCCACGGTCGTAAAAGTTTTGCTGAAGTGCTGCTAAAACAAGCCGATGCGAATGTGTGCAGAGGCGAACTGGTAGAAAAACAGAGCTGTGTATAACGATGCGAAAAGAATTGTGTTACTGCTCCGTGTATGTTACAAAAGAAACAATAACACTCGAACACAATAGACCGGAGAAAATATAAACATTGGAACGCGCGTTCGGGAAAACAATATCATTTCATAAGTTTAGCGCGAGGAAATATTACATTATCTATTCACTCCGAAATGGAATTTGTAGATTGAATGCGGGTTTATCTTTCTTGAAGCGATTCATTCGAAATATAAAAGGAACACGAACGTTATCTCGGGTGGGATGGAAAACGGAATATTTCAAGGTGACGGTAGATTGTTTTGTGTAAACTTCCTCGGTGGTTTCCACAATAGAAGGGAAAATGGCAATATCATTATTGAAGCCCTGGGAAGCAGGTTGTCTGGGACCGTTGACGTCAGTAGATGTAAAGTAGTGGAATAGAGCGGTTCTAACTGTTTGTCTTTATTCCCACTTCAAGGATATGGCTGAATTGGACTCTGGAGTATCGATGGAACATATACTGTAATGAGAAACATTTTTAGAATTCTCAAGTAACAGTAATCTACATAAACTGAACAACAAAAAATGCAAACGTAGAAAATGATGTTGGTTGATTTCAACAAAAAAATGTTCTAGTACAGTAACCACAGACAAATGCAAGCCACAAGTGAAAAATGAATCGTAGCACTTTGAAACTCGTCACATGACTTCTTGACATGTATTGTTAGAAAAAAATCAGGGGTTAAAATATTATAATTTTTTTGCTGTTGTTTCGGAAAGTATAGATTAGATTAGATTATATATTAGGGACTTTCGTGCTACAAGCCTCTACACCGCGACCTTTTCAGACCTATTGTGTTTGTCCTCGAGATCATTTAGAGTTCTTTGTCTAGTCCTGTCTTCTTTACGAGACTCCACAGGCTAGTTTTTAGAACTCCCATGAATCTGGGAGCTCTTGGTTTTTCTTCTCCCAGCGTTAGAAACCTTTGCCTTGACAAGCCCTCGCAGTGGCATAGTATGTGTTCTGATGTTTCCTCTTCTTCCTGACAGAACCTGCATAGCATTTCTTCTGCCAGGCCTATTGTACTCATATGTTTGTTTAGCCTACAGTGTCCTGTGAGAAGTCATACTGCTATTCCAGTAGTGTTCCTCTTCTGGCTTAGTAGATAGTCTGTGAATGTTGGCAACGGTTTTTTGATAAACTCTTTGGCCTGTCTCATCCCTGGTGCATTGTTCCACCATTCTTGAGACTTCTGTTGAATCCATGATTTGGTGTTTGTTTTTATTACAGCTTTTGCTATACCGCAATACGGTTCTGGGCCATTCAGGGCCTTACTTGTTCCTTCTCGGGCTAGCGTATCGGCCTCTTTATTGCCTTTATAGCCTGTGTGTGCTGGTACCCACGCTAGTGTCAGTCTGTTCTGACTGCCCAGCTCTTTTAGGGCTTCTATGCAGTCCCAAACAAGTTTTGAGGTAACTTGCATTGAGTTGACTGCTTTTATCGCAGCTTGGCTATCTAAGTAAATGGCAATGTTTTTTCGTGAAAAATCGTGCCTTATTAGCTCTTGTGCACAATTGTGTATTGCAACGGTTTCCGCTTGAAATATCGTCGTATGTTTTCATTTTCATCTTCGGCTTGGTTCTGTAAATGCCGGCTCCTGCACCTGCATCCGTTTTGGAGCCGTCAGTGTAGACAGCGATTTCCGCATTGATGGGAGGCCCCTCCTTCCACGCATTCCTGTCCGTTATACTTGACTTGAAAGTTTTGTTCGGAAATTATAAGGTTTATCAAGAAACAATCGAAACGAAAGATAATCCAATACTCTATAGGAAATATATTTGGTAATTTCTCAAAAAATACGCTCGTTTTCCCAGAAAACCTGATTGAATTCCGATATCAAGTTTCAGGCTCGCGTTAACCGCCACTGCTATTTCCGGAAGGGCCAAAAATTAGATTTGTCTTAACTTTGCTAAAAATTATAGTAGATGGAAAAGAAAAAGTGTATGTCGTTCCTGAAAACTTCTACTTCCTCATGCAAATATAAAATGTGAGTATCTGAGTACCCAAAATGTGTTTTATCCCACTTCACATAACCCTTCTACGATATTTACGGTTGATCCGAAAGTCATGGATATTTTAGTTGATATTAAATAATTATATTGAAGCAGGAATCAGTACCCTCTTTGAACCATATGCAACGATTTTAGACTAGTGAGACAAGTCTTAGTTATACCAAAGAAGAAAAAACTGAGTTTCACTCCTGACTCAGTTTTCAACTCACCCATAATCCCGGCAATTTCTTCAGTAAATGTTGAGAATAATCGCTCATACACATCCTACATAAAAAATGAAGTATGTGATTTCAAGTTTGAGGTTTGCACTTCACAATAGTGTTATTAAACATATATGCAGGATATGAATAAGCGATTATTTTCAACATTTACTGGTTTATAGGTGAATTGAAAATGAAACAGAAGTAAAACAAAGTTTTATTTTGCATGTATAAGTGGGACCTGTCACACTACTTTAAAATTGTTGCATATAGTCCAAAGAGAGTATGGGCTGCTGCTTGAGTATAATAATTCCATATCTCCGTGAAGTGCGACAAAACACGTTTTAGGTACTCAAATACTCGAATATTATATTGGCATGAGAAGGTAGGAGTCTTCAGAAACGATATGAACTTCTCCTTTTAGCAGAGTTATGACCAATCAAATATTCGACTCCGCCAGAACTTTCAGCGGCGGGTAAGCGTGAACCTGAAATTTGACGTCGGCGTTAAACCACGTTTTCTGAGAAAACGAGCGCATTCAATAAAAAATTACTGGTTATCATTTTTGTGGAGAATTGAATTGTCTTTGATCTCGTTGAGTTGTTTTTCCGATAAATTATATACTTTCCAAGATTACAGCGAAAATCTATTTATTTATTTTTGAACAAAAAAAAAATAATATTCCACCCCTGGTAAACATTTTTTTTTTCGTGTTTATCCTGGTTCCAACAACTAGCATACCAAGTTTGGTGGTGCTACAATCCATTTTTGTCTCAAAACCCAATCGTACTGGATTATTGTTATTATTGACAACTCAATGATATGTTTTCGAACAAATCTCGGAACGTGCGTGAGTATCTTAATTTTATATATTTTAACGAGCAATTCTTGTATATATTCTTGATCTCGGAAACGATTTTAATTAGTTGAATAAAATTGTGTATACAGGATGTTCCAAATTAAGTTGGCACCATGGCCAACTCCGTTATTATTGATGCTACGAATTCGGTTAAATGGGCAAACTAGTAGCATTTTTATTGGTCTTCTCGCCGCCGAAAACAAAAAAAAATTGACAGTCGCGTTTTCGAAATATTTTATAAAATGATATTTTTTTAAATGGAACACTCTATATTTTATCATGCATTTCGACTCGTAATTACATTCTCAATAACAAAGCTCCTATGACTTTTTTTCCTAAAGTTGAAAATGAGCAACTTATGTGGAAATATTTATTTTTTTCACTAGTACAAAAAATTTCTTTGTTTTGGCGAATAAAACCTCATGATTGTCCAAACACCCAATTTTGGTACTTATATGAAGGACAATATTTTGTTACTAACAGCAAAATAAGACAGTAAAAAGAAAAAATTGCGCTGGGATTTGAACTCGTGAAACCCGTCAATTGACACAACTGAGCTATTTGGTATTAATTTACAAAACGATAATTTCCATCTTAAAACTATTCCACTAGCCGTATTTAGTTTGTGAATCAAAATATTTCTGCCATAATGATAACTTTGAAGCCGGTTTTGTACAGAACAGAAAATGCTGGAGCGTCATATTAATGCGGTTGGAAATAGCTGTTTGTGTATTTAGAGCGCAAAGTGATGGATTGCCGCTCGAACAAAGAGAGTTACCGCGCGACGCGAAGCAGAGCGCGGTAATCTTTGGAGAGCGGCAATTACACTTTGTGCTCGAAATACACACAATATTTTTTCGGCAAACGCAGATCTCAGATACAGACAATACACTCGATACTTTATTGATCATTGATTACCTTATAATAATATTCATTTCTTTTATTATTTACTAGATTAAAATTGAATGTACAATTCTGACGATTTTTAATAGATATAGCCAAAGTCAGTATCCAAATTACTGGCAATACCATATCTCTAACACAAAAAAAAAAAATGGCTCGACCACGATTTGAACACGGGTCCCAGGCGTGAGGGAGCCGTAGCCTCTAGACCAAACAGAGGGCGGTGTTTTTGAACATTTACTCGATATTTTATAGCGCTTTATCAAATCCGATTTTTATAAATGTTTCCTATTGACAAAACTGACTTATTTTCAACTTTAGGAAAATAAGTCATAGGAGCTTTGTTATTGAGAATATAGTTACGAGTCGAAATGCATGATAAAATATAGAGTGTTCCATTTAAAAAAATATCATTTTATGAAATATTTCGAAAACGCGACTGTCAATTTTTTTTTTGTTTTCGTCGTCGAGAAGGCCATTAAACATGCTACTAGTTTGCCCATATAACCGAATTCGTAGCATCAATAATAACTGAGTTGGCAATGGTGCCGACTTAATTTGGAACACCCTGTATAGCTTAAGTGTTGCTTATTAGGTTCATCTATCCAGGCAGGCGTGTTTTCTGAGAAAAAGCTATTTCACAGAAAAAAAAATGTATGTTATATGGCGCCATCTAATACATTTATGAGGTACTTGTATTGCAGATTGTGAGCCCACTCTTCGTGAGATGGCGCTATATGACACGCGATCAAATTAATATTAGATAGAACGCGATTTTACACAAAAATAATTTCTTACTGCTATAATAACAGTGATATAGCGCAGTCTCGTAAATTGCCAGCAACGTATTTTTAGTTCTCATTTCATAACTCGTGACAATTTAGGTGCTGAATTTCGTATACCAATGGACAAGTTATTTTTTTTGTTATCGATTAATTATGGTTAAGGAAAGTGTGAGTTAAAACACTGTACTATCACCATTCCACCTTGTGTGACGAGTCTCTGTATACAGATTTTCCGGTTCTCTTCGTGAGCAATTTAATATCAAATGTGGCGTCTTCCTCTTACATATTATATACCTTATCGCGGTAACGCTGATATATTAGATACTAAAATGTGTTCTGGGACTTTTCCCAGCACAAAGCACTACTTATATTATCCATATTTCCTTAGTTTCCATATTCGAAAATGCGACGGCATAAACTTCGTCCAAAAAGGTACCCGCCTCCGCATCCATCCGTATGCATATCCTTTGGGAAGTAATACAGGAGAATTGTTCCATCATTATTTCTGCCAAGTTGTATTAGGGCCTTAGTCAGCGGTATTTATATACGCCTAATGGTGGATACGACTAATTTGGGTTTCCACTTTTGGTAATTATAAAAGGTCTCCCTTCTTCGGACCGAGACGGATAATAGGATTCTTCATTCTCGACATCAATTTGCAAACCGCAATTCGTTTAGATGGGGCAATTCAAAGCCGAATCAAGTACAAACATGTGTATCTAGAAATTCTTTTCACGATGGGAAAAAACAGTTTCAAGGGTAGGTAATAATGGTAATGATTCTGTGATTATTCATCTGTGTCCGTTAGGCGTAATTGGAATCGGCTGAATGATACAAGGTCCCTCAAAAGGGCTACATGATTATGGAAACTAATGGGACTAGTTTTCTAGAAATGTGCATTCTGGAGCTTTCCCTAAAGCTGAAATGCTTATTATGGAACACCATTGGCCAGTTTTGAATAATTTCAGATTTTTCGAAATTTTTGGCAGATATATTTATATTATATATATAATATATATTATATATATAAGAGGGTAGTTGCTGACTAGTTAAGAGTAAAACTAATAGTAGGGTTGCAGCGATGTAAAAGGAAAAGGAACCATTTAAAACAGAAAATTACTTCTAGTTTCTTAATACATGATAAATATTAATTTATCTGAAAGTACGTTTTCGAAACTGAACGAAAAAGACAGATCGTTGTACGAAGAAACATACTCATTTGTTTATTTTCAAAATATTACGATTTTCAAGGGGGAAGGGGGAAGGGGAAAGGGGAAAGGGGAAAGGGGAAAGGGGAAAGGGGAAAGGGGAAAGGGGAAAGGGGAAAGGGGAAAGGGGAAAGGGGAAAGGGGAAAGGGGAAAGGGGAAAGGGGAAAGGGGAAAGGGGAAAGGGGAAAGGGGAAAGGGGAAAGGGGAAAGGGGAAAGGGGAAAGGGGAAAGGGGAAAGGGGAAAGGGGAAAGGGGAAAGGGGAAAGGGGAAAGGGGAAAGGGGAAAGGGGAAAGGGGAAAGGGGAAAGGGGAAAGGGGAAAGGGGAAAGGGGAAAGGGGAAAGGGGAAAGGGGAAAGGGGAAAGGGGAAAGGGGAAAGGGGAAAGGGGAAAGGGGAAAGGGGAAAGGGGAAAGGGGAAAGGGGAAAGGGGAAAGGGGAAAGGGGAAAGGGGAAAGGGGAAAGGGGAAAGGGGAAAGGGGAAAGGGGAAAGGGGAAAGGGCGAAAGGGGAAAGGGGAAAGGGCGAAAGGGCGAAAGGGCGAAAGGACGAAAGGGCGAAAGGGCGAAAGGACGAAAGGGCGAAAGGGCGAAAGGGCGAAATGGCGAAAGGGCGAAAGGGCGAAAGGGCGAAAGGGCGAAAGGGAGAAGAAAGGGTGAAATGGCGAAGAAAGGGTGAAAGGGCGAAATGGCGAAAGGGCGATTGGGCGATTGGGCGATTGAGCGATTGGGCGAAAGGGCAAAAGGGGGAATGGGGGAGAAATGTGTGTATGTGTTCTAGTTCTAATATGCGAAAAATATTGAGATCACAAAACTAACAGAGAAATTTTTAGTAAAATTATGTTAAATATATTTCATTTTGGAAGAACTTATAATGTAAAATGGTTGAATTCGTGATATGACATAGGATCACTTTTAGTAAAGTTCAAAAAAATCACAATCAAACACTAACCACCGCAAAAAAACAATTTTCTTTTCGAACTCGAATTCTTTGTTTGTGAGCTGACAGTGCTCTATTACAAGTCGCGTTAGTTTGACAACACTTCAATAGTTAATTGACACTCTAGATGACCAGATATTTTTTGAATCAGTCTTCATTAGCCCTGAAAATGTTACTGTGTAACAATCAGTTTCCTTCAAGAAACACTGCAGGGATTCTCTTCATTTGAACTTTAACTTTCAACTATAAAACGGATATTAGGGAGGTAAATTGAATTCAAAGAAGATTTTCTTACTCAACAAGTTTCATTTACATAATTGTAAACGTTAGTTTTATGATAACTGAGGATTACATCGAAGAGGACATCTCCCATTTAAGTGGGTTCAGGAAACTGGAAATGTTATGATCGGGAAGATTACAAAGTTAAGAAAGCCCAGGAGAGAGCATGAACGTTCGTTTTATTTTTAAATTTCCCGGAAATTACTGGAAAGTTTTTATCTCTTGAAGAGGATTTCAAGTTGAATTCGTATGTATACTTCTGACGTTATCTTTCTTACATTACGTACACTAATTTGACGTCTACAAACTAGTTTGAAAATGAATATGAGATTTATTATATAATTTATAATTATTTGAAATGATCTGATTCTTGGTTTATGCACCCTACCTAAGAATTAAGACTGAGTACTAATAACTGAGAGTTCATTAATAGGAAAACAACACGAACGTTTATTGAACTTCAACTAATACTAAGAAAATGAAGAAATCTGCATTGTTCACAATAAGCTTCTCAAGAGATATCCTGCAGTACCAGGACGACGCTTATTGCCATAATCCTATGCAATAGGAATAATTGGGACAAATATTCATCTGAAAACAACTACTTTATTGGCTAATACCACGACGAACGTTGAATTACATCTAATGAATTACCATGCAGAGTTCCTACAAGGATGTCTCCGCAATTGCTAGTTGCATGGAAATGTTCATTGAAACATTTGGACCACCTATAGATCGATTTCTGGGTTCTTGCCACTCATCAGTATAGGGTAGGTCTCCGCAGACAATAACTAATGTCTGCAACAAATGGTTCAACAAACTATCCATGTCAAGGCAGAAGCTAAGACACCACCCGCAGCCTAGCATTCACTAAACCACGGACGCCATCTGAACTCCAGCCCATCAACCAAAGCAATACCCAAAACTTGCGTGATTTATTTAACCACCAATACAAATGAAGAAATCTGCATTGTTCACATTGAGCTTGTCAATCAATGAGCGTCGTCCTGGTAGGTCAGAACATCTTGTTTCTCTCTAGTACTAAGAACATTTGCATTGATTCACTCTTAGTTGTTAGTTCTTAGGTCTTAGGTTAGTTCTTAGGTAGGGTGCGTAAACCAAGCATTAGTTTCTTACATTCATTGTTTAGATTCGTCATTCTTGGTCTTTTGATCTTTGAGTTCTTCTAGGAATTTCAGTCTATGGTTTGTCTGGGTAACTTATTTAGGTGACTATCGATTATGTCGGACGTGCTTCTGGTATAATTTTTTTTACAAGCTTGTGTAAGTCTTTGTAGCCAGTGCTCAAATAGTTCACTATCGTCACTGCCAATCTTCATATATAATAAGTTCAAACTTGACCAGGGCAGGTTGTGGAAAAAATTCGAATGTTTCCTCTAACGCGCTATCCTTACTATTGTTGGCCTCCACGATCACCCGACTTAGCGCCTCTAGATTTCTTTCTATAGGTGCATCTAAAATCGGTTGAAAGCAAAATATAATCTCGAAATTTGGAAGATTTGAAGAAAGAAAAGAATAAAAGCTGTGAATAGAGAAATTCAGGTAGAAGTTTTTCATAGCGTTTAGGAAGAGTTTGATAGCATACTTTATAACTGTTCACAAAGTAAAGGTTAAAATTTCGAAAATTTTTATATTTGTTTTTGTTTATGTTTGATTGCAAATACGTGTTACCTAAACATTTTTAGAGTTTCCACCTGATTTCTCCAAAAGTACTGGAAAGAAATATCAAGTATGTAGTATTATTGAAATGGAAATTGAACGGTCTTCAAAATGAGATATCACTCGACCCACCTTTCTATTTAAGATTTTAGGGGTTGTTTCCACCCCCACTTCAGGATTGACGTAGTTTGAATGAAAACCATTCTACAAAGAGTCCCCATGAAGATAAAGTCAACGTGTTTTTGCATATTTTTAGATTTTCTACGGGGGCTGAAATATTCGGGGTGGTACGTTTTTAAATTGACACACTGTATGTGATGAGTATGTGATAAGTATGTGATGAGTATGTCATGAGTATGTGATGAGTATGTGATTCATATCTAAATAATCTCCAAAATATCATAATGTTACAAAAAAAAACCCGAGCGAAGCTCGGTCGCTGAGGTACTTTGAGTAACTGGGATAATTTCCCACAAAACTATATCCCATTTCCAAGACTGATTGATCCTTTCCCTCCCGTCACGGAAAGCTCTCATTTCTCGTAATAGATATCCATTTCGAGAGTTGAATGGAATATTACATTATCTCGATACGTATAGGATCGGATCTGTTTTAAAGTCACAACATGCGTGTCGGATACGCGTCATATTTGGAATTGAGACTCTACCCCAATTCCTTCCTAACACCCTTATCTTTTTCCGTACATCGGTGTGCCATCCAACTCCTTCAAAACTGACTCCTTGAAGTTAGATACCGAGGACTTATAGGTATAGGCGTTATAGTTCGGAGGCAGCAACACCCTTACATTTTTCAGTCGACAGTAAAAACACAAGAGGTTTTTTTTTATCGCACGAATTTCATTCTTCATCGAAGTAATTTTGCCAATCAGAAATATCACGAGAAAAACTGACATGCAAAAATTGCAAGATTGCTGGTCGAGCAATTTTATCCAATGTCAGTTTTTCGAGCTGAATTATTGATGGAAAAATTTTGAGTCGAAAGAAACTTATCCCATGAAAGAAAAGTTCGAGTGTTTTTTTGGCAAGATGAATCAACGACAAAAAATAAATACACAACAATAATTATAACCTTCATTAAATTAATTTAAGGAGCAGTTATTAGCAACAAAATTATTTTTTGTGATTTGTTTGGACGAAACTTCTCCAATAACCATAGGTTTAATGCAAGGTAGTTCATGAACATTAAATAAAATAGGCCAAAATTCTTTTTTTGTCATATTGTGTTAACAATACTGAACAATCGTATCTGACATAATAGTACAGTAACCACAGACAAATGTAAGCCACAAGTGGAGAATGAATCGTAGTACTTCTTGACATCATGTATTATCAGAAAAAAAAAATGTTTAACAAATCACCCAAAAAAAATTAAAAAAAAAAAAATTATATATATTTTTTGCTGTTGTTTCGACATGTATAAGATTTATCAAGAAACAATTTTAACAAGGCGAAATATAATTCAATTCTCCACAAGAAATATACAAAATGCGCTCGTTTTCTCAGAAAATCTGATTGAATTCCGATATCAAATTTCAGGCTTGCGTTAACCAGTCACTGCCATTTCCGGTCGGGCCAAAAATTAGATTTGTCATAACTTTGCTAAAAATTATAGTAGAAGGAAAAGAAAAAGTGTATATCATCCCTGAAGATATTTACGGAAGATCTGGTAGTCATGGATATTTTATTTGATATGGAATAATTTTACTGAAGCAGAAATCAGTACCCTCTTTGGAACATATGTAACGATTTTAGACTAGTGAGACAAGTCTCACTTATACATGCCAAAGAAAAAACTGGGTTGTACTCCTGCCTCAGTTTTCAACTCATCCATAATCCCGAAAATCTCTTCAGTAAATGTTGGAAATGATCGCTTCGCTTCGTGTCGGGCAGTAAACATCCAAGGGAGGAAAAGGCACTTTACCCATGTAATACATATGATTTTTCCTCCTACCCACTTAATGAACCTTTCTTTGTAAATTTAAAACGCATTTCGACTGTTTTGTCTGAAACGGACCTATATACTTGCATGATGGAAAGTATAGACAATACAGTCATGCCCATCTAAGAATCTGCGGTGGTGAAAAGGCTAGCGTTTTGGGCTTGTAAGCCGAAGGTCCCAGGTTCAGCTCCTGGCAATTGCAACTTTTTTAAAAAAAAAAACGTTATTTTACTTTTTTCTTGTTAGTGATTTGAATTATTGGATATTTAAATAGCTTATACATTTCGGATTGCTATAGAGTGATTTTCCTAGAAGAACTAGAATCAAATCAAATCAAATCAAATATATTTCTACGATTGGCATTGTACAGTTCATAGTATATAATTGGATTCACATTTTTTATCTTAAAGTAAAGTTTTGTCTAAAAGGGACGATCTAGGCACGGGTGCCTGTTGTGTCCTTGTCCATTTTAGACAATAAAATTAAATAACAAAATAAAGAATTTTGGAGTATGAGTACAAAAAAGGAATAGAGGTAGGTAGTTACAATGAAATGTCAATATCAATCTCAATAAGAAGTTTGAAATTTGAAACAGAGAACAGTATATAGGCAGACAATGAAAATATTGAAATTAGTGATTAATGAGAGGAACGATAAGTATGAATAGATGTTTTAGATGATTTATCAGAAAATATCGAATTGTAGGGCATTCTTGAAAATGAGTTTTTTTATTTCACATTTAAATTTACTTTTATTGCGGATTATTTTAATGGCAGCTGGAATAGTATTAAATAGTTTCGGTCCAAAATAAAGGAAAGATCTTTGTGTGACAGATTTTTTGAAATGACTAACTTCAACGTTGAGATTGGTTGCTGCTCTAGTATTGAGAGGCTTTTTTGAAAAGTGTTCATAATTTTGATGCATTCGCAGGAGACATTGGTAGATATAAATTTGTCTCACTTGGAATAAACTGGTATCTTGGTAAAGTAATTTCGTAGAGAAGAGTTTTTCCTTGTGAAACAATATTTTCAGTAAAGTGTTCTGAGTTGTTTGTAAGTTTAGCAGAGTGCTTGTGAAAGCACATCCCCAAATTGTTATGCAATATCTTAAGGTAGATTCAACCAACGAGTTATATAACATAATGAGATTTTTTCGTGATAGAATATCTCGTAGTAGAAAGAATTTGTGAATCAGAGCTCTTAATCGTTTTATCACATAGGTAATATGGTCGGACCATCTGACATGCTGATCAATCATAACACCAAGGTATTTTAGGACTGCAACTTTTTGCAATTTGGGACAGATACACCCAACAAAATCTTCACATTTGGGGGAGTGTAATTTAATATTTATATCGGGTTGGTCGCTTATCGTAGGTGAGAAGGTGATATATTTCGTTTTCGCAACGTTTAGGCTTAATGAGTTATGATTCAACCAGTTTCCAACCAGATAGAAGTAACATTCAAGTACTTTCCTCCCTAAGGAGGAAAAGTATGAGTTTCCTCCCTGGTTTAAGGGAGGAAAGTGTGTATTTTCTATAGGGGTAGGAGGAAAAAGTATTGGTGAAGGTGTTACATAGATAGATGTTGAGAACATGACAAATAGCAGGAGTATCAGAAAAACGGGAAATAGAGGTTTTGATTTCAAAACGATGTAATTTTTAGGGACCAAGTTATTTGGCGAATGCTCTATCAGCGAATCCATTTTATCGTAGGCTAATCAAATGATTTTTTCGTAACAAAAATACGATTAGAAAATCGACTATCGACTGGTTATACAGGATGGGGCACCGAAAACGAAACAGACCGAATATCTTCAAAACGCATGTGTTGTGAAGAAAATGCAAAAACACGTCGATTTTTAATCCAAGGGGGACATCTTCCTATCATAACCTCAACTGTCATACCTCTCCCCCCACCCCTTGGTCGCTATCACCCAATCAATTTGAATAGGGAAAGTACTAAGTGTGACACATCAATAAAAAGGTAATTTCATAAGGAATTCAGCCATGTCAATTTTTGCTACCTAACTTTCTATTTTGGCGCCCTCTTGCGGGAAAAACAACTGTTCCGTATTCCAAATTATGATACTTCATTTGCAAGCTAATTTACGACGGACGACGGACGAAATCTTGTCCGTCGTTCTGGATCCGCCATTTTGTTTTTTCCCTTAGAAACTTTCCATAATGCATTGTCACCGAATTTATGTTAAATTAGCTTGCAAATGAAGTATCATAATTTGGAATACGGAACAGTTGTTTTACCCGCAAGAGGGCGCCAAAATAGAAAGTTAGGTAGCAAAAATTGACATGGCTGAATTCCTTATGAAATTACCTTTTTATTGATGTGTCACACTTAGTACTTTCCCTATTCAAATTGATTGGGTGATAGCGACCAAGGGGTGGGGGGAGAGGTATGACAGTTGAGGTTATGATAGGAAGATGTCCTCCTTGGATTAAAAATCGACGTGTTTTTGCATTTTCTTCACATGCGTTTTGAAGATATTCGGTCTGTTTCGTTTTCGGGGCCCCACCCTGTATTTTGATATGTTTTGGACTCGCAACTGTCATTTATTTATTTGTTATGAACATTTAATAAAACGCCTTTTTTAAAATGGTTTGCTTATAAAATGGAAACTAATACATCAATGTGGGTACTCCAATGAGAAAAATTGTGGAGAGTTGAAATACGAACAAAATGAAATTCCCGATCGGATTATTAGTGATAACTCCGTCATTTTTCAGTTTATAGAGTCGGCCGTTTTCACGAAAGTATTGAATTATGTGACTTCATTTGTGCACAAAACAGGCGATGTCGGATTATTAGTTTGGGCACAATAATTGCAATTCGATTTTTTTTTGTACTACCTTGCAAGCGTGCCTGGATGCTCTAGTGATAGTCCAATTTCAATTTCTCAAACTGAGCTTGAAAGTTAAAGTACAGTACTAAGAAACGAATATCCTCATGTTGCTAAAATGTCGCGAAATGGGCGAAAAAAGCTTGCAAACATGACTGAAAACGGCCGAGCACGCCTTAGCGATCGTGTAGAGGAAAGAGAAAAAAAAAACGTTGGAACTAATACTAAATTTATAGGAAATTGTTTCACGCAATAAACGCGCCCTTCTGTCGATGGCCTGACACCATCGAAAAGGAAGAACAGGCAAGTAACAGTAAACACCGAAAGTTTAGATTTTTTGACGAATGCTCCCGCGCGTCCACCATTTTATCGAATCATATAGACCGTCAGCTAGTGACTGATTTAGGTGCCCCATTTTCGCATACAAGCCTCAAATAGGGTTGAAAAGTATATCGATTTGGAGTAAAATGAAGATATTTTTACGAGTGGCTCCTGGGGATAACAGAACAGTTCTTATTTGTTTCCCTCGTGTTTCTATTTACGGTACGAAACTACAGAGGGTGATTCGTTACCCCTAGTACACACTTTCCTCCCTCAAATCGAAGAGGAAACTCATACTTTTCCTCCCTAGGGAGGTTTAACACTTCGGTGTGAAAATTTCTGAATTCTCTGTCATTTCCAACTCGGGACAATTTTCAAAATATTTGTGTGCTTGAAAAAATTGCCAGCAATAACTAAAGCTCTAGCGGTATCATAAGTGGAAATAACAAAGCAAGTAATAATAAAATAGCAAATTCATCTTTGATGGAACATCCTAACGCGTAATTCCTGAACATTTTTTATAACCCAGATTCACGGAAATACTTCGAAAACTTTTTATTCGACACTTTTCCACATACCGTTAACACGCTGGCAAATTAAAAAAGGCTGTTTCAACTTTGTCATATCCCTCCATACAAACAACCCAACCGCAGCAACAGTAAAACTTTTAGTGGGGCAAACAACGATTTAACAAGGAAACAGACATGAATAAAAAACTTCCCTTTAGTATACTCATAACAAACACTGAACGTAGTTGTTGCCTTTTCAAGTTCACTCTTTATTCGAGGCTTGTTTTTACAGAGATTTTCGGCGGCGATTTCTTTTGTTGGGAGAGCGGTGATTAGAAGTTTTTCCTTCTGGCGGAGATCCAGAATTTCCAAGCTGTTACATGCTTATTGCACAGTGGTGGCCTGTTAAACGGGATCCGTCCGGCCTGTCGGCAGTTAGGAATTGTGCAATGAATGTTTCACGGAATATTAAGTGAACTGCAGAGGAAATGACGTAGAAAAATATGGGGTTGACTCCCGTTTTCATGCTACACTAACTTTGGAGGTACGGAGGCCGAGGGTTTGGTTCGGAAACAACATGTTTCATTATAATTGAATGTCATAGTAGGTGGCCATGAACTGGAAATCAACCTTAGAGGATCACCAATTCAAAAAACATACCTTTTTGGGAAAAATTAACTAGACCTCGTTTGTGAGCGAGCGCATTTTTCAATTCAAACGGTGTCGTGTGAAAATTCATTCCATACACGAAAACCTTCAAATTCAGTGAGACGAGTTTCCTTAAACAAAAATGAGAACAAAAAGTATTTTTCCCGAGACGGATTGCTGATTCATATTGGATATTCTTCGAGTATTAAAAAGTTTTTTCTTTTTTTTTACTCCCAACTTAACTGTGTTTTGCAATTGATAAGTTCATTGTGTACTAGTACAGATTGAAATTTAAAGAGGCTGTCGTAATACCAGTATATAAAAGGGGAGACAAAGAAAACTGTAATCAGTATAGACCAATCTCGCTAATTACTGCCTTGGCTAAAGTCTTTGAGGAAATAATAAAAACAAGGGTATTAGCATTGTTTAAATATAAGGAGGATAGTTGGTCAACCTTATGGGATTAATATTGGATTCAAATGGAGGCGACATGTAGATGGCGTCAGTGGTGTTCGCATCCAAGTCATGTCGCAACTTGAATGGCAGAATACGTAATTTGGCAGTCACGTTGAATTTCCGTAAAGTAGATTGCGGATCATGTGATGAATTGTAAATAGAGTTGGTAGGTGGCACCAATGACTGTAATAAAATTAGAAATTTTAACTAGAAATTCCAACAAAACAACGTGTCAATAAAATGATGAAGTTATATTGATACAAACAATTTTTTTGTTGAATCCGCTTAACAATTTTATCAATTCGACAATTTCAATATGTTATTGAAACTAACAATTTTGTCGAATTGAAATACTACTGCATTGATCAAAGACTATATTCAATTACATTAAACAGATTTATAACTGAAATTTTTGTAACCAGATACACATTATATGTCTATTCAATTCTTAACTAAGTCATTTTAACAAATAAACTGAGTTTATAACAGCAGTTATTTTATTTTTGTAACAAAATATGTTTTATTCTTTCAATCAATCACTATGTTAGGGTTGATATAATATTTCTTTACGTAAACAAAATATTTCATTGGAATTTGTTATAACAAAATATTTTGTCGTGGCTATATGACTCTGAGATTTTGTTAAATCCATGCAATTTTTGTTGATTTAAACAATTTGTTTTCTGCGTGTAGAATTCAGTGGCTCATTATGATTATTGAGCAAAGACTTTAAACCGTTTTTGCTGATAGCAGTACTTTCAGAACAATCTAATTTCCTGTGATCATCCACTGGTTTTACTTATTTTAAATTTTGAATTTTAATTTTATGAGGAGTTTCTAATGAATGATCAAAAATTCGATTTATTTTCTCGCGAATATTCTTTTTACAAATATATAATGATTGCTAGATGTTCGTTGATTTTAATTTTGACTCCAATGCTTATAATCACTAGAACAATATACACTGATTAAAAATAATGTTTCTCCGGTATCTATAATCAGAATCTATGCGGTACATACTATTTGAATGAATCACCAAAAATACACGTATATTTCAAATCAATCTGGAACGAAATTAAACTCTTCCCAATAAAAGCCGAAATGAAATATCAGTTTTCGATATTTTCATATTGATACAGCCAGAAAAAGTTATTCTGAAATGCAATGAACTCCACAGATTGTAAATTTCGAAATGCGTCGATGCATTTTGATGGGATAGTATGGCGTTCGATTTCCGAAAATTAATTACTTTTCTTTTTTCATCCATTTCCCAATGGGCACACGTACGTTTTTCAAACGTGTTATAAACGTGGCATTGGTTAAATAAACGTTTCTGGTTGAAAATTTTAACGACAATAATTTAGTGTAATCTTCAACGTTCAAAGAATACGTTATAATGATGTGTTTTCAACGTTACTTCCTCAACAACTCGTTAAATATACGTTTAACAAACGCTATGTTGATTCAGAAAGAATTTTTAATCAAACTCGCTTTATGCGATTCATTTATCAATGTTTATGATACGTTCCTTATCCTTTTATTTGTTCAAAACAATGTTGTTTCATTTAGTATCTTCGACGTTCAAAAACCTGATTGAAAACGGCAATAAGGCGATATTTAGTAAGCAATTGGTTAATATACCGTTGTTACACGCGACATTTTTTCGTTGAAAAAAACGTTCGGTTTTCAGCCATTTCACAACGTTATTTCAACGTCTTTGTGCCTATTGGGTTGTATCAGAAATTCTCATCATGATACAAACTTGGACGTAGTTGCCGATATATCCATAAAAGTGTAGTAGTTGTTCATTGTATAAGTGTTTTAGATGGCATTTTATTCATGCAAAAAAGCAAATAAAATGTATCTACAACACGACTGTAATACCACGTTTTATTCAGAATCACTTTCTTTAAGAATCAAAATCACTGTGATATTTCATCAAAAAATTGTTTGACTTTTGCTCTGACAGCGGCTGTCACGTGTTTATGGAAATGTGAATAATTCCAAATTATATTTTTCGTTATTACAGTGGAATGAAAAGTAATTTCCAAACAAAAATATTGATCCAAAACAAAATGGCTGTACATTATGTTAAAACTTTTATACGCGATTTCTTTGAATAAATGGCTTTTTCCGTCGACCGTTCATTTATGATGAATTTTAACGCACTAAAAATCGTTGATTAATGACCCTTGTTAATGAATGATTTACTATTAATCAACGATTTGCTTATATGCAACCCAACATACATTGCTCTTATACATTTTATATTGGTTAGTACTATCTGTCATTATTTATTTGTCAATTCTGAAATAAAATTTGAGAGACTCTTCAATACACCAGTAATTGTCATCAAAAATCAAAGAAGTCTCGTGGCATAATGGTAAATTCAGTCAGACAGCCGAGAGGAGATACTGAAGTCGATAGTTCAAACCCACACAAGGGCAAATTTTTTCTGTTCTTTTTTTTATTTCAAGTTGAAAAAATAAAATAAAACTACCCCGCATAAAAATTGAACTATCTTTGAGTTGATATAAAAAGGAAATAGTGATTGTTTTTTATCGTATCGTTGCATAAATAAAAATTGAAAGTAAGATATATACAGGGTGTTTCAGAATTCAGTATCAAGATTTCAGGGGGATGTTCCTTAGGTCAAAAAAAGACTATCTTTCTAATAAACCTGTGTCCGCAACCGCTTCATTTCTGAGATACAGGATGTTGAAATTCAACAAAAAAATCAGTTCTTTTTCAATATCTCTAAACCACTTCGGCTTTTCTTTTTAATTTTGGTACATGCAAAGTACACATAAAAATACATTTTTTCCATTTCGAACGTGTTTTAATTTTCATCAGTGGCGTCTCTGTAAACATGCTCTGTCATTTTTTATCAAAAAATGATACGCTACTGTTTTTTTTTGTCAAATTAGTATCATTTTCATAATTGTCTCCTATTTTTCCACAAACATGGTCTCTTGATTATTTTCCGTCCGACAGACGGTTTTCGATTTAAAAAATAAAAGGTCGTCCTTCGCTTGTACCTATGCGATATTTTGTATGTCTCATTTTGCTTTTTAAATCGAAAACTGTTCTTCGTAGGGAAAAAAGTCAACGGACCATTTTTATGAATAGATAGAGGACACTCATAAAAAATATAATTCATTAAAAAAGAAACAGTAGGGTATCATTATCATTTTTGTTAAATTTCAACACCCTGTATCTTAGAAATTAAGCAGTTGCGGACATATGTTTATAGGAAATAAAGTCTTATATTGACCTGAAATATGCGCCTCCTAATTCTTGATACTGAATTTTGAAACACCCTGTATATCTATTTTTGAAAACTACGGTCGACGGAAAAGTTTTGTAACAAACTCGTGAATTAAAATGGCGAATAACAATCTCAAACATTAACGCGCTCGCGATTGTTAATCGCCCTTATTGATATACTTGTTCGTTAAATAACCATAAACGAGCTCAATTGAAATGAAAAAATTGTTTTTGATATCTACAAATGTTCTCTGTCCCTCAGAATCGCATATGGGACATATCAAAACCCAGTTGTTCTGGATTATACGTTAAATTTTCGGCTGGAACATGTTTCTTCCTTCGTATTGAAAAGAATCCAGAGCAATCGTCGGCATTGCAATTTCTCACCCGGAAATTCATTTGAAGAAAGCCGTAAAGTTAAAGACGCGGTCTTTCGGGGAGTACGTTTGATCGATGTTCATACGTGTAAGTAATCCTGGGAAATGCGCTCGAGAATTTATGTCATCTCTGGTGTGGTATATGTAACAGCACCGCGTGCGCTGAGCCTTTTTACCATCGCCGCTCCGTAATCACCGTGACAAATGTCCACGCCGAACGATTTCCTGATCCCCGTAAGTGCAGATGCGCGATTGATCGGAGGAAATGATACATGGATGTGGTATCATAAGGATCAGGGTTTTGTTACATTCTACTGAATGTATTTTGAACGTTATCAGCGTAAATAACCCAAGACATTGATAATTATAACAGCGTCGTTCTGTTTCCAAGCAACAAGCTTGAGGAAGTTGTATTTATCAATGAAATAGTAAAATCCAATGTCGAAGTATCCTTCTCTCTAAATATTTCCACCATGTGGAAAATATGAGGCGAACATCTGACAGAAAACGACTACTTCCCTGGCTAATATCACGACGGACATTGAATTACATCTGACAGATATTTGTGTAACGTTCTTCTGAGAAGAGCCAGTTGCAATTGCTTATTGTAATTATACAGAAAATTATCCTTCATTTGGCTGGGAGAGACCACCTGCAGACGCGTTTCGCGGTTCTTGCCGCTCGTCAGTGATAGGGGAGGTCGGCAACATAAGAGTCGTCCTGCCCCAGCCAACTGAAGTACAATCCACTGTATAACTAATATTTCCTCACAAATAAAGCAGCGACTTACAGGAAAAGTCAGTCGCAGCACCAACCCTCTTCTCCTCTTCTCCTCTTCTCCTCTTCTCCTCTTCTCCTCTTCTCCTCTTCTCCTCTTCTCCTCTCCTCCTCTCCTCCTCTCCTCCTCTCCTCCTCTCCTCCTCTCCTCCTCTCCTCCTCTCCTCCTCTCCTCCTCTCCTCCTCTTCTCCTCTTCTCCTCTTCTCCTCTTCTCCTCTCCTCCTCTCCTCCTCTCCTCCTCTCCTCCTCTCCTCCTCTCCTCCTCTCCTCCTCTCCTCCTCTCCTCCTCTCCTCCTCTCCTCCTCTCCTCCTCTCCTCCTCTCCTCCTCTCCTCCTCTCCTCCTCTCCTCCTCTCCTCCTCTCCTCCTCTCCTCCTCTCCTCCTCTCCTCCTCTCCTCCTCTCCTCCTCTCCTCCTCTCCTCCTCTCCTCCTCTCCTCCTCTCCTCCTCTCCTCCTCTCCTCCTCTCCTCCTCTCCTCCTCTCCTCCTCTCCTCCTCTCCTCCTCTCCTCCTCTCCTCCTCTCCTCCTCTCCTCCTCTCCTCCTCTCCTCCTCTCCTCCTCTCCTCCTCTCCTCCTCTCCTCCTCTCCTCCTCTCCTCCTCTCCTCCTCTCCTCCTCTCCTCCTCTCCTCCTCTCCTCCTCTCCTCCTCTCCTCCTCTTCTCCTCTTCTCCTCTTCTCCTCTTCTCCTCTTCTCCTCTTCTCCTCTTCTCCTCTTCTCCTCTTCTCCTCTTCTCCTCTTCTCCTCTCCTCCTCTCCTCCTCTCCTCCTCTCCTCCTCTCCTCCTCTTCTCCTCTCCTCCTCTTCTCCTCTCCTCCTCTCCTCCTCTCCTCCTCTCCTCCTCTCCTCCTCTCCTCCTCTCCTCCTCTCCTCCTCTCCTCCTCTCCTCCTCTCCTCCTCTCCTCCTCTCCTCCTCTCCTCCTCTCCTCCTCTCCTCCTCTCCTCCTCTCCTCCTCTCCTCCTCTCCTCCTCTCCTCCTCTCCTCCTCTCCTCCTCTCCTCCTCTCCTCCTCTCCTCCTCTCCTCCTCTCCTCCTCTCCTCCTCTCCTCCTCTCCTCCTCTCCTCCTCTCCTCCTCTCCTCCTCTCCTCCTCTCCTCCTCTCCTCCTCTCCTCCTCTCCTCCTCTCCTCCTCTCCTCCTCTCCTCCTCTCCTCCTCTCCTCCTCTCCTCCTCTCCTCCTCTCCTCCTCTCCTCCTCTCCTCCTCTCCTCCTCTCCTCCCTTTTTTTAAAATTCTGTATCCAAGTAAATTCTTTCTCAGTTCTCAGTTTTATCTTGCACTTTTGATCACTTTCACATTATTCGTCACAAAGATTATTATCTCCTTATCATTAATTAAACTACTTAGAATTGTTCCTTTTATCACAAATACTCAAATTTTCCATATTTTTTTCTAATACAGTTTCCACATTTTCTTTTTGTTTCATTTTATTCAATTCAGTTGCTCTTGCGACTTTTGACATTTATTTTCCTCGTTTTTTCTATTACAGAAATCTACTTGTGGATTGACTGTCTAACAAGTTTGATATACAAAGTGTTTTTATTTCACTTGAGTTCTGATTAAACCTCAACAGAAAATACCGGAACAAGGAATTTGTGATGCTCTCCGATAGCCAAGCAGCCATCAAAGCGTTGAGCTCTTTTAACATCAACTCGAAGATGGTTTGGGAATGCCTAGACAAACTCAATGATTTAGGCAGGAACAAAAAGGTGACCCTCCTCTGGGTGCCGGAGCACGTCGGAGTGGAGGGCAATGAACAAGCAGACACCCTGGCCAGAAGCATTCTGCTGACTTGGAAAATCTTACTTCCGAGAAGAACTCAATGAAGCTGAAGAAGCAATGAGAGCAACATACTGGCCAAGACTTCTCCTCGGTAATTTCAACCGAGCAAGATCGAAGACACTGATTAACCTCAGCAAAACTAGTCTAAAGACATCACGGGATTTCTAACGGGGCATTGCAGACTCAAAGAACACCTGAGGAAGCTAGGCTTAGAGGAGGAGAGCACCTGCAGATTCTGTGGGGAATATCCGGAAACACCCACCATATATTGATGGAGTGTTACGCATCGTAAAAGATTGAATATACTGGGATCACAAGGTCACTGTGGGAGAAATACCACAAGTAGACTCCCTCAAAATCCTTAAACTCCTGAAGGAATTGAGGCTTGAAAGGCTACTGTAAACAAGTGTTTTGTACGCTGCGAAGACTGGCATCGTACTCTGATGTTTTAAAATTGAATTCAGAATTGCTGGGTGTGTGACAGGTTTTAAATGAGACTATTGTATTTTGTTGATAAGGTAAGATACTTCCTATCAGAGATGTAGTAACTGCTTGGGCTTTCTGATGATTTTTTATGGATTTTGGAAATGTTATCTGTACTGCACTTATACTCTACATTTTCATAACAATATATAAAAACTTTCTCATAGAGAATGTAATGTATCATCAATTGTTTTCGAAAGAAGTGATCCGGAACAATTTTCCGGATGCTTTCCGGGTTTATCACCCTCAAAATTCGGATTCAGCGGGTCAAATTAGATAAGAAAACTTTGGTGATCCCATCGGCTACAAAACCTTCCTTGCAACCGGACTATAATGGATGGAATAATAATTAAAACCACGTTCACTTCTCGCTAAGACAGTAATAAGTTTTCCGGTTTGAGGAGCCACGAAGGTTCGCAAAGAAAATTATTCAAATTAATTTTTTGCATATGGCTTTGAGTCCTCTTTGAGCTTATTTCGTTTCCATACATGCTTCGAGGCGCGTAAATTTCTACTGAAAATTGCATTCCAACTGAAACAAAACCCTCGGAATTAAATATTCCGAATTTATGTATAGTGTACGACTTCTGCTACTTTGTATGTTTGAGGCATGGTAAACCCATAAATATAAAAATACATAGGAATGTACAGTATGCAAATGAAAGGTGATCCTGGGGATACATTCTGAAACCCGTCGATTATTTATATCACAAGCTTTCATTTAGTTTCACCTGAACCGGTGGCATATGAGCAAAACGTACCACGTTTCAGTCATTGGAAGATATTCTAGCTCTCTGATTGGTTGTGATCGATCGAACAGGAAAGCTAGGTTAGTTTGCCCTTGTTAGGTTTGCGTGTTAACTGCGAGCGAAAAACGAACTCACGCTAGTACAAAGTGCACCGTGTTTCAGTCTGGATACCAGAGTAATCACTAGAATAATCTAAAAAAAAGTACTGAAAGGACTTAGGTCACCTGTACTGAACGGGATAGAAATTCCATTTGCCCAAGAGCCAAAGTACCTAGGAGTGATCTTCGACCATAAGTTAACTTGGAACCAACACATACAAAAAGTTATGGAAAAAAGTACAGTAGGCTTTAATCTGTGCAGAAGAATGAGCGGACCAGCACACCCGGTTATAGAGGCAATGAAGAGGCCGATACACTAGCCCGAGAAGGAGCAAGTAACGCCCTGAATAGCCCAGAACCGTTTTGCGTTGTTTGAGACTCTCAAACGCTCCTTTCTTATCGCACTGTCACTAACAGTCGTCGACATAACCTCAAACTAGACTATCAGATGAGTTCATTGATTGAAAATGCTCCAATGCAAAAGTGAACATATTTTTTTCCTCTACCCCTATAGGAAGTACACACTTTCCTCCCTCAAACCAGGGAAGAAACTCATACTTTTCCTTCCCCTCATTTCAAATTAGTTGTAAACGATGAAACTTGTGAATCTATTACAATCAAATTGTTTCCGTAATTTCAAGAACATCTTATATATCCTGTATTTTGGTGACAATATATTTCCTTGCTTAACAACCAATCAGTGGATTTCAAATTTTGAAATTCAGCCAATAGAATAGAATCGGAATTACAGTGGATCCATTGATATTAGTTCAACGACGCATTGTGACAATGCATACACCTGTAGAGATTTTGACAAGTACTTTGTACGATTGATTACGCCTGAGGTGGGTTTTATATCTATTAGGCTGTAGTTGCACTGCCCCAATGTTGTTGTGAACTAACCAAAAGTTTTATTCACATTATAGCTCAGAAGAAGCGAACCACATGTTCGCGAAACGTTAGCAAAGACATAGATTGTTTTATTTGTCCAACACCCTGCAATTACCAACATAGAAGATTGATCTGGACGCAATTCAAGCTAGTCAATAATAGTTTTGGAGTGAAAAAAAGTGGGTGTTTGCTGAGTCAGCAGGAATACGCCAATTTTTATTTGGCCTTTGAACACGAACTGTCTATCGTAAAAAAACCTGAACAGCGAAACTTTATGTTCTTTCATTTTGAAGGAAAAAGTTCAAGTTCATTTATGAAAAACTCATAGTTTTCGAGTTATCAGCGAAAAACTACAAAGAAATAGATTTTTTACAATTTTTTGCATTTTTAATATTCCGTCAAGAAATTTTGCTGGCAAACTCCAGATTCGGATTCACCACTCCAAAAAACGTGTGAAATGGAAGAAATCAAAACTACCCCAAAACTTTCTCGCCAAGGACCCTGTCGAATACAAATTTACTGAATTACAAAGCAAATTAATAATACCTAGACACCTCGAACACCAGGCTACCCTCAGTTGTTAACAGTTGAAAGCTCTCACAACTAGAAATACCTGTGAAATTTGGTTAACTTCAGAATTCAATCATACTAATATATGAAACGTTTTCCTATTGAAGTCTGAGCAACCAACGGAATCTCCACCTCACACATTATTGCCAGGGGATTTTATCAACAAATAATGGATATTTAGATCCACATAAATCCATATTTGGGAACACGTGTGTATGGGGAGTTGGTCGAAGTGAAACTGCTCCGTCGAGTATTTTCAAGATTAAAAATACAATATTTATGGTTCAGATATCGTGAGCAATATGCTGTGAACTACCGATGTGAAAAATGGAACGGTATCTCCCGACGGCCTGGAGAGAAAAGAATTCGAACTCTGCTGGAAACAATATCAGTACATGTCGATCCACAAGTGAAAAATTCATGTCTTAATGAAAATTTTTCCTAACTCCAATGCTTTCTCTTTGATCAAAATTGCAGTTCGGTCGATGCACAAACATATATCAGAAAGGGTTTTCGTTCTCTTGGGAATACGTTTTGCTAGTAATAATATACAGTATCGGAAAGTTTTCATCTTGGGTATGATGGTTTCATGAGAGCGTAAAGAATAGCTTGCTATATGTTGAGAGGGCATTACAATTTCTCCTCTAGTCGCTTGGGGAAGGGATATCGACTGAGCTAGTGAGCTGTTAATTCATCGCCTCGTCGGGCACGGTGACAGGAGAGGCGCGCAGTAGTGCGTCTCTCTTGTTTATGTCGCGTGCTCGCGTAGATTTCTGTCTATACCCCAGATGAAAAGTTTCCGATACTGTACAGAAGTTTTATATCAGAAATCTTTGTTGGTTGAGAACACATCACATGATTTATTCGGGAAATATTCCCTAATCAAACCGATTGATCAGGAATCCTAACTCTTGATCTACCTTAAATCACCGTCCAACAAGCCAAAGACATTGCATTCCTCATGGAATACTAATTCCGAGGAATTTGATTGAAATTGAAGCGTTCTATATGTATAAATAGGACTAAAAGTACCACGATTCTGCAAATTCGTAGAGGATAGAGAACATCAATGATGTCCACCATCACCTACAGGAGAAAAAATCTGATATTCTGGATTTAACAGAAACGCAAGTGAACACCTCCACCAACAGAGTCCACATGCTTTGTCCTAGTTACGATCACCATTCTCGGTTCAGATTCAAAGGTATTGTTTGTCTTCACTCTAAATGCCTATTCAGATACATGCCTGCCCACACAGGGTTTATCAAGAACGTGCGTTTCTACCACAAGGTCATATTTTCTCTGATTCTGTATTAATTTTCTCAATACTGGAGGAACGACATTCAAGTTTTTCAAATTATCCTGTCGTATCGTTTACTGAATCTTTCATTATGTGAACTAGGACATGTTCTTATTCCGTGCGTGCTCACCCCGAGTTTTTCATGCACGCCGACAGGCACAAAAGTGAACGTCGATGGTTATGCATTTCTTATGCAGGGTCAAAAATGCAGTGTGGGCACCCATGTATCTGAATCGGCCTTAAGACTAACCTATCATGCCAACGCGAAGAGGGTTTGGAGCCGAAAGACTTTGATATAATGCGGTTCAAGCTGGCTGATACCAAACAGACCAAATGCCTCTGCTGCCTTTACTTATCTCTTAATGAACCATCCTATAGTGACCTATTTAAGTTTTTACCACTAAAATTAGACTTTATCCAGCAAAACCATCCAACAGCTGGAGTCATAATAATGGGAGATTTCAATGTACACAACTCTACATGGCTCAAATTTTCCAACAATACAGACGAGGCAGGTGGTCAAACTGAGACCTTCGCTATCACTTTTGGTCTGGAGCAACTGGTCGAGCTACCCACACGCATTCCTCATGTTAGCAACCTTTTTCTCACCACCAATCCTGATCCATACAATATAGAAGTTTGTGCTCCATTTGGTAACTCCGACCACAACTCCCTGCTCCTTCTCTACACCATTGAGCAGCTCAAGGCTGTCTCGTCTTATATGGCACTACAATTCAGCCGACTGGGATGGTCTTCGCATGTTTTTCTCAGCATTTCCATGGGAAAGAGTGTGTTTCTCTTTTAGAGATCCAACACAATGTGCCAAGGCAATTTCTGGGATCGTAATGCTGGGGATGCACATATATACACCTAACACGTCAAGAGGAACATTATCTGCTAAACCCTGGTTCAGCAGAAACTGCTCCAGAGCTGTCGCAATCAAGAAGGCAGCATACCGTAGATGGTTGAAAAATCAGGTCATTGACACTAGATCTTAATATGTTGAAGCAAGAAACATCTGCAATGAGACAATCGAATCTTCGGAAGAAGCTTACAACGCCAAGATACAATCAAAGCTCGTTGAGTGTCCTAACGGGTCGCGCTCCTTTTGGTCATTTAGCTGTTGGAAGAAATTTTACTTCCAGCTCATCTCCTCCCCTAACAAAGGAAGATGGAACACTAGCAACGAATGCTCAGGAGAAAGCCAATATCTTTGCAAACATGTTTGCTGCGAATTCTACGATGGACTCATCGCGAAAACAACCCCAGAACATCATTCCCCGTCATCAGACGTATTTTGCTGGGTCTTGACACCAACAAAGCTAGTAGATCTGACGGAATTCCTCCGATCGTCCTCAAAAAATATGCTCCCGAACTAACACCAGTTTTTTGCAACTTATTCAACCTCTCTTATAATTTGAGGGTATTTCCGTCCAACTGGAAAACTGCAAGGGTACTACCAGTTCCTAAAAAAGCGAAAAATAACCAACCCAGCAACTAAAGACCTATCGAACTACTATCTGTTATATCGAAGGTCGTGGAGAAAGCTATCAACATCGAGCTCATGAAATATCTAGAACACTCAGGAATTATCAATGATCGGAAATATGGTTACCGGCACCGGAGATCAACCGGTGACCTGCTTGCCTATGTTTCATATATTTGGCAGCAATCTTTCCAAAAATATGGCGAAACTCTGGCCGTTGCACTAGATATCTCCAAGGGATTTGATCGCGTTTGGCACCAAAGACTCATAGCCAAAGTTCCATCTTAAGGCTTGCCTCCCCAGTTATGTTTCTTGGTATCTAGCTTTCTCTCATACCCATCTCTCCACGTGGTGAAGTATCATCTGATACTCCACCAGTTAATGCTGGTGTTCCGCTGGGATCCATTCTGGCACCAACACTATTCCTTCTCATCATCATTGATTTGTTGGGAGCTACCTCATGTCCAGTGAACAGCTTTGCAGAGGATAGTACTCTTCATACCGCTTTCTATTCTAAAGCTCCGATAAGAGTCAGTGAATGCAGAAATAAACGGGGAAGAATGAAATAACTACGGACTCAGCCAAAATTCTAGAATGCGGTTCCACCAATTTGGTGGACTTCAATGCAAATAAAACCCAACCATGTTTTTCTCTAGAAATACCGATCTTATCTTCCATTTCAATGCTTGGTATCACCATCAGCAGCACCCTCTCATGGAAGAACCATGTGAGGTCCATTGCCAAGAGTGCCTCTCAAAAACTCGGTTTTCTGTTCCGCGCCAAGAAGTATTTTACTTCTCGTCAACTGATTATGATTTATAAGGCACATATTCGACCTGTTTTGGAATACTGTTCCCGTATATGGAGTGCAGCACCCAAACACACATTGAAACTTTTGGATTCGGTCCAGAAGAGAGCAATTCGTCTCGTCGGTGATACTTCGCTCACAAGCTCGCTTACTTCTCTGGAACATCGCAGAAAGGTTGGCGATCTGTCTCTGTTTCATATATATTTTCATGGACTCTGCTCTTCCGAAATATCACCAATCGTTCACCGTTAGCGGTCTCATCGAGAATGACCCGTCGAGCTCAGTCCTCACAATCATATGCCGTCACTTTGGAGACATGCCGCACATCTGCTTCTCAGGGCTTGTTTTTCCACAGAACGGCGAAGCTTTGGAACTCGCTGCCTCGGGAGGTGTTCCTTGAGGCATACAGCCTTTAGAAATTCAAGAAGAACACCAATTCCTACTTACTTTACCTCGGCTCTCACGATGTTCTTTGAAAAATACAGGATTTTCCTTTCTTGGGAACCAGAACCCACTGAAATATTTTTGTTATTGTGAATTTTGTCAAATTCTTGTATCATACCCATTTTATATACACAGGGTGTCCCATTAAAACTCCGGAAAATATCTGGAAAATTGAAGAGGATATCTATATTTTATGAAATCAGATGTTTTTGATGTAAAAGGGTCCTCTTTTTCACGTAGAGATTCATTAATGGGCGTCATCCGTTAAGGCGTCGCGACACCGACGCCAACTTTTTTGAATGGCACCCCAGATTTTTTAATGCCTTTTGCATAAGCACACTCATAGTTTTCCTTGAAAGCCACAATAATTCTATCGTTCTCTCTCGTAGTCACCCGTTATTTTTGAACTCATTCCAGAAAATATCCAGTATTTCTTCGAGACTCTGTCTGTCTTCGGATCAATATAGTCTTTTACGAATGCTTTATTGGAATCCCTTTATTCAACTTCTTAAAGGACTGAGTTATTTGGAGCAACGAGGAATGAACTGAAAGTAATACAAGTTTTCTCTTTGAATATACATTGTCAAATCTCCGATATATTGTTCGACGATTCTTTGATTTTCAAAGAGTAAATTCAGTTCAAAGCTCTCTTTTATGCATTTGAAATGTGGAATGATATGCTTAGTCTGTAGTCGAGTAATTTCACTTCAAAGTTAGATTCAACTTTGATGTTTTTTTTCTCTCTAATCGTATCGATATTCACTTGGGAAATAAGCAATTGAATAATTTTGAACGATAGCTGTATAAACTTATTATCCCTATTCACGAAAACATATTTAAATAATTATGAAAAGAATATTTCTCGCGTGAAAATCTCGTTGTATATGCTTCATTTTGGAAATAAATATGTTTTGAACCTCTTTAGGTCCATTTTTAGTCACACGAATGGAATGAAGTAAAAAATGAACCAAAATTGAGACATTTGATAGTGTCATATAGCCACCTATAATGTTGTTACTATTATTACTTGACCATGAAACTAGCGACCTCTGTATTTAGATTGTCGTACTAGTTGGCCGGTGGAATGCTTGAAGAGCCCATCTATTATTATAAAAATATACGGTTGAGGGTGAAAGGACAATGGGGAGGAGAAAAAACCAATATTGCCCAATATTGATTGTTTTTATGACCAAATGCATTATATTAGATATATATTACAGTTCAGGGGCGTTTTGAGGTTTGCAGGCGCCTGAGGCTAAAAATTGATCGCCTGTACACGATCTCGTTTCCAGTGCTGCCAACTTTTGATTTTTTCCTAGGATCTGCTGGCGCCCCTAAAATCTGCGGCGACTGAGGCTCCAGCGTTATCAACCTTATGAATAAAACGCCCCTGTTATAGTTATACTGAAGATGGAACTATATAGGTTCGAAACACGTTTCTTTTCAAAATAAAACATATATGTGGAGACATTTCGAGTTCTTTCACGTAAAGAATTAGACACTCCAGTTTGAGCTACTACGGAACAAATTCTTCGTTTGAATATTTGTAGAAAAAATTTAGTTTGCATCGCAACACAATAGATAACAAACAGGACGCAAACGTCTTTTACGTTCAGGAACGTGAAAGTCTTTTACGTTCTGGAACAAGAGAGAGACACTTCGCTAACTGAGATTTTAACGAAAATGTCGACATTTGAGTTCAGTTTTCGAAAAAAATTGTTTTTAGTGCTCTGCACACCAGACTTCTGAAGCTTCTAAAACCTCTTTGTTGGAAGAAAATACACGACCTTTCAATTTTTTTTTGAAGTTATAACGTCTTATAAATCGATGAACGGCTGCATGCACGAAAAAGGATGACTCATTGTCACGTTCCGTCTGAATCGAACGTGCAAGCGAGAGCGCGGAAAGAGAGAGGCACGATCGGCCTAAGTGTTTGGCTTTTGACGCATCTATCTCTCTTCTACACGACAGCGGCAGCACACAACCTACACATGAACTGTTTCGTCAACTGTTTATGAAGTGAGGTGAGAAGTTAATGTGGTTTCCCTTGTTTATTAAAACAATTGCGGTGAAAAAAGGTAATTCATTTTTGCATTTTAAGAATTTGATGTGATGTAATCTCATATATTTGTTCGTTGATTATGAAAAAATAAAAAATAAAATCGTTACTGGTTTGACTTTTGACGTGAAATTCCACACTGACAACTTAATTGAAATATCAATTGTTGCTATGGTAACGCAATATTTCTTCCGCTCTAGGCTAACTTGATATCAACACATTCTCATAACTAGCCTATTTCATTTATTACACCCGCCCTTTTTTCTATATGCTGTCCAGGTTGGACAGTAAAAACATTTATGTATTTCTATGCACAATTAAGCCATCATAATGATAAAATAAGCTTGTTAATCGCCTACCTCAAGAGTTTGAAATTTCTCCTCTGAGTATTTAATTACCTGGTATTATACCCTGAAGTGTAATATGAAAATGGTCTAGAAACCACTTCAGTGTACTTGTGTGTAACTCTTACTTACCCCTTGTTGGTAGAAACAAGAAATTTCAATTTTGCTAGATGATACAATGTACGTAGAATGCACGTTGTGATCCTTTGGTGGGTTTTCCTCATATCATGTCGATTGCTAGTCTGTGTTCTTAACAAGTATGAGGGAGAAGTGTAGAAACTTGTTTATCACGGAAACATAAAGTACGCCAAAAACACCGAGATACATTCTTTGTTGAAAATTGTATTCGATATATCGAGTACAGTTTCAAAATTTTATTCGACCCATGTTGTGATAGTAATATTGAATAAACCGCATGTCGAGTCGAAACAAACCAGTCTTGGTAGTGTTCTGTTTTTTCGATATAAATTCGCGTCACGATTCAGAAAGTTCAAAACTCATGCCTACGTATGATTTTCGGTATAGAAGACGACGGGTATCACAAAAATTGAAGAAAATTGGGAGGCTTCATATGGAGAAAGTTTTATTTAATCACACAAAACACATACACATCACACACAAAACTCACACAACACACAAAACAAACACAAACCACCCACAAACCATACACAAAACACATACAGATCACACATAAAACACACACAAAACACACACCAAACACACACAAAACACACACAAAATACACACAAAACACACACGAAATACAGAAAAAACACATACAAAACTCTTACAAAACTCTCACAAAACACACACAAAAAACACACAAAATACTATATACCTACAAAACACAGGCGAAACACACACGAAACATACACAAAACACACATATCACACATTCAACACACACAAAACACACAAAACATGCACAAAACACACACAGAACACACACAAAACACACACATAATACACCCAAAATATATACAAAACACACACGAAACACACACGGAACACACACAAAATACACACACATCACACATACAACACACACATCACACACAAAACACACACAAAGCACAAACACACATAACACACAAAACACACACAGAACACACAAAAAACACACAAAATACGCAAAAAACACACACAGAAAACACAAAAAACACACACAAAATACACTCAAAATATATACAAAACACACACGAAACACATACAAAACACACCCACACATCATACACAAAACACACACAAAATATACATAAAACACACACAAAACACACACTAAATACAGAAAAAACACATACAAAACTCACACGAAACACACACACACATCATACACAAAATACCCACAAAACACACACAGAACACACAAAAAATACACACAGAACACACACAAAACACACACATAATACACCCAAAATATATACAAAACACACACGAAACACACATGGAGCACACACAAAATACACACACATCACACATACAACACACACATCACACACAAAACACGCACAAAACACGCACAAAGCACAAACACACATAACACACAAAACACACACAGAACACACAAAAAACATACACAAAATATGCAAAAAACACACAGAAAACACAAAAAACACACACAAAATACACTCAAAATATATACAAAACACACACGAAACACACAAAAAACACACACGAAATACAGGAAAAACACATACAAAACTCACACGAAACACACACACACACACATCATACACAAAATACACACAAAACACATATAAAAACCTCACAAAACACACACAAACGCTTTCCTCTCAATGACTGAGACGCCCGGGTGGTCTTACCAAACGTCCGTATAGATACATAGGCTGACATTTTGGAGATGTCAACCAATAGCGAGGCATTATTCTAGTCGATCATTCAGCATGAACGTTCAGGATCAATGCAGTCTATATTTTTTCTACATTGTATTATATAACATAATATCCGTACTTTCCACCAATAGAATACATTATTTGCTCTATTTGTGATTTCATATGTATAGTCCATACAAACTCAATTGTGACAGCACAGAATGAGGTTATATCAATATACAAATTGCCCCTGATAAATTGCAAATGCAAAAATATTATTCTCAACCGCTCCTCGTCTCATATCGACTTGCAGTCTACGTGGGACTCTGTCATATGAAAAGGGAGGGCCTAATGACAATCGAATGCTTTTGTTGGCCGCTGTCGGTTTCTGATTGGTCGGAGAGTTCAGAGACTGAACCGTCTTTGATTTTTGCAGCTGTGGAATTCCCATTAGTTTTTATTTCATCAAAGATACGCCCACTGTATGTCTCAACTAAGTTCGTTTAGACTATACCTACATGAATGAATAAATTATATCATTGATCCGTACAGTTATTTTGTCATTAATAAATATTAATACCTGCTTCTTTATGGATAAAAACATTTGAGTTTGTTGTAGCTCCACAGATCAGTTGCTATAAAATTGTTTGACAACAATTTGAAAGATATAATTTATGATTGGTTCGGCCTTTACTTGAAGATCCACGTCATGGGTTAAATAAAGTTTGTGTAGATCAAATTGTCTCCTGTGTAGTTTATACAATGACAGATATATTTCAACATTATACTTCTTAACCACGTTCTAATAGACCACCATGTAGTAACGCCTCTGGCGCGAGAATGTCACTGTTATCAAGCAAAAAAAGGAATTTATCATGCGATCCCGACAATATCCAACTCGTCAATACGTTTTCAGTGCGCGTAGTGTTTGTCACGTTTTAAAATTAAATACCTACCGACAATGCCAAGAAGAAATAAACTCAAAGATCTTTCCAGAAAACTGGAGTGCCTTCAAGATGAAATTATGAAGATGAGACAAGATTCTCATACAAGTAAGTACCTATCTAAGTAGTTTGGTAAATTACTGAGTAGACAAAGGGTTATTGTTTATGCAATGACCCCACGAAGAATCGGCTGTTATTAATCTTATAATTAATAACTTCTGCTGATCTTCATGCCGGCTTTTTCATGTAATACCCCATTTCACGTGAAATTCAAGCTATATTCAAAATTCCAGTACCTATCTAACCAGTTGGGAAAGTACTGAAAATAAATAAGGTTATTGTTTATGCAATGACCCCACAAAGATTCGGCGGTTATTAATCTTATAATTAATACCTTCTGCTGGTCTTTATACAGGGTTTTATTTCTTTAATGCCCTATTCTATGTGATATTCCAGCCATTGATGTTAATCTTATGATTAATACAATGGACTGTTCATGTAATTGTTAGTGACTCTTACTTATGCATTGACATTCGTAATGCGTGGAATATTTCAGTCAGGATAATCTTATAATTATCAACTCACTGATTGCATTTCTTTGAATGGTCTTATTAGAAAAAGACCAGGAATCTTTCTTTTGGAACGATTTTTTCACATGCTAAGGCTTCCATGGTCTTTTCAGGTGAAAGCGAGGGGGAGAGAGGTTTTGACACCTCCAGGCCACCAAAAAGGAGTAGGAAGCGGGTTCGAGCTTTTTCTTCATCTTCGGACGAAGAAACATCGAGGGAAGTTACAACAGCACTCATCCATGGTTCCCCTATATCGAGGGCAGTTCAAAATCAAGATACCACCTTGTGCGCAGATTCCCTATTGGGAACTGACCCAACCAAGTTGAATACTGCAGGGCCACCCTTAGACGCAGATCTAGTAGTCCGTTGGACAAATTACCTAACGGAAGGTATTGATAAGGAGGCCAGGGACGATTTTCAAAAACTTTTCTTCCCAGAGAACTGCCCGCAGTTGGCAGCTCCCTCCCTCAATGTCGAAGCAGATAGGCTTATGTCATCTTCAGATAAGAAAAAGGATGCGCTGTTAGCGTCTTTCCAAGACAAGCTTGGTCGCGGTCTAACGCTGTTGGGAGACGTTATTTCCTTGCTCTTGTCTCAAAAGGTTCCAGCTGAAATACGGACGTTGTTGACCCCTAAGGTGGCTTTATCTTCGAAACAATTTTGCGAAGTGCATTACCTCTTATCTAAGCATCGCAGACATCAAATTTTTCCTTTATTCACTCCTGCTACACAAAAAGTTGCTCAAGAGTCAACACTAGATTCCGAACTTTTTGGGAAACATTTTGCTGAAAAATGCAAGACAAATTTGGCAGTGGAGAAGTCGGCAATAGAGATCAGAGCTAAGAAAACTGTATTCAAAAAGCAGCCCGCACGGAGCACCCCAAATTTTTCACAGCGTCAGGCTCCAAAAACCAGGATGAAATCAGAGGTGAGATCCTTCCAATCATCCAAGAGAAGGCAGCCGCCCGGGAAAAAACAGTACAGGACGTACCTTCCACAGCGCGACCACATCAGCCATTAGAGGTAGAATCTCCTGTCAAATTTGCGGGGAGAATTCGCCTTTTTTATGATCAATGGCAAATGATAACTGCGGACCCAAAAATTTTGAAGTGGGTTCTTGGATATGAAATTCCATTTCATTCCAAACCTCATCAGAACAGCATACCTCGGTCTTTTCCTCCTTCTGAGGAAAATCTTATGAGACAAAGTTTGAATATACTTTTAAACAAAGGTTATATTTCCAGATGTGTTCATGAAAAAGGCGAATTTCTTTCGTCATATTTTTTGGTGCCCAAGTCTAATGGAGGGTTTAGATTTGTATTAAATTTGAAAAATCTCAACACCTTTGTCGCAACCGATCATTTCAAACTGGAAAATTTCAAAACGGTAAAAGAAATAATTTCAGTAAACTCTTTTATGTGTACGGTGGATTTGAAAGATGCTTATTACTCTATTCCTATTGCCAAACATTTTAAAAAATTTTTGAGGTTCTCGTTCCATGGATGTTTACTAGAATTCAATGTTTTGCCGTTTGGATTATCATCGGCACCATATGTATTTTGTAAAATTTTCAAACCAATCCTAAATTACCTTAGATCCAGAGGATATTTGAGTGTCAATTATTTGGATGACCTCCTCATCCTTGCTTCCTCAGAGAAATCGTGCTTAGAAAATGTAGAAGTCACAATAAGTATTCTCCAAAAATTGGGGTTTGTTGTGAATTTTGAAAAATCCTGTTTGAATCCAAGTCAGAGAGTAAAATTTTTAGGGTTTTTCTGGGATAGTCATAATATGATCCTCAAATTACCTGAAGATAAGGCGTTTCGTGCTTCTCAATACATATTTGAAACAATAAAACGCAAATCAATAAGTATTCGTTCATTTGCCAAACTTATTGGTTATCTAGTGTCGATATGTCCCACATTTTTGTATGGTTGGGTTTATACGAAAAGCTTAGAGTATTGTAAATGTAAAGCATTGAAAAAATCAAATAATAATTATAATGCCTGTATGACACTATCTGAAGACTGTTTGATAGACTTAAAATGGTGGACGAGAAACATATATAAATCAGGCTGTCCATTTTCTCGTAGAAATTATCATTTTGAATTGTACTCGGATGCGTCTGGTTATGGTTGGGGTGCTCTCTGTCAAGGTAATCAAACGGGCGGATTTTGGAACATTTCGGAGAAGGAGAGGCATATAAATTTCTTGGAACTGTTAGCAGTTTTTTACGCATTAAAGGCCTTCGTTAGGAATAAGGAAAACCTCAATATACTACTCAGAATTGACAATATTACTGCTGTTGCCTGCATCAACAAGATGGGCAGCTCAAGGAACTCTTCTCTGGCCTTTTTGGCAAAATCTATTTGGCAATGGTGTGAAAGTAGACATATTTTCTTATTTGCGTATTACATTAGATCTAAAGAGAACACAATAGCCGACATGGAATCGCGATCAACTCATACCGAAACAGAATATTCTTTATCAGATTATGCTTTTCAAAAGATTATTGATCATTTTGGTAGTCCAACAATCGATCTATTTGCTTCTTATGCAAACACCAAATGTAAAAATTATATCTCATGGAGAGCTGATCCAGGTTCCTTGTCTGTAGATGCATTCTCCTTGTTGTGGACAGATCTAAAATTTTATGCCTTCCCACCCTTTCCGTTAATTCTTAAAACAATCAAGAGAATAATACAGGATCACGCAGAGGGCATCATCGTGGTTCCACTTTGGAAAAACCAACCATGGTTTCCACTTTTTCTAAATCATCTTGTTGGAGAACCTCTTTACTTCAAGCCACAACCTGATCTTATGCTTTCACCTTTCAGGGAGAGCCACCCCATTTGGCCAAACATTACCCTGGTTGCCGGCAGGTTGTCAGGGAAGCATTCATAGGACATGGTATCGCCGATGATGTTATTCCAGTCATGATTTCATCCCTTAGTAAAAACACTCTGAGGCAGTACAACTGTACCTTCAAAAAATGGTGGCCTTATTGCCAACGGAATGAAATAGCTTTTTACAATCCATCTGTAAATAATATATTATCCTTTTTAAATGAAGAATTTCAAAAGGGTGCGCTATACAATACCCTTAATTGTCATATATCTGCACTTAAAATAATTTCTCATTTGTCTGATGACAAGTTATTATTGAAAAGATTTATGAGAGGTATTTTCAAAGAAAAGCCTGTCTTTCCAAGATATGAAGTTACTTGGGATCCACAAGTAGTCTTAGATTATCTTTCGACTTTATTTCCCTTGGAAAGCTTGACATTAGAAATTCTCACTCACAAATTGGTGATGTTAATGTCGCTGATTACGGCTCATCGAGTCCAAACTCTTTCCAAAATCAAAATGACCGATATCAAACAATTCGATAATGGTGATTATAAAATATTAATCTCTGAATTAATTAAAACTTCTTCTCCAAATAGACCACAACCTATTTTGATTATTCCATCCATTCAAGATAGACCTGATATTTGTGTTGCACGAACATTGAGACAATATATAAAAATAACAGCTTCTGTAAGGGGAGTCAATGATAACTTATTTCTTACACATAAAAGACCTTATCACAGTGCATCAGCTCAAACGATATCCAGGTGGTTGAAAGAAGTTTTGAATAAATCTGGGATTGATACTAGTCTTTTCAAAGCTCACAGTGTGAGACATGCATCAACATCCGCAGCATTTCGTTCAGGTGTCAATATTGAAACCATCAGAAGTGCTGCTGGATGGACAGAGAAATCACAAGTCTTCAATAAATTTTACAACAGACCCCTTTTGTCAGAGGCAACATTTTCTGGAAACTGGGTTTGTAATTAATTATGTTGTTTATTAGTTTCACCTTTTGATTGTGAACTGATATTATTGTTGTTAATTATATATTCTTGAATAGAATTGTGTTCTTATGTATATAGTATCATTACCTCACTTATAGGTCAGAGGCTCGGGACACAAATCTGATAGTAATGAGGGCTTTAAACATCTACATGGTGGTCTATTAGAACGTGGTTAAGAAGTATAATGTAAGATTAAACGACTTACCTGTAGGGAAGTTCAATCTTCATTATACGAGTAACCACGTTCGTATAGACCAACCCTTCCCTCCCAGATTACCCTTGAATAAATCAGATTTGTGGATTTGTACTTCAAACGTATTGACGAGTTGGATATTGTCGGGATCGCATGATAAATTCCTTTTTTTGCTTGATAACAGTGACATTCTCGCGCCAGAGGCGTTACTACATGGTGGTCTATACGAACGTGGTTACTCGTATAATGAAGATTGAACTTCCCTACAGGTAAGTCGTTTAATCTTACAATAGTCGTGACAGATTATTCAATCTAATTTTTATTATGAAAGGAGATTCACATATGAAGGAATTTAATTATCTGAAAAATGATTAGCAGAAATGTTGAATCAAGAAACATTTCACAATTTTTTCCACGTGTACACATACCATAAAAAACACGTTCAGTGTTTGGAGTGACAAGATCGCTTGACGCTTTCCTGATAATGAAATAAAACGACAACTGCAGAATCGCCTGCCTACGGATAGACACTGGCATCCTTGTCATCGCGACGCTTTTTCGCTTGGAAGCCGGGAATGCCAAAGGGTCACAAATTGAAAAATTGAATTCTTGGTCGTTTTCCAATTCGCTAGACTACAATCTGGAATCTCCAGAATTTCATTCATGAAAACCGGTGTTTCTTGGCGTTTCTTACTTGAGAGAGTTCACAAAATAAAAAACTCAATCTGACGTTTATGTTATACCTGGTCAAACTGTCTAGAAACCTTTATGTACAGATAGACTTGCATTTGTTTAGATATTTCTGATGAAAAAATTGAATACGAAATCACATGGTGTTTTCGAAATCGGTTCCAGATGACGGTATCATAGAATTTTGGTTGAGTCACAGAATATAGTTCTAAGAGTTGTGAGGATGGTTGTTGATTTAAAATTTAAAATTTAAAATTTAAAATTTAAAATTTAAAATTTAAAATTTAAAATTTAAAATTTAAAATTTAAAATTTAAAATTTAAAATTTAAAATTTAAAATTTAAAATTTAAAATTTAAATTTTAAAATTTAAAATTTAAAATTTAAAATTTAAAATTTAAAATTTAAAATTTAAAATTTAAAATTTAAAATTTAAAATTTAAAATTTAAAATTTAAAATTTAAAATTTAAAATTTAAAATTTAAAATTTAAAATTTAAAATTTAAAATTTAAAATTTAAAATTTAAAATTTAAAATTTAAAATTTAAAATTTAAAATTTAAAATTTAAAATTTAAAATTTAAAATTTAAAATTTAAAATTTAAAAATTTAAATTTTAAATAAAAAATATATAATACCTACGCCCATGCACAAGGGATTTATATACCACCATTGTGTAATAGCTAGGACGTTCACGTTTCCAGGGCTGGCTCAGGGTCACTACAATATTTTAAAACAATCGCTTCCAAAGTGAACATTCGACATAATTCAATATCTGCACCCTCTGCTGACCAATGACCACGAACGGTTAACAAACACAATTGACCGCATAAAATCAGTACTTTCTAATTTGCAGTAAAACTCATCGACGCGGTTTCGCTCAGTGATAATTCGATCCAATTATGAAATGTATCCTTTATTACCATCGGAAAGCGGCATCACGCGAATTTTCGGTTCACTTTGGCGTGTAAGTATATAATATAAAGTCCATCTAACTGCTAACACTCGGTAGTAAAAGGAAATACGGAATGCTGGCGAGCAATTCCATTTGCGGTGTGAGACACGCTCTAAATGGATTGGATTCGAGGCTAGGCATTCGCAGAATCGACATGCGATAGACTGCTCGTGTACACTGGGGACTAACAATCGAAACGAAGTAGATCAAGTTTCGGTTCCGGGCAAAAGAAAGCAAGAAACAGATGAAGCGGTAATTCCATCTTCCTTTCCGGTGGAATCTACCACAATTGTCAAGTAATGATCAATAATTTTGTCTTGCAAGTTATTCTCAATAGGCTGAGCTTAATAACATCTACGACACTCGTACGGTCCGTTCGTAATGGAGAATGAAAAGTGCCGAATCTATTCGAACTACTCATTCCTTACCCTCAGGCAAATTCAATTCAAGCAAAAAATCCTGAGGTAGTCCTCCTCGACCATCAAAGTATGACGATTTTTGTCATAGAGTAGTTCTCGAGGAAAATATACTGAATATCGAGATTAACTCTCACGAAAATGAATAAAACAAATCGCAAGTTTGAAACCAACATTACCACAGACAATGTACTGAAATAATTAGAGAAACAGAGGTAATTGAACCCAACTGGCCCCTAACGCTCGGTAAGTTTTTTCATCGATGGAATCTTTAAACCTTCTCAATCATGAATGGTCTGATGGAATATGGTGGTGGCGGGACCTCTAATAAAATAATTGGCAAGACCAACTCTCTCCCAACGCTCGGTAGTTTTTTTTTTATCAAGGGATTCTTCAATTATTATTAATCATTAACGCTCTGACGAAATATGGTGGTGGCAGGACCTCTAATAAAATAATTGCCAAGTCCAACTCTCCCCCAATGCTCGGTAATTTTTTTGTCGATGGAATCTTTCATAATTATCGATAATAAACGCTCTGACGAAATTTTCATCTTCCTTGTCTTCTTCGATTATTCCATCCTTCTGAATTGATTCGATATAATTTCTTTACACTCGTCGTATTTTTGTTAGATTATCATTTTTCTACTATTCACTGCACAATAGTTTTTCCTGTGCCTCACTTTTACAAAAAATCGACTTTCATATTCCTCGCCTTGATTCTAGAAGTGAGACGACCTTTTATTGTGAAAATAGTCGAACAAATGTTATGCGCAGGACACCAGTGTCGTTGATGTGTTCTAATTATAATTTGGTCTGTGATATATGTGACATCAATGTGAGCCCTCTCAAATATATTTTGGAATGTATCAATACATCGTAAACTCATTTTTCCTTATATTAGTATTTTAACAGTAGCGTTCAATATATAAATAATTATTTATTCACATGCACGTATATACATATATTTATATTTGTAGTTTTGTAGTTCATTATGTTAAATATTACCTTCTAGCATTTCCTTTAATTGGGTGTATACCTTTTGGAAATAAAGAGCTATCTATCTATCAATCTATTTCACAGTTTTCATTGTCTTTCCTTTCCATACAACTCCTATGATATGCATTTCCTTATTTCACACAAATTACGTCTGCTATGCCAAAACTCATTTCGAATTTAATCCGACTACAGACATAAAACTACTTCATTACTAATAATAATAATTGTATCATACAATATATTTCTCTGGAAAACTCGATGTGAGAATTTCAATCCAATTTATATCTTCGATAACTGCTACACACCTAGTTGAGTCAGTCACATCTTTTATACCGAAGGTTAAATTCAATTTTGATTCTAAAATATATTCTTGAGTTTCGATTTGGTTCGATTTGTGTCAAACTATCTAGCCGAACGAACAAGGATCAGTAAAGAGGTAAGTGGTAAGTGTCAAGTGTCATTTTTCAACCCCTTGCTGTGTTTCATCTGTTCAAAAGTCGACAGAGAGAATCCATAATCCGGCTAGCAGAATTGTAACATAATTTCATGGCAGATAACACTCTACTGCTTCAGTACAAATTGAATTTTGTGTCCGAAAGATACTCCGAGTGCGAAAATTCACAGGCAACAATTTTTAATTAGCACAAACTTTTACCCTTTGAGTTAATTCTACTCAATTTTCCACAAAACAAATTAATAAAAACCAGTTAGGAAATGCAATTTTCTGAATTCTAGCAGCGTCTCTTAATCACGAGCGTGGATTATTAAAAAGTATGCTAATGGAAGAACTTTTTTCAATTACTCACTACTTTATTGGGCTGTTTTCAATTTTGCTTGCTGAGCTCTTTGGGAAATTTCTAATGAACCTTCAATACCAATCTTGAATTATAATGTTTTGACGAAGATGGAGCCACTGTACGGAATTCAGTGGTGTATCTTTGAAGTGTTTAAAGAGATAGAGAGAGAAAGGTTAGTGCCGATAGCCCATTGGATATGTAAATTGTCTAAAATTTGAAACCTCAGATGGTTGTCGTATAGCATTGAGATTTGTGAACCGGACATTTTTCCCGGTTTTTCCAATGATTGAATAAAGATAAGATTGACAAACTCTTTCACCTTTGATTCAAATTATATTGAAAAAAATTAGTTCATGTTAAAGTTTTTCGTTCACATGTTAACCACTAGTAGTAGTTATCATGGGGAGGTCGCTGTCGCATCCAGGCAAGTAGGCCCCAATGGGCCATTTACATTGCCTATCCTAGTCTTCCTTTCGACCCTTTGTGACCTTCCCATGAAGGTCAGTATGTCCGTCCAATCTAATTCGATACGTTTCTCTTGTTTTTCAACTACGAAGATTTCGAATCTTGGCCTTCTGTACGTCTCACACTCGTCGAGACGATGTTTCTTCGTCTTCTTCATTAGTGACAGGTGTCTTCCTAGTTTCTTATGGCCTGTTAGTATTCCTACTAGCAGGCCTAGTGTTTGGCGATCTCTGTCTAAAAGCCACGCCATCTTTGACATGCTAGAACCAGACATTGAGTCTTTTGATGGTCTGCAGCCGGTGGTGATCCTCCAAAGTAGCAATTCAACGTTGCGGCAACGTGTTCGGAAAAGTTGTGCAACCAAACATAAGTTGCGTTGCCGACGTCAACACAACGTTGTCACAACCCTGTTTTACACCAATTTGGTCAATCATTTTTGGGTTTTTACAACGCTTCTGCTACAACTGTAGGTAACAGTTTGTCGTTTCCTAGACGTTGCTGAATTTACCTAAGAACAACTGCAACCAGCGCCCTCTCAAGCAGCAATGACAGTTTATTTCCTATGGTGTTCAGAAAATAGTTGATTTATCAACCAAATAATCACCGATGGCCCAAATGGACACTGAGAAAAAACTTTCTGGCAACTACTACCGCAAGTTAATATCGAAATATTTCATGCTCAATATTACCGAAAAATAACGATTACGAAACAGAAATTGCCAACGCATTACATTTTACTGTCAAATATACCATTGTTTCATGCTAAAAAACACGCGGCCTTTCAATCTGTTGCGAAGACTTCAAATGTTAAGAGTAAAAAATATATATTTTTATAAACAATTTTTAATGTTCATATCCATTCAAGCATGAACTAAACGGAATACCTATGAATTATTTCTGGAAAATTAAAATGAGGCTTCAAAATCCTTTGTAAATGTTTGTTTTACATTCCAAGTTTTAATGGCCGACCATGTTTCCAAAGAGAATTACACTTCCAATATGGCGTAGGAGTATACAAGTTGTAAGGCGACGTTGGTTGTCAGATAACTAAAAATATACTACTTTTTAACGTTAGTCTGCCATACAACCAACTTTATACCGAAGCGCGACTGGAGTTGCTTATCGGACTAAAAACTGAACCAATTTTAACTAACGAATACATTCTGCTTCACAGTTGTTTCTCCTGGCTATAAACAGTTGTTCCTCTGAAAAAGCAATTGCTTTCCCCAATATTCAGATTGGCACATTTTCCTAAAGAAATTAAACTTAAGATTTCCAAACTGTCTGTCTTCATGTTAGCTTTTGCCCGTGAAGAAACTTCACGGACTTTTTGTTCATCTGTAAGAGAAGACAGTGAATTTGTAAGCACTTTTCATTTCCGATCCGAAAGTTAGGTTAGGATTATTCTAGTCCTTTTTCCTTTACTATAAATACATTTTCTGTCGAACAATTTAGCAAACAATGATCCTTGTCACTGAAACGAGAAAAATATTTGGCCTACACGTCCTCTGCAGTAAATATTTCAAGGAAGGTTAGGTGTGAAGATGACTCCACGAAAATGTTGTAGTCGGTTGAGAAAACGTTATGACAACGTCATAGCTTGACTGGTGTCATGTCCAACATTCAAATAACGTTGTCCGGTGGTTTAGAGAGCGTCGTTTCATAAATGACTAACTTCTACACCAACTACAACGTTAATTTTGCTGTATTATGTGGTTGTCGTCGCCAAAATGCTACTTGGGCAAGGGCAGAAGAGATTTGACTTCTACTACTTGCTCCGGTCCACAGAATGGCGCCGCGCAACCGGTTCTGCCACCTTGATTCCCGGCACCCCCCTGTAACTAACAGATAAAAAAGTTTAAAGGATAGGCAATTCTATTTTCAGATTCCAAAATGAACTTTGAAATCGAAAATAAATAAGGCTATTTCATAGAGTCTCAATGATCATGACATTTAGTTTCACATAGTTTTGGGATATTTTTATGGAAGTAAAAATATCTGTTGGTTTCGTCGCCTGCAAGGTAATGTGTGTGAGTTGATAACAATTCTATTACCAAGAAATCGCATACGGCCTACAAGTTCAACTAGGTATTAATTATTTCATCGGATCGTGCTTATGCATGCACCAGCTCATGCATTCCATCCAAATAGCATGCATTATGAAACCAGGACGCGCCAAACCCGCAATTACCGCACTAAAATGCAATTACAATCGATATGTGCATGGAATTTCCCACTTTTCCATAATGTTCGTTCAAGAAAAGAAAATTGGTAGATCTGAAAATTTATTTTTTCGATGAAATTAATATTTAGATTCACAGATTCTTGATGGATTAAAATCCACAAGCAACCAGTCAAATAATCTAGAGTCATTCGGCTTCATGTTGTATACCAATAAGAGAGATAAACATACAAGAAAGCGGAGGGGAAGTATTCGCTGACTTGTTAGAAACTGGTTGGATGAATCCTGCCTTTTGTTAGGTTATAAGCTAACCGCTGTACCTGCAATAAAATCATTTATTATTATTATTACTAAACAACGCTCAGAAACTATTTGGGAAAGCAGTGAAACGCAAGTGTACTCTTATAACATTATATTTCCAATATTTCAACAGTGTTTACTGTCATCATCAGGGAGCTACAAAATTTAAAGTTTATTATTAAAAGAATTAACTGAAAGTCAAGACCAACTTACAATGTCATTGAGATTGATCGTTAAAAGATGTTGAGTGAAAAGAAGAACGAGACATTACATGCATGTAAAACATGGAGCAACAATACAAGTTAACAATTATTATAAAAACGAAGTTGGGTCTGTTAGCCGTAAAGCATGGCAGCAGGCAGCAGGTAGCAACAACTGCTGAAAAGAACGTTATAGAAAATGGACGCTTACATTTTTAAATAACTGGAGACATCTGTCATTTGTCAGTGTTATGAAACGCATAAAGAGACAATTGGCTTTGGCTGCTAGGAGTACTATACTGTTCCAATTGCTTCTAAAGAGAAATTATTATTATGGAAAAGCATTCCTATGGGAATGAGATTTATTTATGTAGATTAAAATTGAATATGAATGAAATTATATCTAGAAACATACGATAAATATACATATTGTATTGGTGCTAAACATTGAATCGAATTCGCATACTGTAGATCTCAACAGTTGAAACGTCGTGCCAAAAAATTTTTCTTTTCTTTGTCCGTATAGACAATGGTAGTCTAGAATTACTTTACTAATAAATATCCAATATGGCGTCCATGGGAAAAAATTGAGCTCACTCTCGGTTATTTATTTCCTCACACCCTAGAATATACAGTGCGGCTTTTAATAGCTCCCCCCCCTGTTAAATTTTGAACGGTTCGAGGTAGAAACAATAAAAAACTGTTTCAAGGGTTTCACCGACACTACTACAGGGGGCGGGAGGCACATCAACTCGAAACATTTAAATGGCATGGGGGGGTCAAGTGTCACATCGTTGAAAATAGAATTTCATTCTCTTTAAAACCATCTGAATTTTTTTGAATTTCGTTAACTTTTTTTGCAATTCGAATTCGAAATATCAAATATAAATGCGGATCTGAATACAACTGATACGTCTATAAATTTTAACGGTTTGATGTGGAACAATGAAACCAAAAATTTTTTGAAGGGTATTACTGATTCTACTTTTTGAGAGAAAAAACATTGCAATTACTCGACAGGTGGCGCTGGGGCACATCTACTTTAAAATTTCGAAAAACCAATTGGGAAAAAATATTATTAACAATATTCAAAAATATTTAGATTGTTGTAAAGAGAATTGAATTCCATTTTCACCGATGTGACACTTGACCCCCATTCCATTTAAAAATTTTGTTGTGCCCCCCCGCGCCCCCTGCCGAGCAAATATTTTTTATTTCTAAAAGTAGCATCGATGAAACCCCCAAAACATTGTTTTTATGTTTCCACGTCAAACCGTTCAAAAGTTGACAGAGGACAATATAATCTTTAAATTTTTAAATTTTTGAATTTTTAAATTTTTGAATTTTTGAATTTTTAAATTTTTGAATTTTTGAATTTTTAAATTTTTGAATTTTTGAATTTTTAAATTTTTGAATTTTTAAATTTTTAAATTTTTAAATTTTCAAATTTTTTAATTTTTTGATTTTTTTATTTTCTAATTTTTAAATTTTTTAATTTTTAAATTTTTAAACGTTTAAATTGTTAAATTTTTAATTTATTTTAAATTTTAAAATTTTAAAAATTTTAAGCGTAAGCGTGAACCTGAAATTTGATGTCAGGGTTCAATCACGTTTTCAATTTTTTTTTGTGCTTATAATGGTTCCAACTACTAGCATAGTTTCGTAGTGCTACAATCGATCCTCGTCTTCAAAAACCCAGTCGTACTGGCTTATCACTTTTCTATGAAAGCATAATTTTGACTTTAACCTTGAGAGATCATTGCAAAGTGGTTCTTGTAAATAACTTTTCGAATGGTCTCACAGGAAGGGGTATCGTCGTGGGCTGTGTGCGTTGTGTCGCATTGCCCTGAGGTCCGTTAATGCGTCGGGTGGGGTAACAGGAGAGGCGCAGAGTAGTGCGTCTTATTTATTTATGTGGCGTTCCTTGTTGCTCGCCTAGATTTCTGTCTATACCTCAGATGAAAAATTTCAATATATTTTTCAACCAAGTGAATAACGCTGAAAATTTTCAGTAGTAATATCAACCTTTCGAAAAAATATAAAAATATTCCATCTTTTCTCTTCTCTGCTGACAACATATAAATTGCAGAAAAAACGTATCATCAATTAGTCCTCATATTTCCAAATCAACCTTGAAAGCACCCTAATAAACAGGTTTGTTACGGAGTTTGCCGAAGTGTAGTTCGAGCTTTCAACTTCGCGAATATTTAACAGTCCTCCGAAGTTGTGAGTTGGGAGAGTCTGAAACTTGACTAGCCAGACTCTTCACACCGTCTGCCAATACTGCCAACAGCCAAATGTTAAATCACATTCCAAGTTATGCGATTACGTCGCTAATAAAAGTTTTGGTGTTCAGGAACGGTTCGAGTGAAGAAAATTATTCTGGACACATCTGTTACATCTATAATCGATATTTCCCGGCGTTTTACCTTGCGAGAGATGAATTTTTCAAGAGCCCACACAAATTTTCGCGCCTTATTCCTGCCTAACATTATATTCCAACGGAAAAGATTGAATTCACTTCCACATTAGGTGCTGATTATTCCGCGTTTCCTCAATACTTTTCTCTTCGTAGTTTTTATTGAATTAGGTCTAATGTCGAATATATGAGGGAAATAAGTTCAAGGGAATGCAGAGAATCATCTTCGCAAATCGATCACGTCTTTCAAATAGGTACTTTATTCAATTTTTGCATCGCCAGGTCGTTAAAAATTTCTGATTTTTTTTAAAAATTCTAATTCAAAGTTTTCCATAAAAACCGGCTTTAATTAACAAAAATCTGTAGTTCTTATTAGAGTGTACTCAGAATTCGCAGAAAAATTTTTAATAGAAAGTTAAAAATCTAAAAGTTTAAAAATTTTAAGATTTAAATATTTGAATATTTAAATATTTAAAAATTTGAGAATTTAAAAATTTAAAAAATTGAAAAATTTGATAATTTAAAAAATTAAAAAATTCAAGAATTTGAAAAATAAAGAAATAAAATTGAATTTAAAAATTTAAAAATAAAAAAAAAATTAAAATTAAAATATTTTAAAAGTTGAAAAATTTAAAAATTCAAGATATTAAAAAAATTAAAAATTTAAAAATTCAAAAATTTAAAAATTTGAAAATTTGAAAATATAAAAATTAAAAAATCTAAAAATTTAAAAATTAAAAAATTTAAAACTAAAATTTAATTTAAAAATTTACATAATTAAAATTTATCTATTTTAAAAAATTTAACAATTTAAAAATGTTAAAATTCAAAAATTTTAAAATTTAAAAAAAATTTATATTCAAAATTTTTAACCAAATAATATCATCACAGTTTGGAACAAGGTGATCCTGAAAATATCATTATGTGATTGAATGAGAGAGAACAGAAAATTGAGAAAATGGAATTTTGAGCACGTTTTACTCGAAAACGGAAAAAACTTGTGGAGAATTTTGAATTTTATACAAAATATTATGACGTCATTTGTTTTTGTGAAAAATGGATTTTTTTATTTCCTCGGAAAATCGTCCATAACAATTTTCCGGATGCTTTCACGGCTTAACACCCCCGAAAACCCTTCCTGCCACCGGACTATGAGTGTATGTTCGTATTTCAATTTATTATCTTCAACTATTTTTATTGAAACAACGATACTCATCGTTGTATTTTATTAACGAAAAAATCAAAACAAATTTTTTTTTCATCAGAATTTATAACAAGTTAATAAACGACTGTTATTGGTCGAAAATATAACAGAATATAGAAGAGCTGTTTTTCATGTAATGGCACAGTCGATTTTCATAAATAAAGAGGAATTTTGTAGTAGTACTAGTACTTGTACTGTTTCGACATGTGTCGAAGGGCCATTGACGGTACAAGTCCTTCAGCCAGAGTGTTCTTGTAGGCTTTGTTACTGACTCCATACGCCACCTTAGGAGCAGCACTGTTAATGGTAAACGACTCTCCCTGATCGGTTGGTATTCAGAATGTTCAAATTCAATCTACTACCATAATTAAATGAAAAAAAATTTGTCCCGGCTAGGGATCGATCCATAGACCTTCGGCCTATGGGTTGGATGCTTAAACCACTACACCACGCTGCCTAAAAGTGTATAATTTCAAAAATTGCAAAGCCCTTTCGACTTTCGTCATCTTCAGTGCTCCCTGAAAATAAATACTCCCTTTTCTCTTTTCTCCTAGTATTTTTGTCACGAAAAATTCTCTATATTGATTGGCTTATTTGTAGAAATATTGTAGAGTGATTCCAACAATAATTTCTTCTTTGTGTCTATTAACTTGACCAAAATACTTCCCCATAACGTCTAAGAGTTCTAATCTCAATTATTATGACTCAGCTCAATGAAGATGAAATTGATCATAAAAGTTAATAGGGTGTGATATTGGCCCTTTAGCCGCAGAACAGATCCGGTAAGGGGTGATAGAAATAATAATTCTCATTTCAAGATTCCATTGATTTCGCATTTGGCCGTAGTTTATGGTAACTGCAGGCCCATTCGAACTGAATAGTTGATAATGTTAACTCCTAGAGGTATACGGTTTCCTGTAAAATCCAATATAGGTCGAGCATGACTCGAAAGATTATAATAGCAAATAGCCGAGATTCTAGATAAGTTTTGGGAACTTGACTTGAAGTGCCATTCGTTCCGGTTCCGAAAATTAATGAGAACTTCCACAGAGGTGATTTATATGTCTTTTTATTTTCATCGCCATCGTTTGTTAGGGGGATTAGGGAGGGATGTAGAAAGATATAAAATATTCTTTGATTAGTTGAAGTTTGATTGTGTTTGAGCAGACAACGTTTGAAATTGAATCGGAAAAAGAGTTTTGATAGTATATAGTCTGAACCACATTTTGATAGGCAAGCCATTATAAGTGTATTCGTCTATTTATGAAACTTCATAAAAATATGTTTCATCCGGTTGGGTGAAGGTCAACCTCTCAGGCCGGTATTAGACTATAAAATTTCTTTGTCAAATATCCTTTATAAAAGATCTTTGACGAAAAATTTTACGGTGTAATATACCAAATGTTATAAAATATTACTTTTATAAAATATATTTGGTAAAATATAATACCAAGCTATTATATTTGATAAAAGATTTTACAATTTCAAAACAATATGGCGGAAGACAAGTTTGTTTGTATATGCAAATTAATAACAATATATAAAAATTGTTCTTGTACCTTTTAGACAGGAATTACCTACCTACTCATAGTATTAGTCTGAATGCATGCCACCGGATGAAGGAAATGGTTATTTTACGCTATTCTGAAAGTGACTCGATATAAGTACAGGTAATTTAAATATATCAACACACGCCACCTACAAATGAATGAATTTTCGGAAATATCTACTATAAAGTATTTTATGGGACATATATAATTGCTTAGAATTTTTATTTTAAAAGTTCTTCTATTTTTTATTAGTTATTTTTTATTAGTTTCTATTAGTGACCAAAAAATTACGTCATAATGACGTCATGTGAAGGACGACATAGTAACGTCCAGTGAATGACGTCTGGTAGACGTCATTTTTGCGTCGATGACGTCCACCGTCATGAAATCACTAACTAAGTACGTCATTATGACGTACGCTTGCTACCTGGGGAACGATGCTGCTATATGAGAGAATAGCTTTAGGCACTATGCCGTCAATTCTGGGTGGTGCATTTCACTATAATAATAATAATAATTTTTCATCTGAAGATATGCTTTTCGGACAAATATACTGGTACGGTATTGCTCACGTTGGGTACCTAGATTATGAAATAATAATAAAAACAATTTTAAAGGATTTTTTGTATTTTGAAAAGCCAAAAACACCTGGTGCCCATCTGAAAGTCGAGCAACCATGCTCTTGCTCATGCTCATGGCCTTGGGATTGCACGCTGAAATGTAAGCTCCTCGTCTTTTGCACTACTGCTGAAGTCTGTTTTTATGATTGCAACACAATGACGACAACAAAACAGTTTCAGAAACAGGAACTTCTAACCTAACTCTGTTCAACACTATCATTTTATCAGCAGAGTAGATACGGAAAATTTGTAGAATGACCTACGGAGAGGTAAATGCAACTTTTTCTCTGGAAAAGCAACACAGGAGTTTTTCGTAGTATTTATCTTTTTGGCCACAAAGAGGAAATTACATCCTTCCTAACCCCTTGTTAACATTTCACCTGGATTTACATGCAATGTATTCTGGGGATATCAGCCATGCATTTGCATTTTAAGGGTACTAATTAGTATAATTGGATTTGGTATATATCGTTCCGCTACGGTAATTCCAAACTCTGTTTACATTTGAAAATATAATCCGCTTTTTCATGTGATCATGATTTTTGAAGCTGGATATATTGAAATGATATAATCCGACATATGGCAGATTGATAAATCGATAATAGTGTTTGTTTTGAGCGATATTATCATATCGTTGGAAAATCATAGTCATGTAGAAAATGAGAAATTTCCAGTTCAGTTATCATCTAGTATTATCAGACTGAAATGGATAACAGAAGAAATTATATGTTATGATGAAGTTTTATCAGAAATAATTTCTCAGTTTGATAATGTGGTCGATGTAGAAATTTCCCACACAATTAACCGGCATGGAAGTGTTCTTTCATAAACTGTTAGTGCAGGTCCGTAAAAATATCACTCATTTCGCCAAAAGAGCCAATTTTTGCCTACAGCTCGCCAACCGTTGAATATATCAAAAATGTATACATTACAAAAAAGAAAGAAAGAAAGCCTAATTAATTTCCTAGAGGAAATTTCTCATATTTTTTTTTGTATAAGCCTTAGTTTACTGGATAATCAATATCGAAAGAATCCCAATATAATAAACAATTGTTCGAAAACTATGCTAGGAAGAAAAATCGTATCAGCATCTGAAGGTGATAAAATATTCTTGCAGTCCTTTGTATTTTTGATTGACAAAGGTATGTTTAACTACACATACAATGAAACATAATAATAATTAAAATCATGTGATTATTCACTGATATTTCGTGTTCATAATTGCATAAAGCCCTACGGAAACTAAAGGGATTCAACAAATGCGTTCAATCATAGTAACCCAGTACGATTGGGTTTTGAGACAATGATCGATTGTAGCACCACCAAATTTAGTATGCTAGTAGTTGGAACCATAATAAACACGAAAAAAAAATGTTTACCAAAATTCCAGGGGTGGAACATTTTTTTTCGTTTATAAATAAATAAATAGATTTTTGCTGTAATCTTGGAAAGCATATGATTTATCGGAAAAACAACCCAACATGGTGAAAAACAATTCAATTTTCCACAAAAATTAATATTATATATTTGATTGGTCATAACTCTGCTAAAAATGATCGAAGGAGAAAAATGAAAAGTTCATATCGTTTCTGAAGACTCCTATACCTTCTCATGCAAATATAATATGCGAGTATTTGAGTACCTAAAATGTGTTTTGTCGCACTTCACGGAGATGTTTGTGGATGATCCGAAAATCATGAGTAATTTAGTAAATATGGAATTATTATACTGAAGCAGCAACCCATACCCACTTTGGACTATATGCAACAATTTTAAAGTAGTGTGACAGGTCCCAAGTACACATGTCAAAAAAAAACTTTGTTTCACTCCTGCCTCATTTTCACCTTACCCATAAAACCGGCATTCTCTTCAGTAAATGTTGAAAATAATCGCTTTTTCATATCCTGCATATTATATATATATATATTATATTATATATACTATTGTGAAGTGCAAACCTCAAGCTTGAAATCACATACTTCATTTTTCATATAGGATGTGTATGAGCGATTATTTTCAACATTTACTAAAGAAATTGCCGGGATTATGGGTCAGTTGAAAACTGAGGCAGGAGTAAAATCCAATTTTTTCTTTGGCATGTATAAGTGAGACTTGTCTCACTAGTCTAAAATCGTTGCATATGGTCTAAAGAGGGTCTTATTTTCTGCTTCAGTATAATTATTTCATATATCAACTAAAATATCCATGATTTTCGGATCCTCCGTGAAAATCGTAGAAGGGTTATGTGAAGTGGGACAAAACACATTTTGGGTACTCAGATACTCACATGTTATATTTGCATGACAAAGTAGAAGTCTTCAGGAACGATATACACTTTTTCTTTTTCTCCTAATATAATTTTTAGCAAAGTTAAGACAATTAGAATTTTTGGCCCTGCCGGATAATGCAGTGGCGGGTAAAAATTAAAAAAAATTTAAAAAAATTGTTCGTCGCTATATTTTCCGAACTATCGCTTTGAAATTTCAATCATTTTATCAACTCGAGGACAGTATTTGTCAGATGATTTTTTTCGGCGATCGCAAAATCCGGAAAATTTTTCCGGGGATTTTCCGATTTTTTTTTGTCAAATTCCTACTTTCCTCGATACAGGTTCAGAAATTAATTCGATCTCTTTCATATTTTCTCCAGATATACCTCAATATGTCGTACAGAAGGCTGTAATTTTCGAGAATGATCGGAAAATGATAAGCGGGTTTTCCGGGAAATTTTCCGAAAAATTTCGGTATTAAAAAACACAAAAAAACAACGAAACCAATGATCGAAACTGAACTTTGAAAAATGTTTTTGGTAGAGCACGAATATGCGAACAAATCATAGCTCGTCGATATTTCCTCTAAAATGATCGGAAAACAGGGAACATTTAAAAAATATAAAAAAAAACAATTGAATTTAGGATAATACAAAATTACTGTGTGGTCGATATTTTTCCGAATATCCGAGACGGCTTTTGATCGCCTTCGGAAAATCTACAAACAAATTTTTGAATTTTTTTTCCAAAATCAGTAGTCCGGGAGATGTTTGAAAAAATCGGAAAGTCGAAATATTGACTGTACTAATGGAGGTAATGAAAAAAAGTAAGCTGCATCGACTTCGCACTGAATGTCTTAGTAATACCTTCGAACCGTTTTTCTCAAACTTGATAAAAAAGTCGAAAAATTACAAAAAAAAAAAATTACAAAATTTTTACTGTCTTTTCAAAATCGCCAAAAACTCGAAAACCAAACTGGGTGGGTATCCAAAAATGTTATATAAACAATTTTATTCACCATGAACAGTTCTACAAAAATGTCAGGTGAAATTTTTTTGTTACCCCAGAAATATAGGAAAAAACAGTTTATAAACGTGAAAAAATTATTAAATTCATGAAACAGTGAAAGAATATACTGGGGGGCTAACTTTTTTTTTGAAGAGATAGAGCCATAGTTCAAAAATGAAACTTTATTAAAAAATAGGGAAAACAAGAAAAAACAAAATAGTAATAATGACAGATAGAACAAATTTTCATGAGGGAAAAATGTTCCCCATGAAAAAATAGATATAGACAAAAAGTAAAAAATTAAAAAAAAACGATATACACTTTTCCTTTTCCTTCTAATATAATTTTTAGCAAAGTTAAGACAAATAGAATTTTTGGCCCTGCCGGATATTGCAAAACGAGCGCTTTTTCCGAGAAATTACTAGGTATATTTCTTGTGGAGAATTGAATTATCTTCCGCCTCATTGAAATCGTTTCTTGATAAATCTCATACTTTCCGAAAGAACAAAAAAAAAATGTTATTTTAAATAAAAATTTTTTTGGGTTTCACCTATGATTTCTTGGTAAACAATTTTTTTTCTTACAATCCATGATGTCAAGAAGTCATGTGCCGGGTTTCAAAGTGCTACGATTCATTCTTGACTCGTGGCTTACATTTGTCTGTCGTTACTGTAATATAGTTGAATGGTAATATTCTCTGATGCACAAAACGTAACAAATTTAATACTTATATCATTTTTGAAAAAATAACCAGCATCTTGAAATTTCCAGGAAGTTTCTACACTTACTCCTATAAAAAACATTTAATTTCTCTTAATTACATTAGCCGTCTTTCATTTCTAGACCCGCCATCAAGGAAAACCTTCTAGGGTGCATATCCCTAAAAAGAAGCGGTTTGACCCGAGGGCATGAATTCGCGGTAAGTAATTCCATTTTATGTTCATCCCTTTGATTAAGTTGATGATGTACTGAAGCCGAAAACACTTCCATATAATTTCAAACTGATGTAATAGCCTAGATGTGAAGTTAGGTCTTTGGAATAAACGTGAACCACAATAATGTGTATGTATAAGTAATGAACTTCTAATCTCTTCAACCTTGAACCTGTACACGATTTTATAGCAAGAATGGAGAAAAAATTTTACATGTACTTTATAAGTATCATGTAACAATTATCAATTATAAGTTGAACTGTGCGTCCAATGAGCGTGTTTATGCATACAATAAATACAATAAATAAATGGATAAATATCATAACATAAATTCATAAAATATAAATAAACAATAAAATTAAATTAAATTTACAGACCGATACCTTTCAGCATGCTCGGATTCTGAATTATCATTAAATGAAAGTATCTGTAACCTATGCAAAAGCGCAGTAGCCGGCAGGTTCTCCAGATCTGAAATATCTTCTCGACAATAAAACAGTATATATGGAGTTTCAGGAGGTTTCAGGCGACTCAGGTTCTCCGGTGAGGCTTTGGAAACATACGCGTCGTTGAATTTGAACCATTCCGTTTTATCTCTCGAACCGCATACAGCTCGTAGTGGCAGTTCTAGTGTCAGGTGTTCATCCAAAGTCACGGACTGCACATATCACAGTGATACTGGTTATTGCCTGTTAACTATTCACAATGAATAAATGGATAAATATCATAACATAAATTCATAAAATGTAAATGAACAATAAAATTAAAAATCATCATTTAACAAGTAACAAGTGGAAGTTGACCAACTTTCAACTTTTTTCATTAATTGAAACAGATGTTTTTATTTTATGTATTTTATGTATTTATATCCAAACAGACCTATTGGTCTAATTACTATGGATCTATAGAAACTATGATTTTATTTGTTTCTCATGTATATTTTATCATTATTTGCGAATAATATATATATTTATACTACGATCCTTAGAGAAGTAGTATTCCTACGGCCTAATATAGACATGAAGAAGTAAAAAATTTAAAAAAAGAATTGATTTTTTTCTGTTTTTTTGGGCTTATCTGTGACCACTTCAAACCTTCATATTTTCCGAATTCTGAAAGATAGCGAGTTGAAATTTTAACCACGTCAATAACTCAAAAAAAGTATCAAAAATTTTTTTTGTGATTGGGTAACCCGGAAAAATTTTACGGGGGTTTTCCACGCAGGAATAGCGGTTCAGGAAGTAATTTTTTTCCTTCCAAATTTTGTGGTACTTTGCGTCTATATGTCCTTTTCAGATGTATAGTTTTTGAGAAGGATCGCAAAATTTTGAAGGCTTTTCCGGACGATTTTCCGAAAAGTATAAAACACGAAAAAAAAAACTGTATCAATGATCGAAACTAAATTTTGAACAATGCAATGAATAGAGCTTGGAAATACAAAAAAATCATACCTCTTCAAAACTTCCAAGAAAATGAGCGGAAAACTGAGAAAAACAAAGATACAAATAAAATAATTGTAATTTTAGAAATTACAAAATATCTCGAAAACGACTGATATTTTTTCAATTCATCGTGATATCTTTTTTAACCGCCTTCAAAAAATCTACAAAATATATAAATAAATTCTTTGCCTAGTGTCAATAGTACGGGAAAAATTTCAAAAAAGAAACGGAAAAATCGATATAACTCCCGAACCAACAAAAAAAATTATAAATTTTTCTCTTGCAGAAAATACCTTTCAACGCTCTATCGACCCTCTGAATTTGATTTCTGCGAATTCAATAACAGAGCGGAAAAAAATAAAAAAAAGCTGGACTTTTTTATTTATACAAAAAATCTTAAAAACTAAACGAGATATCGGAAAGTGTGTACGAACAATTTCATTGTACTCGCTTAGTACTACAAAAAGTTTTGTATGAAATTTTTTCATATTTCCAACAAAAAAAATTATAAAATTTGTAAATTTTTCCTAAAATCTATAAAAAATCAAAAACCAAACACGATATCGAAAATATTTAAATGAACTATTTCATTGCCCATGAATGAGTCCACAGTTTTCATGAAGTTTTTTCAATACATCAAACACAGAAGAGGAAACAGTTGATAAACTTGAAGAAATTTTTAAATTAGGAGGTAAAATTAAAATAATATCAATTACTTGGTATAATTCTATTTATACTGAACTACTATTTTGTTCTGGATTTTTGTACTACATACAGTTAATTTTGCGTTATGCAACAGAAATCCACTGACCACAGTCTAAAGGTTAACCTTAGGTTAGGTTAGGTTAGGACCACAGTCTAAAAGTTAACCTTAGGTTAGCTTAGGTTAGGTTGGGTTAGGTTAGGTTAGGTTAGATTAGGACCACAGTCTAAAGGTTAACCTTAGGTTACCCTCCGAATCCATGACGAATTTATTAACTGAGTAGTTGATTTCCAACCCACCCAAGAACATATTATGACCTATAGAACTGAAAGGACTACTATGAATACGCCTGTCTTTCGTTGCTAGAGAAACTATAGGTATTATATTCAGTCATCAAATCAAGATAATTACAAATCAATTCCAAGTCGTCGTTCAGATTAATATCTATATATCTCCAATTGATGTTCACTTTACTACAGGTATGTCTTTGTTTTTTTATAGGTAGGTACTCTCTTAAGTTTTCAATACATATTGTTCATCAGCGTTGGTGTATGGCGGTCTATGTTAGCAGGTGATCAGAATTTTTGTTTCATTTTCAAGGTAAAGTGAAATTTGGATACATTTATATGAAAACTTTTTCCTCATTAAGCATATTAGGGCGAGTTATGCATATAAAAATCACTTCATTATTTTTCAGTTATATTTCCTTTTCTGTTTCTCATTTTATTTTCTTAGTGAATTATCATGGTGAAGGTCTTCACCAAATTTCTTCGTCTTAGTCCTCAACAAAGTTTAGCTCTAGGTAGAATGTTTCTTTTTTCCCTTATTGATTAGTGAAAGATTATAAATATTATAGATCCTCTAGGTATATTATCAACTAGTTTTTTACCTTGACCACTTAGCACATATTAATTTTCCAGCATGCAATTTCCTAGAAAAATGTATGATATTCACGTACCTGCCTATTCCATTATATTTTTTCTAATAAATCAATTGGAGTAGCCATGGAATTATATATGTTCGTAAAAGTGAATGTTTGTATTCATTTCGTCGTTTTATATGCAAATCGTTTATACAGGGTGTCCCAGAATAAAGGGGTGTAAGGGGGGCAAGGAAGACAAGGGGTACAAACTCCAAGGGTAGAATCCACACTTCATTTTAAGGCTGAAATTTCCAATAAACATATACCCTAAAATGAGTTTTAACCGAGTTACAGGGTGTTGAAGTTACACAAAAAAATATATTTTCCAGAATAACTCCATAACGGCTTAACTTTTCTTAATGAAATTTGGTATGTCACTTAACAGCATTCAGTTCCATATTCCAAAGCAAATCATGTGTTGGTAACTCTAAACAGGGGCGTACGGCAGGTGGGTACCTCTTCGTAACTTTCACGCCACTGGATTAATATCGATTTCGTCTTCTTAATCCCCAATATTTCCTATACAAAAAAGGAATACGTTACGTTTCACAAATATCAACGGTTTTCGAGATATTCGTCGGAAATCCATCAGAAAACAAATACAATGAGTATACAGCCAAATTCAAGTTAATTGCCATTTTGATAATGTTGCGGACTTCAGAAGAGGTTGCAACCTGAGATTCATTGCCTTTCTCGATGTTCCATTCACTTGACCAAAGTTTGAAAACTTTTGGAATTATTGTTGAATTTTCGATTTTTCATGTCCATCTCTACTGGTCTAAGTAATAAACTAATCAAGAAAATTTTGGAAACTTGGATATCTATCAATATCGACGAGTTCATCAACATTATTATCATACATTATTAAAACTATAATCAATTATTGTTGTGTAGTAGATTACGTTTCGTTCCTGTTATTATTATTATCGTCATTACTATTATTGTTGCTATTATTGAGAATGTTCATTTCCAATTGTATAAAAAAAAACTTCTATGTGAAGAAAATGAATCGCTGTTACTGTTATTATTATTATCGTCATTACTATTATTGTTGCTATTATGGAGAATGTTCATTTTCAATTGTATAAAAAACTTCTTTATAAAGAAAATAAATCGCTGAATATGTTGCTATGCGTAAAACTTGGGAGGCTGGACTAATTTAGCCATTTTTTTTATATTTCCAATGTTCGAGGAAAGTTCTTATGGAGAGAGAGGAAAATTGGGAAAATTCACCGGATAAACGTAAAAACCCCTTTTTTTCGATACAGTTCAAGAGCGCATTGAAAAAGAAACTTGAATGAAGTTCTTCAATATTTGGTCACGAGGAAGTAGACGTGAGGTTTAAAATTTTCTTGAAATGTATGAAATATACCAGGGAAAATCTAGAATGTAGTCAAAACTTCGGGATGGTTCTAGAAATTTTTATGAAACCGTAAAATGAACCATAACGGAAAGCCAGGAAAAACTGAAAATACACTGGAGTGCAATTTGCTAAAGTTAAGTCAACAGGGAGAGATGAGGGTAAACACTTTCTGGAGTATAAGAGAGAAAACTCTAGAATGTTCTCAAAGCTTCTAGGAGTTGCTGATAGATTCAAAATAAATAGAACCAGAAAAGGGATTCTGGAAAGTTCTAGAAAGTTCGGCCACTGATGAGATGGTGTGATGGGTGGAATTTTATGGAAATTTCTTGAAAGATCTATAATATTCTTGATGTTTCTGTTCTGAATTTTTCTGAATTAAAACCTCGAAAATTCCAGAAAAATAAGAGAATTTTTTTTGAATAAATTCCATAACAGTAGAGAAGGGGCTGTGCCACTCCAGTTTACCCAGTTGCTTTGGGGTTAAGGGGTTGAATGTATTCACTTGAGTCGATTGATTTTCTGAACCAAAAGTCGTTAATTAATCAACTGATTTTCTAAATTTATTAGATTTGCCTGGAATGCCGCCACACAAATTACAGCTAAGTGATAATTATTCTTCCCAATCTGAATCAACCGAAACTATGCAATGGAATAAGACTCGCTATTCAAAAGATGATGAACAACGTGATCGAAGCAACTATAATCATAGGAAACTTCAAAGTCGAAGAAGTCCTTATTTCAAGAATACTATTGCTTCCAACTGACATTCCTTTTGAATTTAAGCTAAGAAATCAACGAGTGATACGTAAAGAGTGAATCATGGTGCGTCTCGAGCGTCAGAAATTTGGAACGCACCTCACTCTGTGATTATTATTTGAGTATTTATATTTGATCCAAGCGATTGGAATCCTACCAATTATTATCCCACAGTTCACTAAGAATTACACACTATGTATTGTATGAATGTAAACATAGACCTTCCAGACAATTCCATTCATAACGAGATATCTATGGAAAGCGTCGCTATTTCTGCAATCGAGGTAAGGAACTGTAGCGTATACACCAAGCGGTTCATTTTCTATGAAGTTGTGAGAGTCTTGTCTTTGAAACATCACTTGACCGCACAAAGTTCCAATATAAATGATAATGATCCCGAGAATTAGCAGTGCTTATCAAAGATGTATGAAATAGCCGGCCAGTATGGAAAGAAATAAATCTCACGTCTTTCACAAACTCGAAATGCTCCAACAAGAGATAGATTATGACCTCACCTCATCGCAACTGTGAAGACATGTAATATCAATAAATTTGTATCTATTCCAAAAGGTACGGGATGATATTGGTACAATATTATTAAAATAAAGTCAACATATTTAAAAGTAATATTGGCGAGAAAAAATGTGAATATTTTGCGATATTGCTCTGATATGAATAAGAGAATATGAAATTAAATGGAGCTCGCGTTTTTCACAATGTGTCGACAGCTTGTGGTCAATGTGCTAACACATATAGGCAAAAGATCTTGGCCTTCTTGAATGTTTTCCTGAGAATAACAACGGACGTTACATGCCAAACAGGTTCACCGAAAAACTTGATTTTTGAAATCGGTATTTTAATTTCCGAGAATGATATTATTTGAAAAATAATATTATGTTTGATACTTAGAGAGTATCTCTAGTCCGCGATTTTCAAAAAGCCCCGCCCACTAGCGGTCTGGGACCTGATTGGCCGTCCACAACAAGCCGAAACCATATAAATATAAGCCAGTGTGCTACATATTGATCCAGTGTCAACGAATGGGGGTCGCTAGGTTGAACGGAAAATACAACCGGGTAGCTTGGTTTTCCCCCAGCTAGTCCCAAAGTCGCAAATATTTATTTGTATCTGGAACTTTTAGAATTAATCGCTGTTCTGATGGCCCGAGAAAGTGCTAGGAATCGCACGTTAAAAGGTAAGACCTCGTTAATCCTTGGCTCGCACAAGTTTCGACTTTTAAGGGCTGCTGTTCGTAAGGGGACGACAGCTGGTTAACGGAAAAAACAACAACAAAACAAAAAATATTGAGTTGTGAAAACAACTCAGAGCCGAAGGTGTGTGTTAATACACAAATTCTTTTTGGATTTTTGTGGTGGTTCCCAACGAGCTTCTACTAGAACACTATGCCAGGCCGTAGATTTCAAGATTCACGAAATACTATTACAAGTTGAAGCCAAACCGACAACTAAACATATCTGAGCCCTTATAGGGCTATCAGATAGCTCCACACAGAAACAGGGAATTGTAGCCGGCCAATAGGAAACCGTACCACTGGTGGGCGGGGCCTATCGGAAATAGACACCAGGATCAGAGAGCACCTAGCAGTCGAAGCGACCAACATTATCAACGCCATCCTGAGACGGAGACACTTCCCAGCTAGCTGAAAGGAAGCAACAGTCATTATGATTCCGAAGCCCAACATGTTCAAGAGTTAGCAAAAACGTATGTGACTTTCTGCAGCTTCAACTGGCATTTCCTGATATGGCTGATAACCAGTCCGTGCAAAGCTTACTGTGGAAATAAAACTTGTAACTGGTGATGATCGGCTGTATTGTCGAATATGCGCCAAACTGACTGACTATAATAAGATAATAAGTATAGCTGAGGCACCAGTCAATTTAATAATAACACTGATGTTCTTCAAACACGACTCGACCGGCGGAAGCACCAAACTCGTTCGAAATAGATGAACACCTTAGTATAGCGAACCACCATTATAATCTCCATGCAGTCATTGGCGTTGAATGTAGTCATTATTATGCATTGGCCAAAGACAAAATGGACTGGTTTAAGTTCGAAAATAGTTGTGCCATTGAATATTCTGACGATGGCGATGTCTTGATTTTATTGGAGCCTCTGGAGACGCCCTTCATTTTATTTTATGAGAGAGAGGACATTGGCAGATCGTGCTCTTCAGATGATGTGGTGCTGCAGGTTTTTCCGGGTTTTCCTGCAGCTGAAAAAGCGAATGCGCCACTGGAATTAATCAAGTCGCCCCGGAGCGCCAATTAAGTTTTGTTGTTGTTTTATATTTTGTATTACTTTCGTTTCATTTATTTATTTGTGTAGTTTATATTAATATATAATAATAAACAGTTTATAATTTTTTTATTATATTATATTTGTTAAAAGATGCAATATGGGACAAGTTGGATAGAGAAAAAAAATGTTTAGCCTTTGAGAATATTTTTCTCCCTGGAATAAAAGTCATTGAAATAATGCATATTTAATATATCGATTGATAGAAATATTGTCATTTTGTGCCAGTTAAGACACTTTTGTATCAGATCGGCATTATATCCCATTTCAAACTTCCCAATAGAATGAACGAACCACACTAATTCAGCGAGAATATCCATATGTGCGAAACCACTTTCAATGGACCTAATGAAACTGGAATTCCCTGTTTTATTAGATAAGAAAAACAATTTCAGTTCTAATTGGTTTACCAAGACGCTACTTTTATGTACACACTGTGTTTTCTTTTATCGGTTAGACCTAACCAGAGCATCAGTTTGATTAAATAAATACTTTTGTATCATGAAACAATGGTTGTTTCGGTATTTGCGCGAATGGTAATGGTATTTTTCGAATTTCGATTTCCAAATTGAAGTAACATCTGTCTAAATGGTTCAACTAATTCTATAATTTTCAGCCTCACATTTCCTGAAAATTAAATTTTTTCAATATACAAAACCTCGAAGTTCGAATGTAATAATTGGTATATCATGTAACAAGTTTCACTAACAACCTTTATCTAATTTGGTTTCGAAAAGTCAAGTCAGTTCGAAACGTCAGTTTTTTCAAAACCATCGCTTGAGAAAAGTGGAAAAGAGTTGTGTAGTATTCATTACGCAACTAGTTATGTAGTGATAGAAAACAATAAACTAATAATTTTATTCTTTGAGAATATTGAAAACAGTATTTGCTTTGTCATAACTTTGCTAAAAACTATAGTAGAAGGAAAAGAAAAAGTGCATACCGTTCCTGAAGACTTCTACTTCCTCATTCAAATATAACATGTGGATATCTAAGTACCTAAAATGTGTTTTCTCCCACTTCACAAAACCCTTCTACGATATTTAAGGAGGATCCGAGAGTCATGGATATTTTAGTGGAGCAGGAATCAGTACCCTCTTTGGACCATATGCAACGATTTAAGGCTACTGAGACAAGTCTCACTTATTCATGCCAAAGAAAAAACTGGGTTTTACTCCTGCCTCAGTTTTAAACTCACCCATAATCCCGGCAATTTCTACAGTAAATGTTGAAAAAATTGAAAAATTAAGTATGTATTTTCAAGCTAGAGGTTTGCGCTTCACAATAATGTTATTTAACATACAGTATCGGAAAGTTTTCATCTGGGGTATGGTGGTTTCATTAGAGCGTAAAGAAAAGCTTGCTATACAGTATCGGAAAGTTTTCACCTGGGGTATAGTGGTTTTATGAGACCGTGAAGAATAGCTTGCTATAATGTTGAGAGAGCATTACAATTTCTCCTCCACTCGCTCGAGGAAGGGATATCGATGTGGGCTGTTGAGTCGGCGCGGTAACAGGAGAGGCGCGCAGTAGTGCGTCTCTCTTATTTATGTGGTGTTATCATTATTATTATCATTGCGTTCCTTGTTGCTCGTGTAGATTTCTGCCTATACCCCAGATGAAAAGTTTTCGATACTGTATATGCAGGATATGAATAAGTCATTATTTTCAACATTTACTGAAGAGAATGCCGGTTTTATTCGAAAGTTGAAAATGTGTGAGACCTGTCCTACTACTCTAACATTTTTGCATTAGTCCAAAGAGGTTCTGTGTTGCTGCTTCAGTATAATAATGGCATATTTACTAAATTATTCATGATTTTCGGATCATTCGCAAACATCTCCGTGAAGTGCGACAAAACACATTTTAGGTACTCAAATACTCGCATTTTATATTTGCATGAGGAGGCAGTAGTCTTCAGAAAACATGTAAACTTTTCCTTTTCCTTTTCCGATCATTTTTAGCAGAGTTATGACCAATCAAATATTCGGCTCCGCCAGATCTTTCAGCGACGGGTAAGCGTGAAACTGAAATTTGATGCCGGCGTTCAATCACGTTTTCTTAGAAAGCGAGCGCATTTCATAAAAAATTACTGGGAATCAATTTTGTGGAGAATTGAATAATTGTCTTTATCTTTGTTGAGTTGTTTTTCTGATAAATCATATACTTTCAAAGATTACAGCACAAATCTATTTATTTATTTTTAAACGAAAAAAAAAAAAATGTTCCACCTCTGGAATTTTGGTAAACAATTTTTTTTCGTGTTCATCATAGTTCCAACAACTAGCATACCAAGTTTGGTGGTGCTACAATCGATCCTCGTCTGAAAACTCAATGGTACTGGATTATATGCAATTTAAATAAATACCGGAGGTTGCAGAGGCGAGGCGGCGCAGAGCGCCTCGTCGCCTGGCAATATCCTCGATTATTATAAATCACATAACAATCTCGTAACATTAATAACTACTGTTAATGCCTTACATGCCGATTCTTCCATAGTCCACTACTCATTTTTGACATAAGTTTGACACGTTTGGTATTGCTTATTAAATATTCACTCTGACAAGTGTCAACTCTAATGTCCCATATCAGGAGAAAACATCACATATGTGATTTTAGTTCGAAAATATGAATAGGAAATTCATGAAATCTTTTGTGGAATCATCTGCGACTGAAGAGCTTGGCAAAGCGAAATAGATTTTTGTCGACCAAAATGTATTGGGGATTAAATGCGAGAGAAGCGAACCTTGCTTCAATGAAATGAACGATTTCTGTGAGTGATATTTTTTTAATAACATTCTCCTTATCTAATTTATTTAATGATTTTTTCAAGGAAAACTAAAAAGAATTAAAAAAGTCAGCTATCTGAATGAAAATGCAAATTTTCACTTTCAGATTTTTTCTTTCCTTTTCAGTTAGAGCCTTTTCACAATATCTATCAGATGTAGTTCAATGTCCAGCGTGGCTTGTGCCGGGGAAGTAGTTGTTTTCTGTTAGATATTACAAATAAGTCACATTTTTCATTTTTCAATTCAATTTTCATGGAGAATGTTCCCCCTTTTCATCACATATGTATTCAATAATCAATCAAGAGCCGAACTACAAAATCGAAAACATGTTGTTTTCAATTATCAATATAAAAATTTCCACCAATCAAAAAAACGTATTTCAGCATGAGTGAAATAGTAACTTATATCGTTGATTTTTATCTGATTAAATTTTTTTTAATACCTAATGTTTAGATTCTTATTTTTCGTGAAATAATTTGTGAGGTTACTTAAAATCTGACAGCTGGTTGATTTCACCAAGTCTTTCTTTTCAGTACCGTTGATTTTATTCCGTGACTGACAAAATTGTCAAGTGTCAACTACTAGGCTGCGTTCATAAACTTACTCAGAGTAAGGACTGCTTACTCTGAATCGTTCGTAAACTTACTCTAGCTTCATGAAGTATGCATTGAACTTATTTGATAGTTGGTGTTTGGAGTTGTTTGTATCTTCACATTTCTACGTGCTTTAAAAGTGAAAATTTTGAGAAATACGAAGATATGCTTCAAAGTGTAATGAACCATATTTCACTTCTGGAATCCCTAATAAAGAAAGAGTCTCAACAATTATTTTTTACTGAAAATTTCACACCTCACTTTTTCAGCCAATCAAAAAATTGGTTTTTATTCAGTTGCCATGGCAACCCAAAAAATTTCCGGAAATTTTTATCCTCTTGGGTACCCTGGGCGAAATTAATTAGTGGAAATTTTTCTGTCAAATATTTGACATGTGATAGTTAACATTTTGCTTTTATGTACAAATGGAATGTTATTTTTCATATGAAAGGAAATAATATTTCATAATTATATATTCACTAAATATTTCGAATGTGTCTGAAAATATTTTGAGAACTTGCATTTCAACGATGAATAGGTCCATCGGTAAAAAATGTATATCAATCAAATCTACCTATGCTTGACTACATGAACTTAATATTCGAAACAATTTTATTCAACTTATCTTTTCGTGAATACTCGGCTGAAATTTGCAACAATTCCTTTCCACATCACTTCCCAATAGACAATCCGCATGGACCAGTCAAAACTATTTTAGTTCTGCGTGATGTGCAATGTAATTTTAGGTTGAAAATGTCGCAAAATGAATTTTCCTTTCTCACATACAAACACCGCCACTAATACCAACGCGTAACTGTCATTATATCAACAAAAACCATTCATGGCCCACTGATGTTACAACTTGTTTTCTCTCAGAATAATCTACAAGTCAGTTGAATTAACTATTAATTTAATATATTTTGGTGTGAAATTTTCTTACCGAATCCCCCGCGTGCTTGAATCAATTGCTGGAAATTTATCTCGTACATGAATTTTTTAAGAAAATCACCCTCGTCGCTGCGCGACTCGGGTAATTTTCAAAAAATTCATGTACTCGAAAAATTTCCGGCAATAATTCAAGCACTTGGGAGATTATAAGTGAAAACCGAACAAAAACTTTTGTCAATATTGTCATTGACACATTTCACTATTTGCAGAGTTTTCGAATGACTATTCATGAGTAATGATCGACATGTACTTCTAATCACGTGACCGTACTCTTACTCTACTCTCAGAGTAAGTATATGAACCAAAAATTCTTATTCATTAATTATTCATTTTGTTTGGGAAAATTTAAACTTCGGAGTGAGGAAATCCAAAAATAGTTTATTGAAAAATCGACAACTAAACAAAAATATCCGTATTCATGGTCTATTACCTTTGACAAAGCTAAGTTCTGAACGGGTCATCTATTTATTCAGCGCCATCACTCAGCCCGTTTTTGTATATATTTCAGAATGCAGAAGTTTCTTAAATGTCTGTCTATCATCAAGAGAGCTTTTCCTTGCTTGATTATGAAACATTCACCTCATATTCAGTGCCATCCTGTCCGTTCATCCACTCCGACACGACAGGAATTTAACAATATCATTCTGTCCCTTCGCTAGTGCTCCAGTAGACGATCTTATCATGATTCCACTCAGAGTCTGATCTCCATAGCGACCCATTTGTTTTCTCGGGGGTTTCTATATCGTCCACGGGTATGAATTCGAGTGGGCAGGAACCATGAAATTGAATCGTTACACTGCAAGTAAATCTATGATATTTCGGTGTGCTGGAAGATGAGGAAAATCAGTGAAAGGAAGAGAAATTGCACTGGACTGAACTCTTCTTTTTTTTTCTAATGGATTCTAGTCGATCTTCGTCCCGCAGTTACTTCCACTGTTTATTGTTTGCGCATTACAAAATCCAAGCTGTTCTGGTTGAAATGTAATTTCCAAAAGATAATCGAAGAATCCGAGTTTATACTGCAAAGAATTTCCACATGAACACTCTAAAATAATTTATTTAATACCAGCAGAATACAAACAATAATTAATTATTTCACACTTCATTTAACTATAGGTAATTTATATGCAACCAGTAGTGCTCCGTTTCACTGAACTATTATTTTCAATCATAATTCAGATTTGTCCCTCCAGCGGCCGAACGCAGCGTTATATAGTCGGAAGAGACCTTCGCGACCTCTCCTAGATACTACAATCAATTTCTAGATGGCTCCTGTCGCTATTCGAGATGTTGCGTCAGTTATAGCCAACGGAGTCGTCCGACGACTCATACGAAATGGAATGTTGTTTACGAGTTGACCAGTTACGAATTCCAGGGTTGGCCCGTATATGCCACGATACACTTACAAAGCACCAAATGGGTGAAAATATTCCCATGAAAATTTTACTCCCATTTCCATGGCTTCAACAAAAAAATCAATAACATACAAAATGGGCATTTTAAATGAAGCACTTATTATGATTATGGCTCACTTCATACAAACTTTTAATAAAGTTTGATAACAAAAAATCTCATCTGATTCACAGAAGAACTTGTACCATATCCAATATTGCTATTGTTTTATTCTTCCAATTGCCATTGAAGTTGTTTATGTCTCTCTAAACAGCGCCATTTAGAGTTTCCTAGGAAGTTTTTAATTTTAATTTTAATATCCAGGATATTGCATTGTTGCAGATTTCGTTGGCTTCCTCACTTCTCTGGCATTCGTGGATGAAATGCATTTTATTATTGGGGAGAACTAACGACCTAAAAAAGTTGTGATTAACAAAACAGTGAAACATACCAATAACAGAGAAACAAGATGTCCTGCACTACCAGGACGACGCTTATTGCCATAATCCCATACAATAGGAATAATTGGGTCTTAAATCCATCAGAAAACAACTACTTTCTTGGCTTATACCACGGCGAACATTGAATTACATCTAATGAATTTCCGTGCAGAGTCCTACAAGGATGTCCCCGCAATTGCTAGTTGCATCCCATTGTATAGGATTATGGCAATAAGCGTCGTTCTGGTAGTGCAGGACATCTTGTTTCTATCTTGACAAGCTTATTGTGAACAATGCAATGCAGATTTCTTTATTTGCATTTGTGGTTAAATTAATCACGTAAGTTCTGGGTATTGCTTTGGTTGAGAGGCTGGAGTTCAGATGGCGCCCGTGGTTTAGTGAACGCTAGGCCGCGGGCGATGTCTCAGCTTCTGCCTTTACATGGAGAGTTTGCTGAATCATTTGTTGCAGGCATTAGTTATTGCCAGCAGGGACCTACCCTATACTAATGAGGGCAGGAACCCAGAAATCGATCTATAGGTGGTCCAAATGTTTCAATGAACATTTCCATTATTCACGCAAGGAAATCGTGATCCTCTCCGATAGTTGAGTAGCCATCAAAGCGTTGATCTCCTCTAACATCAACTGGAAGATGGTTTGGGAATGACTAGACAAACTTAATGATCTAGGCAGGAACAACAAGGTGACCCTCCTCTGGGAGCTGGGGCACGTCTGAGTGGAGGGCAATGAACAAGCAGACACCCTGACACGAAAAGGCGCATTAACGCCATTGATCGGGCCAGAACCATTCTGCGGACTCTGAAAATCTTACTTCCGAGAAAAACTTAATAAAGCTGAAAGAGCAATGAGAGCAAAATACTAGCTGAGACTTCCAGGGCTGAGGCAATCCAATGATCTCCTCGGCAATTTCAACCGAGCAAGATCGAAGACACTGATTAACCTCAGCAAAACTAGTCTGGAGATAATCACGAAATACCTAACGGGGCATTGCACACTCAAAGAACACCTAAGGAAGCTAGGCTTAGAGGAGGACAGCACCTGTAGATTCTGTGGGGAACATCCAGAAACACCCCACCATATATTGATGGAGTGTTACGCTGTACATCGTAAAAAATTAATAAACTGGGATCATACCAGCTGACTGTGGGAGGAATATCACGAGCAGACTAAATCCTAAAATTCCTGAAGGAATTGAGGCTTGAAGGGCTGCTGTAAACAAGAACACCTTGTAATAGCAGAAGAAGATGGGGCACAATAGATCTAATCAGGTCGCAGCGCATCGGTCATCATCCATACTTACCAATACCAATATACACAGTTTCAAAAATTTGCACCATATGAAAAACTGTTTTATTAGCGAATTGTCAGAAAATTTTATTCTTCATAAAAATTAGTGCATTGCATGTTTGAGAAAATGCGTGAAATTTTATTCTCTTTAAGATTTTAGTGCACGTTTCTTGTCGTAGGACCAACTGAGGTATTATATTGAAACATTTTTGAAGGGGTTTTCCACCCCTACTGACTGGATAACTATTTTCATGGCTGATTTTTTGAACGTGCATTATTTTTCAATTAGTTGAGTGCACCACAACTGATTCTGTGAAAATAATTGTTGGATCATTTATAAATAACATGTCTACCACCGACTTCAGCTAAGTGAAATAATGATGTTATCAAACAATCTGTTAAGAAAACTCATCAATTTCCCGGGAAAAATGTCTCAGAAAAACACAATCGGTGAAGAGTTGTAGGAAGTTTAATTACTTGTCATTAGTTTCGGGTAAACTGTTGTGGATATAGCTATCTATCACCATTTCTTCCAACGGAGAACGATTTATCAAAATAAAGCAAGTCGAATGGGTGGAAAATTGCACTTCCGACATTCCCTACTGAACTCGAAAATTGTTTCAAGGAGTTAACACACCATCACGAAGAACAATAGGATATCAAGATGTTGATTTACTGTGTTAGCGATTCAAAATAATAATTTATGTTGACTTAAAATGAGTGGTAATCCAGTAACGACAGACAAAAAAAAAAATCATAAAAAAAATATGTATTTTTTTGTTGTTATTTCAGGTACTATAAGATTTATCAAAAAACGATTTCGATAGGTTGAGAGATAATTCAATTCTCGACAAGAATGATTCTTATGAAATACGCTCGTTTTCTTAGAAAACGTGGTTTAACGGCGACGACACATTTCATTTTCGCGCTAACAGCCACTGCAAGTTCAGCATGGCCAAAAATTAGATTTGTCATAACTTTGCTGAAAACTATAGTAGAAGGAAAAGAAAAAGTGCGTATCGTTCCTGAAGACTTCTACTTCCTCATGCAAATATAACATGTGAATATCTGAGTACCTAAAATGTGTTTTCTCCCACTTCACATAACCCTTCTACGATATTTACGGAGGATCCGGAAGTCATGGATATTTTAGTTGATATGAAATAATCATACTGGAGCAGGAATGATGACCATATGCAATGATTTAAGGCTACTGTAAGTACATGCCAAAGAAAAAACTGGGTTTTACTCTTACCTCAGTTTTCAACTCACCCATAATCCCTGCAATTTCTTCAGTTAATGTTGAAAATAATCGCTTGCATTTCACAATAGTCTTATTAAATATCTATATGCAGGATATGAATAAGCGATAACTTTTAACATTTACTGAAGAGAAGATTTTATGGGTAAGTTGGAAATAATGCAAGAGTAAAACAAAGTTTTGACAAGTACTCTAAATTTGTTGAATGTTATGTTGGAGTATCATTTTTAGAGCCTTTCCTGATTGATTTATCTGAGAAAATATTATCCAATCAATATAAAAAATAACGTAATATTTGTCATTGTTGTTTTTTTATCAAATATATGCTTATGAATCAATCAGAAAAGGCCCCAAAAACGATCCTTCAATATAAAATACTACAAATTAAAAAAACTCATCTTTAGTTCTTCGCGAAAATCATTTCAGACCTTAACTCTTATCTGAGTGGAGTATAATGAATTTTGGGTAGGGGTTTTTGTCAATAGTCAAAACAATTGATTCGATTTTTTTCTGATGGCCCAAGAAAATGCTTGGAATTGCACCTGAAAAGATAAGACCTCGTTAAACCTTGGCTCCCTTAAGTTTCGACTTCTGAGAGAATCCGTTCTTAGGGGGACGACATCAAAAGCTGGTTAACAGAAAAAAACAAATTTGAACAACTTTTATTGATCTAGGGAAAATCTTGTAATATAAGGGAAATATCGTTAGAGCCAGTCGATCATCTTATCACAAAGTCATATAATTTTTCAGGATATCCAAAGAAAAGAATTATGTTTCTTAGGTTTCGAGTAAACTAACTCAAAGTTCAGGAATTCAAAATTAAAACAATATCCAAAACAAAATTTCAGTCAATGATTAGTTTTTCATAATATCTAATTCTCCCTTTACCACTTATGTTATTATTATTGACCATGCCCAAGTAGCACACCCATATTGGGACAATATTGGTACAATATTGCAAAATATTCAAATAATAATATTGGCGAGAAAAAAAATGTGAACATTCGGCGATATTGGTTCAATATTTAAAAAATAATATTGGTCTAATATTCTCGAAGCCTCAAAATATTAGGCGATATTAGTACAATATCGCTGTAGCACACTAACATCGGAATAATATTGGTAAAATATTGGCAAAATTTTAAAACGTAAAATTGGCGAGATAAAATTATAATTATTTCGGGATATTGGCACCATATTACTTGGGCATTGAACAAATAATATTAGTGAAATATTGAGGAAGCAATATTGGCCCCAAAATATTTAGGGATATTGGTACCATATCATTTGCATATATTGGTAAAATATTCAAAGCAAATATGTTGCCTTGGAAGCATTGATATAATATTTCCAGAAAATGTCGAATAATTAAAAAATGCTACAATTTCGTTTCTACTTCAATTTACCACTAAGTTGATTGACTTGCAAACGCATTGTGAGAAGCCTTATTTAATATATGTTACTATGATAAAGCTGTTGTTCCATATGTGAGGCCACCTAGCGGTTTCTTACCCAAGTTTAATCATGATTCATTTCAATATTGTTTTTTGAATATTCGGCCAATATTCAAATTTCAATCCCAGTGATAATGTATTTTGTAATATTGTATCAATACTGTCTTTCAAATATTGGCGTAAGGTTTTCGTAACAATCTCAATCAATATAGGGTCAATATAATTTTTAGAATATGGATTAAATAATATTACACCAATATGCTATCGAACTTGGATATACAGAATTGTTTTTTATCTCTAAAATCGATATGAGAATAATATTGAAATCGCAGTATTGGAGCTAGATGCTGGAAACAATATGTAGGCAATATCGCTCTATCGATTTTGGTGAAAATTATTGGACCAATGTTGACCCAATATTTCAGGAAACAATATACATTCAGAAAAGGTTGAGCCAATATTCCACCAATATTATTAATGAAATATTGTTTTTCCAATATGAACCCATATTGGTTCCATATTATTTTTACATTTACAATATATCCATATTGGCCCAATATGATAGTCACCTTCCGTGGATAACCGGTATATTCCCAAGAGAAAAAGAGGAATTTATGAAAAATAGTGAACGCATTTTCATTCTCTCTGATGTCAATTTATTAATTTTTTTTACTTAATTAACTGGACACTTCAATTTCGTTAGTGTCATTGTAAAAATATCTGGCAAAGATCAAACCACTATCGGACTGGAAACTAAGGTATGATTGGATTGATTATTCCGGGTATTTTCACCTGTGAAACAATGCTCTCATGTTTATAAATCACTTCTAGAATAGTTATTACCAAATGTGTATTCGTACACACCGTTATAATATAAGCAGTTGATGATTTGTGAACGCTATTAATATACAAAACTACCGACTTTATGTCTGTTCATAAATCAGGCTTGCATAGAAATTACGCGCAATTTTTCATCGCTATTGCCGAAATAATGAATTTGTTATGAACGTGATAGATTACTTCGAGATATTGCCGGAATATTAGGGCTCGATCACTCCGGATAACCGGAGTTTTCTTCTGATGTACGTGCATTATGAAGAAGGTGGAAGATAACTTATAGAGAGATTGGTATCGAATACTCGCTTTGGAGCGAATGGGGGGCTATTTTTGGTTGTCAAAGCGACATGTCTTTCGTCGATATGCTTCATAACGTTTTGCGTATATGGAAAAAATTAAATAAATAGATTTTTGCTGTAATCTTGAAGGGCAAATGATTCAACGGAAAAACAACTCGACACTTGAGACAATTAATTCAATTTTCCACAAAAAAATATTACTAGTAATTTCTTATGAAATGCACTCGGTTTCTCAGAAAACGTGATTGAACGCCGACATCAAATTTCAGGTTCACCCTTACCCGCCGTGGAAAGTACTGTGACGACTTGGTATTTTTGATGATTTTTAGGGGTGAACCCCTGCAACTTTTTCGAGTAATTTTTATTTTCTTTCGATTGACTCGAAATTCAAAATAAATACTAATTCGACCATTCTGAATCGATTGGCCTTCGCAGAATTTGTTTATCTCTAACCGTTCTCGAGTTGGTCAGCTCTAAATCAGTTTTTTGATGGTTTTGCCGTCAAAAACATTCTGATGAGTTTTCAACATTATTTTTAAAAGATTCGAAATCAGCACGTCAAAATGAGTCCGAGGACAAAAATTTTAAATTCGAAAAATGAAAAATAAAAAATCTCAGAAAATTTAATGTTTTATCTTAAACACCTTTTTCCGCCTAAATCTTATATCTGAGCATATAAAAATCATACATTTTTGGAATGAGCATAAAATTTTACGTATACAGTGGGAATTTCAAGTCAATGTGACGACTTGGTATTTTTAGGGAACCCCTTGCAACTTTTTCGAGTAATTTTTAATTTCTTTCGATTTATTCGAAATTTACAATACATACTAATTCGACCAGTCTGAATCGATTGGCGTTCGCAGAATTTGTCTATCTCTAACCGTTATCGAGTTGGTCAGCCCTAAATCAGTTTTTTGATGGTTTTTTTGCCGTCAAAAATATTTCTGATGAGTTTTTGACATTATTGTTAAAATATTCGAAATCAGCACGTCAAAATACGTCCGAGGACAAAAATTTTAAATTCGAAAAATAAAAAATAAAAATATCAGAAAATTTAATGTTTTATCTTAAACACCTTTTTCCGGCTAAATCTGATATCTGAGCATAGAAAATCATACATTTTTGGAATGAGCATGAAATTTTACGTATACAGTGCGAATTTTAAGTCAATATGACGACTTGGTATTTTTGTTGATTTTTAGGGGTGAACCCCTTGCAACTTTTTCGAGAAATTTTTAATTTCTTTCGATTGACTCGAAATTTACCATACATACTAATTCGACCAGTTTGAATCGATTGGCGTTCGCAGAATTTGTCTATCTCTAACCGTTATCGAGTTGGTCAGCCCTAAATCAGTTTTTTGATGGTTTTTTTGCCGTCAAAAATATTTCTGATGAGTTTTTGACATTATTGTTAAAATATTCGAAATCAGCACGTCAAAATACGTCCGAGGACAAAAATTTTAAATTCGAAAAATAAAAAATAAAAATATCAGAAAATTTAATGTTTTATCTTAAACACCTTTTTCCGGCTAAATCTGATATCTGAGCATAGAAAATCATACATTTTTGGAATGAGCATGAAATTTTACGTATACAGTGCGAATTTCAAGTCAATGTGACGACTTGGTATTTTTGTTGATTTTTAGGGGTGAACCCCTTGCAGCTTTTTCGAGTAATATTCAATTTCTTTCGATTGACTCGAAATTTACACTACATACTAATTCGACCATTCTGAATAAATTGGCGTTCGCAGAATTTGTCTATCTCTAACCGTTCCCGAGTTGGTCAGCCCTAAATCAGTTTTTTGATGTTTTTTTGCCGCCAAAAATATTTCAGATGAGTTTTAGATATTTTCGTTCGAAGATTCGGAATCAGCACGTCAAAATACGATCGGGGACAAAAATTTGAAATTCTAAATGTGAAAAATAAAGAAGTTCAAAAAATTATCTATCATGACTTACTCGACTATTTTGTCCGTAGATTTTTTTCGTTCAAATTCTCAGTATATGCTAATTCGGTCATTTTGAATCGATTGGAGTTCGCATAATTCGTCTATCTCTAACCGTTCTCAAGTTGGTCAGCTCTGAATCAGTTTTCAAATGTTTTTTTTTGCGCAAAAATAATTTCTGGCGAATTTTCGACATTTCGAATAATGAATTTATTTGAAATTAATAATGAATTAGTGAAAATGTTATGATGTACACCTAATGGAAGAGTAGTTTCCCCCTCGGCATGCACTCATTCAACTTCAAATATCTCGAAAAACTTTAATATTTGTGAAACGAAATGTATTCCTTTTTTGTATAGGAAATATTGTGGATTAAGAAAAAGAAGACGAAATCGATATTAATCCAGTGGCGTGAAAGTTGGGGAGGGGCGAATAGGGGTACCCACCTGCCGTACGCCCCTGTGTAGAGTTATATACACATGATTTGCCTTGAAATATGAAACTGAATGCTGTCAAGTGACATACCCAATTTCATTAAGAAAAGTTAAGCCGTTATGGAGTTATTCTGGAAAATATATTTTTTTGTGTCACTTTCAACACCCTGTAACTCGGTTAATACTCATTTTAGGGTATATGTTTATTGGAACTCTCAGCCTCAAAATGAAGTGAGGATTCTACCCTCAGAGTTTGTCCCCTTTATTCTGGGACACCCTGTATATTTAATAACACTATTGTGAAGTGCAAACCTAAAGCTTGAAATCACATAATTTATTTTTGATGTGGGATTAGATGTGTATGAGCGAGTATTTTCAATATTTACTGAAGAAATTGCCGGGATTATGGGTGAGTTGGAAACTGAGGCAGGAGTAAAACTCAGTTTTTTCTTTGGTATGTATAAGTGAGACTTGTCTGACTAGTCTTCAATCGTAGCATATGGTCCTAAGGGGGTACTCATTCCTGCTCCAGTATAATTATTTTATAACAGCTAAAATATCCATGACTTTCAGAGACTCCGTAAATACCTTAGAAGTGTTATGTAAAGTGGGACAAAACACTTTAGGTATTCAGATATTCACATATTATATTCGCATGGAGAAGTAGAAGTCTTCAGGAACGATATGCACTTTTTGTTTTCCTTCTACTATCATTTTTAGCAAAGTTATGAGGTCGAAGTTAAACCACGTTTTCCGAGAAAACGAGCGTATTTCATACGATATTACTAAAAATCATTCTTGTGGAGAATTAAATTATCTCTCAACCTATCGAAATCGTTTTTTGATAATTCATATAATTTCCGAAAGAACATATTTCCACCCCTGATTTTCAGGTAAACATTTTTTTTTCTAATAATACATGATATCGAGATGTCATCTGCCGAGTTTCAGAGAGCTACAATTCATTCTTCACTTTTGGCTTGAGTTTGTCTGTCGTTACTGGATTACTTGGCATGTTGCAAGTTTACCTGCAAGAGTCTGATTGTTGTGTTAGCCAGACCCTTGATAGCCTCCTTCTGGTGATCCTCCTTGACATCCTTCTCAGAGGGTGGTTCACTTTCCTTCCCTATACAGGTGTTGGCATCCTTTTTGAGTGGTGGTCGGTCTATTTGGAATGGATCCGAGACCACATCTCACGCTATTTGGTCCGAAGTCCACCTATCGAGATGGATTTGTCTTCCCTGATTGGTGCTTCTCTCACGACCACTCCATCTGATATTCATTTAGTTATTCCCCATGAATTGGCCTTGTACAGGAATGCTTGACTGCCTGTATTCTGAAGGATTTTGTTTCTCAGGTAGAGCTTGGACTAACAGCTCTTTCTCAAACATATGAGACATATTCGTAAGAGAATCAATCGTCGATAGGATATGTTATGAAACCAATGAAGAAATTAACCTGCAGATTTAGGATTTCAAATGTCAAGTCACCAGGTATACTGCCAGATGACAAATGCTTTATTAGAAATGTTCAGCCGACTATATACCTTCGCTCCTCGGAATTTTCAATTAGATAAATATCACCGAGAAGTTTGAACGCCTCTGCACGAAATATAGTTTTTCATCGAATGGCTCGCATTCCCTTTTTGTAAGTCTTGGATTTCCACCACGGTATTATATTAATAAAGTTGAGGAACTTGTCCAATTTCCAGCGAGTTCTCAATATTGTTATAACTTTGAATTTCGGTTCGGATCCTCATCCACCCATGTATTGGATTACATCACGCTTTCCGACTTACTAATTTCATCCAACAGCTGTCAAATACCATGCGTTGTGCTCAGGCTGAAAAATAATTTCATTGTAATGTCGGAAACTCTAATGTCGAAATAAATTACGTTGGTGAGTTATTGCTGGTGGAAATTAATAGAGTTTTGAAGCACAATAACGCTTTTAGATTAGTTTTGTATATACAATTTAGAAAAGGAAGCTAAAACATATTTTATGCAAATATCCTTCGTTGAGGTGGGCATTGATGAAATAGCCATGACAAGGGAGGAAAGTGTCACTTTTCCTCCCGCAGGATGTAATTTACGGGAACGGGACGTTTCAGTGCCGCCGTTTCAACGCCGCCATTTCAGGGCCGCCGTTTCAGTGTCAGGGCCTTTCAGTGCCAGGACGTTTCAGTGCCAGGAACAATTTTTTAATACAATTGAACTCTGTCCACTTCCCTCCTTTCCAGTAAAATTAACAACTTTAGTATCAACACTTGATACTCCGGAAACGCCAGAAAATATTTTATTGCCGATGTTCGACTTATTGGCTAGCGAGTCCTCAATATAGCCCTCCGCGACAGCGGAAGACTTCCATCCTCCATGTTGCTTCAACATTATTATGTCCCCACCAGAATGCACCAGCAACGTGGCCGAAGTTCTGCGAAAGCAGTGCCCGGTATAGTCTTTCGCATGGGATAGTCCCAGAAAAGTAGCAATTTCTTCTGGCATTTTACCGAATTTGTGAATGCCAATGAATTGATGATGTGCTTTACCGTTCGCATACTTATAGAAGACACGCCGATTATTTAAATTCGAGGGTGCATATTTTCTGTAAACGCTTAAAAATTGCGTTACTACAAATGATCTTGGTCTTTTGGTCTTAGTATTTGGTAGCATAATTAGCAATTTGTCGCCCATATCATTTATATCATCTGTTTTCATTTGCAAAAGCTCATCACATCTACAAGCCCCAGCGACTGCAACAATAAGTACAACCTAAAATATAAATTGAAAATTAGTTCCTTAATCCATAATAGATAATTTTCAATATATTCCTACCTTCGCACACAAATACAGTTCATCTGGGGCATCTGATAAACATTTCTCAATTTCTTCTCTTCGAAAAACTCGGGATTTTTTTTCATGGAAACCGTCTGACTGGCGTTTCAAAAAAGCCCGTAACTTCAGGTATTTTGCCAAATCAATGTTATTTTTTATGTTCAGGGTAGCTTTCAACATCGAATAGGTAGACCATACTGTTGAAGGCTTCATTTTCTTTGAAAGATCGGAAAAATAGACAATCAGCACATTTTCAGAGAAAGATCCTATATTTTTCTTCTGTCTATATTCCATGAATCTGCTGTATGTGAATTCATATACAGTTCTTGATTTTTCCGGTAAAAGGTTAAATTCCACATCTCGCGCCTGGTCTCTTATCTCAGGTGGTGTTAATTGCATCAATTCATCCTCACTTTGCAGTAAATCCATTTCTGACATGACAACTTTTCAAAATTGACAATGACAAAGTAAACAGTAAACAAACAAATTCAACGTCATCAGCGGTAAATATAGTAACGCAGGGCCCAGTTACCTTTGATGAAATAATTTAGTTATTTGGATATTGATAAAGAAACGCAATTTAAATATGAAAAAGTCGATTTTGCGTGGAATCGGAACAAATTTGAAGAAAAAATTATACGTTTCACACGGCAGAAAAGCAGATTTAATGCCTTGGCTGGATTCATAGCCTCGCTACGCTCGGCGGCATTAAATCTTGTGCTTTTATGCCTAGTAAAACAAATAACTATTTTAAGATCATACAGGCTTATTACAGCCCTATGATTTGGTTTTATAATAATTTTATCGTAGCTGTGGTCTTCAGAACCTTCTGAGGGCTATCACAAATCTAAAATTTTCACTCACATGGGAGAAGATTACTAGTCACTTTCTAAACAAAATTATCATAACGGAAGACATATAGAAATCGACGAAAAAGTCCATAGACATTTTCTCTCCGTACCGGAGTGGGTCCTGCCCGATTTCAGAAACATTTGAAATTTGGGGTTTTCGAGATATAGACTTTTACCTCATAAAACAGAAGACGTATGTTGGCCACCGCGATTCAGAACCCGCGGCTCTCCAACTATCAACGATACATGCCAGAGAAAAAAATATGCTGAACCATACACACAGCATCATGAACTTTTCGCCGCAGGGCATTCGAGCGTGCCATGCATTGTGCACCGGAACACTGCAACCGCAAAACAAAGTGATTGCGTAAACATTATTTCCATTCGAGTAACGTGAAAATGAATAGAACTCAAACAATTAGTACATAGTCCGATGAATGAAAAGTTTAATTGACTACTGTTATTGAGAATTATAGTTACGCTTTGGAACGTAAACGGTCATTTGTTTTCGAGAACAAATGATCCAAATGCGACAAAAACATTGCTCATTTTGGTTTGGCCGAACGAATGTTGAATTGATCGGTGGATGAATTTCAGATGTGGATAATGTTGCTCATTTGAATCTACGGTGCCTGGTGGTACCAAATGATCTTCATTGTAGTTTTGTTTATTGTATCAAATGATTGTGTATACAGTGTGTCCCACTTTGAGCAGCCACACCCTCGTATTTTCTTGACAGTGAAGTGATTTCAAAATTTGTTTTTTATTATATGTAGTACCCAGAAATATCTACCTTCAGGTTGATGAAATATTCGTTTATCCATTTTCCATGGCTACCTACGACCAATTGAAAAGTGAAAAATTGGGAAAAACATACTAGGCATTTTTTTATCGCAAAAATAACACCAGATTCTGTCTCAGAACACCCTAAAACCCTCAAATCTCAGTGATAATTCATTAAAATATACAGGATGTCATCTGTAACTAACATTTTTTATTTGTTATTCATCCGCAATGTTTGGTAGTTTTCGATTTTTTTCCTTGGTCACGAAGTACCTGAGAATGTTCAAATAATGCTGTAGGGAATGCTCCAATATTACTTTTTCATGGCTACCTACGATCAAATTGAAAAGTGAAAAATTGGGAAAAATATACCAGGGATTTTTTTTATCGCAAAAATAACACTAAGTTCTATCCCAGAACACTCTGAAGCCCCCCAAATAGCAGTACTTAATTATTTAAAATATACAGGGTGTCACCTGTAACTGACATAGTATTGATTTTTATTCATCCGTTATGTTTAGTTGTTTTCGATTTTTTTCCATAATCACTAATTACTTAAGAATGTTCGAATAATGTTGTAGAAAATATTTAAATATTACTTTTTCATGGCTAGCTGTGACCAGTCGAAAAGTGAAAAAGTGTGGAACACACATCAAGGACTTTTGTAGCACAAACGTAACAGCGGATTCTGGTTCAGGAGACCCCAAAATTCCAAGACCCCATTCTTGAATCATGAAAATATACAGGGTGTCATCTATAGCTGGCAGAATTGATAACTCTTATTTATTCGTGTACCCAAAAACGTTCAATTGATGCTGTACAAAATACCAAATATTACTTTTTGATGCCTAGATATGATCAGTTGAAAGTTAAATTGTAAAGGAAAACATACTGAAGATTCTTTTGTCTCCGAGCTAACACCAAATTCTGGTTTGAAACACCATAAAGGCCCCGGATCCTGTTGTTCGAATCATGAAATTGCATGGGAAGTCATCTGTAAATGGAAACATGTCTAACCTTTATTAAATAAATTTTGTTGCTAATTTTACAGACGACACCTTGTATATTTCAATGATTTAAGTAATTTGATCTGAGTGATTTAGATTGTTTCGAACCACAATTTGGTTTTGTGATGAAAACAAGCTCTGAAATGTTTCCCAGTTTTCCTATTTCTGAATATTATAAATAAAAATATAATCACGAGTATAATCATTTCTTTCACAAAACAAACACCGGAGTCTCGTTCTCAACAAGCTTAACAAGATTTATGAATAAAAAGTGAGATATGTTACCATTTACAGGATGATATCCTGTATAATTTCATCACCCGGGCAACGAATTCTGGAGGTTTTGCGGTATATTCTGAACCAGGATATATAGAAGGATGTTTACCACAATTTTTCAATTTTCAACTGGTCATATATAGGAAGTATAATATTTCGTTTTTTTTACACTGTATCAATTCAATATTTTGGGTCCTTCTTGATTGGAAAAGAAATATTCAGAAACAATTCAACATTACAGATAAATAAAAGTTATTAAATTTGCTAGCTACAGATGATACCCTGTATATTTTTAGATTTAAGTATTGAGGTGGGGATTTCAGGGTGTTCTCATCAGAAATGTTTGTGCTTAAAGTATCCTTAATGCATTTTCCCCATTTTTTCGTCTCTCAACTTGTCATAGCAAGCCATGAAAAAGTAATATTTGGTTATTTTCTATAGCAGTAATTGAATAATTTAGGTATTTTGTTACGATAGAAACAAAAAAAATCTAAAACAACCAAAGATTACGAATGAAAACAATTTGAACATGTTGCAGTCTGCAAGACACCCTGTATATTTTAATGAGATCTGGGGGTTTAAGCATGTTCTGAACCAGAATCTGATGTTACATTCGAAGTAAAAAATCTTTTAGTATATTTTTCCCAGTTTTTCACTTTTCAACTGGTCATAGCAAGCCATGAAAAAGTAAAATTTGAGTATTTCTTATACTCAGCATCAATTGAACACGTTCGGGCCCTTTGCTACAAAAAAAATCGAAAGCAACCGATCATTTCGGATAAATAAAAATTAATAATGTTGCTAGTAACAGATGCCACCCTGTATATTTTAATGGATAAAGCACTTAGATCTAGTGGTTTTAGGGTGTTCTGAAACAGAATCTGGTGTTATTCTTGCGATAAAAAAATGCCTAGTAAGTTTTTCCCAATTTTTCACTTTTCAGTAGGTCGTAGGTAGCCGTGGAAAATGGATATACGAATATTTCATCAACCTCAAGTTAAATATTTGTGGGTACCATATGTTATGAAAAATAACTTTTGATATCACTGTAAGGTCAAGAAAATACTAGGGTGTGGCTGCTCAAAGTGGGACACACTGTATATAGTTTCAAACAGCTGAATAAGGATTACAAAATATCTATAAATGAAGCCAAACGTAAATCTTACGATAATTTTTTGTTGAACTCAAATGATAAAATCAAAAATAGCTGGAAATTGATAAATTTTGAGAGAAACAAACAGAACAACAACAAAATCAGTGGGAATATCACATCTCAAGAGTTTAATACATTTTTTGCCACAGTTGCGGAAACCATAATTCAACAATTGCCGACCTCTAGCGAGTACAACTCGGACTTCTCTTCTATCAATGACCAGTTGAAACCTAAACTATCTGGTTCGTTTTATTTTCAACCCATAACTGAGTCAGAAGTGTTCAACTCCTTTACTCAGCTGAAAAACTCCAGCTGTTTTGACCTGTACGATCTCAACAGTAAAATAATAATGGAATCAGTATATTTTCTAGTTGAGCCATTAACCATACTGTATAATGCATGTGTAGTTTGTAATGGTATTAGAAGTAGGAATTGAAAGTACCCAGAAAGGTTCAAGAATTAATTACAAAAGTACATTTCAATATAGACTTCAGACCGGCAAATGTATCTACAATTTTGGAATTATGACTAAGTTCTTCCTATCTTCTAATAATATTTGTCATTCACTGTACAAAGGAGAGAGAAAACTACGAAAGAAACAATCAGTGGAAGTGAATGATTACTTCTTGTTCTCCGAGTGGCAAAATCCTGCAAAAAACAAAACCCACATTGTGCGTTACAGAATCAACGACTCAGCCGTTATCCCAGAGGTCATGCTGAGTTCAGAAAAATATCACCGGAATGCTCGGGAAATTGTCGTGCGGACCCCACACGCCTCATTTAAACTCTCAGAAGATGGATTGGGCGTAATAAAGTGGGCCATACACGTGATCCTGAATAAACATGGGGAGAAGAGAACATTGGAGAATGAAGCGCCGTTATATCCTTGTGGTATTTCGACGGTTTGCGTGTTTTAATTAACGAAATAATTAGTTTTTCGTGATGAGACTGATATTGCGGTAGCAGGCATTTTGTAAGAATTTTCTTCGAAATCCAAAGGGAATTGTATATAATGAAAGAAGTAATAGATCTAAGAGAGCCTTTGATGTTATTTCTGACAAAATAAAAACCCTCCCTATTCCTGTCATTTATCTTCAGTGGTAAATGTACCCCGATACTGTGTCATAGATAGGGCAGGTTTGGTTTCAGGAAAAGTATTGGTGTGAGTTGTAATGAAAATATTTTTTATTCAAAAACACGATTTTTCTACTCTGTCAGCAAATATCTATCTAGTTGTGTTTTCAAAATACATCACGTCGTCATTTATAAATTGAATTGTGTTGTCTAGATGCCAATCTCGGCTGGTGCTAGCTTGGAGTGCACGCCGGCCACCCAAGGTGGTGCTGTAGGTTTTCCGGGTTTTCCTGCAGCTGAAAAGTGAATACGCCACCAAAAATCAGCCAGTAGCCCCGGAGCGCCACGGCAAATAATAATAATAGCCGTCCTCTACCCGCACAGGCTATGCCTTTGGGTACACTCTACGAGTGTTTATGAGGGAGTATTATTATTATTATTATTATTAATTCAATGTTCTGATATATAATTCAAGTAAGCACGTACTTCAAATCCTTTTGAAAATTATATTCTTACTGGCTCCGAAATGATATAGCGATTTACAAAATGACGATTATTAAAATAGAGGGTTATGAATTCGCGACTTTCCAAGTAGCGTTGTACTTTAAGCGTGTAACAAAACAGCGATGTGATGAAATATAGTTGGTCATGAAATAGCGATGTTGAATGAGTACGAAGTTATGAAATGGCGCAGAGGCATTAAAATGTCTCAATAAAATAGCGACGGTAAACGTTAATAGGCTCCCATAAGTTATAATACTAGTACCATCATCGTGACATTTATAAATAACTGTCAAAAGTTGCTTTGAAATGCAGTTTATAGATTAACAAAAAGGTAGTCAAATTCTTCTTTTCTGATGTTGTACAGAAAGGATAAAACGTATATCAACTCTGAAAACTGGCGATGTGCTTAGACTCCCAGTAAACACAAATCGATCTTAGAGATGTTAGTGGAACTCACCTTCATGTTCCACATCACACCTATGAGTCGAGTCATATTGACATCTCCAGAGCTTCTATTTCCCTTTTGACGATTTTTTGCTTCACATTTTGCTGCCAAATGTTACTCGAAGGAAGGTGGATGTGAGTTTCATTTTTAATCTAAATTGGAGTCACATTGAGGTATCATAAAAATCACAATGTGAAGTCGACTAAACCATCCACTATTTCCCAATGTGAGGAAGGGTGGGAGGGAGAGCCGCTCAGAGAGTCCTACCTATAGATTTGATGGCCAACTTCCGAGTTAGATAGGTGTGGACTATTTTTCCCGGTATCAGGATATGAAGTTTCTACGTTCAACGACGGAAATAAGAATAAATAACCGTCTGAACTGGGGATTCCGGTATGCATCAGGGCAGATGAAAGACCGCAGTTCGCAAGAGTCGAAATCAAAAAGTTCTGCAGAGATAATGATGTTCGCCCCACTTATACTGGTTTGGATTAACAGAACTATAAATAGATTTACAGATCAATTTGACTAATTGGTCATTCAACAATTTTCAAAACATAGATCAGTGTTTCTAGAAGTTCATATTCGAAGCCAAACGTCATTGTCATTGTCAACTTTTAACACAATGTCAATTTCATTCATATTTCATTTAGTTTGACAGTATACTAAGTTTAGCAGACATGTGTTACTCTGCCTGTTGAAACTTTTATCCAATTTAATCCTGGAATAAGGATTTTTTTAAATGTTAATCATATGTCCCGTATTTAAATTTTTACATGGTCCTATGGACACATGATATTTTTATAGTCTGGCTCTTGTACACCTGACGAGTAAGTAATTTTTCAATTTTTCAAAATTTACATTATCAACATTTCTTAAATTCAGTTCAATGTCAGTTACTTACAGGTACGCACTGATGATGACTTTATAGTCGAAAGCGCTTTGCTATGATTTTATAAATAAATTTCTGCACGAAATACAAACCTTTTCTTCATCCAATTACATTGGAACGTGCACACAGCTTGACAATTTTCACTTGAATTATCATAATCTAGCTCTCGAAGGCGAAGTTTTTATTCAACTGTCTGGTATAGAACTGATGCAGTACTTATCGTAGAAAATTGATTTTTTGGTGGGAAATGCCGCCGGGTGCCATCTGTCACGACTTCCATGTTTCGATAAGATTCATTTATATGAGAAGGCTTATATCAGTGCTTAGTAATTCCTAAAAATGCTCCGGAGCACTTTTTGGGATTACTAAGCACTGAGCCTTTTTGTAAAACGTTTTGAAGCACTAAGCACTAAGCACTGAATTAGGAAAGCACGAGAGCACAAAAGTGCTTCGAGCACTTTCACGGGCACTAAGCACTGTGCTTTGGGACAGCTCTGATGCAGCCCTTACATTTTAACGTGTGATGCCATGTAAGAGGTCGGTGATGGCGCGGCGATTCGATAGTAAGCGAGAACGCTACCTGCGCGCTATTAAGACCCATTACCTGTTAATTTTTTCAGTTGCTATTCCTGCCAAATAGCATTTCTCCACTTCCATAAATCTGTTTGCTTATAAGGCACAATTGAAGAAGATTACAAAAAATGTCTTCGTTAAGAACGTGGTCAATTCTCATTCAAGTCTGGAGAACGATGCAGAAAATACTACCAACAGTGCAAATCGAAAAACATCCAAACATGAGGATTTGCAGGAAATCCCTTCACACACAATCGAGTTGGCGTAATCCGGAAAATAATGATTCAAATTCAAACACGTTCAAGACTATTAGTATGTACTCAGCAATGTTTGAATAATCCCATCCGGCATGTTGTTTGTGCCTTGCCTCCAACTAAGGGAATTTCGGCTGAACACATACATACCATTCAAATTGAATAAATATGAGAAAAAGCCGATAGCTGGAAGGCGAATGAGATTGAGTGAGGAGGAAATTAGTTTAACATCAATTTATTTTTGATAAATATGGCAGTCATATTTGCTATAACGAGTTTTATATTATTTTCTACAAAATGTGCGTTTGTTGTCATGTCAGTCAAAAGATCAATTTGGGTGTGATTGTCGAAGTGACAGACAAAGCGTTACGTGTCAAATTTTCTCTACGACTATTGTATTCTGATTAGTTGAGAATGAAGATGATTCCAAGACACCATGGATTCAACGGCACTCGGCCAATCACAGATTCACAATTTTCAGAATCCGCGGTAACTGAGAGACGTAAATTTCAGGATCGGTTGATATAGTGGCAGTAAGTCTAAATCTTGCCTGAGGTTAATCTGAATGACATATACTGCATGCCAGGAGGTGTTTCCATGAGAAGTCAGACAGGGACAGATTGAATTTTGCAGAATCGATTTTTTTTATCTGTATTGGTAGTAAAATTGGTGTCCTGATTCCGAAATTGTTGGAATTTTGAGCCTATCACACGTTGAGAGAGAACTGTTCTTGAAAATGTGATTCCTGTATCGCTTGGGGGTTTTCCTCTGACCACAATGATTGTTGTGAAAATTGCGTATAGCGTTGCGTGAGAAATTTGCTTCGTCAGTAAACAGGATTTGAATAAAGGATTTTGAATAAGGCGTTGGAGAAACCAACGACAGAAGTTTATACGTAACGGTCACGAGGGAGGAGTGCCTGAACTCTCTGAATATGGTAGGGATATAACTAATTATCAATTAAAATTTTCCATACCAGAACATGAGAAATGTTCAACGTCAGCGCTATTTTCCTGGAGCTTGTCTCCGGGTGTTCTCCTACCAGATTAAGAACTATGCTTCCTCGGTTGCTGGGGTTCTTACCGTCCGATGTGCACCCGACAGATGACTTAGCTTTCTCAAAACTTCCTGTTTCCCTTAACCGAGTGTGAATTCTTGAAAAGGTTTTTGAAGTAGGAGTTGTGCGGTTCGGATAACGCTCCTTATATAAACGTCTAGCCTCATATGCATTTTCGTTAGCAAGTCCGTATGTAAAATGTATAATAATAATAATAATAATAATAATAATGGAATGAACTTACTAGCCTACTTGATTATTTAATTTTTAAAGAGTTCGCGAATCAATGAGAAGGCGATTGGATGCATCGGTTAATTTAAATTAAAATATCTCGATAACGGCTGCTTGCAGCGACTTTTGACAAGTATCCGTTTTTCACGTAAAAATGATAGTGGAATATGTTTTTTTCCTAGAAAATGTGACACATACATACACGAAAAAGTTGTGACTCCCCAAAAGAAACAAAGACCTGTAGGTGGCGCCCCCTGCAATTAATTACCAAACAGAGATCAAATTTGAATTTCTTATATTGAAAAGTCCCCAAATACCAATTTTTGTTCAAATATCGACATTATTTAAAAATTTATTCACGAAAAACCAAAATAAAAATAAATTTTCAACACCCTCTATCTCAAAACTGAAGGCCTTGCGGACCCATGTTTATATGAACTTTTTACCTTATAAATAACTGAGGAATCGTCCTGTTAATTATCGGACACTTATTACATAACACCCTGTATGCAAACCAGGTTTATTATAAAATCTTGTTACTTGTTAGTTGTGGTTTGATAATGGAACCATTAAAACTCCACATAAAATAATTAACCGAAGCCTAATGCATGTTTGGCAACGCTCGTGCATCCTTTTTAATGAAGAAAATGGTAATATATGATTTTAATGAAAGTTTAGGAAAGTTTCGAATGTAATTCTGCAAAGCAGGAAGAATTACCTAAATCCCTCTAATTTTTGTTCATTTGGAAAATGAAATAAAGTTTTGTAATGAATGAGTCTGTGTTTTTGTCGACGAATCCTTCATTAGGAATACAAATTTCAGGTCGCTGCACTATCATTTCCAGGAAGATAACTTTTATCGTAGCTACTTGATTGAAAAGCAGTCAACTCAATGCAAGTTACCTCAAAACTTGTTTGGGACTGCATAGAAGCCCTAAAAGAGCTGGGCAGTCAGAACAGACTGACACTAGCCTGGGTACCAGCACACACAAGTTATAGAGGCAATGAAGAGGCCGATACACTAGCCCGAGAAGGAGCAAGTAAGGCCCTGAATGGCCCAGAACCGTATTGCGGTATAGCAAAAGCTGTACTAAAAACAAACACCAAATCATGGATTCAACAGAAGTCTCAAGAATGGTGGAACAATGCACCAGGGATGAGACAGGCCAAAGAGTTTATCATACAACCGCAGCCAACATTCACAGACTATCTACTAAGCCAGAAGAGGAACACTACTAGAATAGTAGTAGGACTTCCCACAGGGCACTGTAGGCTCAACAAACATATGAGTACAATAGGCCTGGCAGAAGAAATGCTATGCAGGTTCTGTCAGGAAGAAGAGGAAACATCAGTACACATACTATGCCACTGCGAGGGCTTGTCAAGGCAAAGGTTTCTAACACTGGGAGAGGAAAAATCAAGAGCTCCCAGATTCATGGGAGTTCTAAAAACTAGCCTGTTGAGTCTCGTAAAGAAGACAGGGCTAGACAAAGAACTCTAAATGATCTCGAGGACAAACACAATAGATCTGAAAAGGTCGCGGTGTAGAGGCTTGTAGCACGAAAGTCCCTAATATATAATCTATATCAATAAATGCTGTTTTTTACCTCTCTGTTCATTGGCAAAATACATTTTTCATCGTGGCAATGAACAAATATTCACTGAATTTTGTAGGTATTTATTGATACAACGAATTCAAGTTTATTGAAATCAAAGATGATCGTTTCTTACATTTATGAACAGTTTTCGTTGCTCCTGCGGAAAAGTTCATTGAGGTGAGGAAAGGGGTACACTGAGATCAATGATGATCTAATTTCAGACCTATGAACATATTTCGTTACGGCTTTGAACAATGTATATTATTTTACCGAATACCGTTTATTACCTTTCCGTTCATTGGCACAATTAACTTTTCATCGTGATAATGATTTAACATTCACTGATGTACGAAGGTATTTAATGATACAGTGAATTCAAGTTCATTGAGATCAAAGATGACCTTTTTTTACATTTATGAACAGGTTTCGTTGCTGCTATGGAAAAGTTCATTGAGGTAATGAAAGGGGTACACTGAATCCATTTGAAATTGTTCATCATATTAATGAACGTAATTAATGGTACCAGAGATGATTTTATTGTTACAATGAATTCAAGTTTATCAAGTAACAAGGCTTAGCCAGAACACATAATTATCCATATAATAAGACCAAGAGGTCTGTTTGGATATAAACATAAAAAAAGGTACCGAGAGTCATTCTTGTAGGGAATTCAAAGATAACAGCAAAAAACTAATAATTTATTTTTAATTAAACATTTTATGGATTCCATCCTGGATTTTTCGAGTTTTTTTCTTTATTTACTTAGTGGTGTTACAATCGATCTTCTTCTCATAACCTAATTGTACAGGATTCATAAGTTTTTCGAACTGACAGTTTTACAACGGTATTTTTCAACATTCAGTTCGTGAGTTTGCACACCATTTAAATATATCCCGTATGGTCTAGTGGCTAGGATACCTGGCTTTCAGAAAAGAAAGCAAGAAAGAGAGAAGAAAAGCTCCAGCGAGAAAAAGATTTAAATTTGTCACAACGATTAGCCGAAAAACTACGAGAAGCATCTATTCGCAGAGAAGAAGACGAAAAACAGAGGAAAACTGCCGAGGATGCTCGGCAAAAAGAATTGGATAAGATCAAATTACTTGAAGAAACATCACGACAAAAAGAAAAACAAATTGAAAATCGAAAAGTATTTGAAGAGGAAATTCGAAGAAAAGAACAAAAGAGAGCTAAGGAAATTGCAGAGGAAAAAGCTAAAGAAAATCAGCGTGCTGTAGATTTAGCAAAAGAAATAGAAAAACAAAGGCTTCATAAAGAAGAAATCAAACGGAAAAACATAGAAACACAAAGATTACGTGAAAAAGCAGAAGAAGAACTTAAAGAAAAGAAGCGTGCCGAAGAGCTAGCAAAAGCAGAAAAAGAAAAACGCCAACTTGAAACTCTAACAACATGGCAAAATCAAAATAAACAAAACATCCAAAACCTGGAAAAAACATATGTTATGCTAAGCCCTGAAGAAATAGGAATATTGAAGCCAAATGATATACTTTGGCAGAAATATCTCCGATTGGCAGCCAAATATCAAACGGAGTTTGATATAAGGGATGAAATTGAAGCCAGAAAACAAGCCGAAAAAACTGGCACCCCAATGACAGACGTATATAATGTTACGAAAGTAATAGAGGAAGGAGACGAACCCCCGTATATCTTCGAGAAGTCAGACGTGGTTCTGGAACGTCGCAGTTACAGATCTGAATCGGAGTCATCGAAGAATATGGAAAGAGATCTGGGAAATAACGAAGAAAACCCTGACCCCCCTCAAAACTCAATACCCGGAAATGAAATAAGAAACAACTCGGAAAATGCTGAGGAAATGATGGAAACCTCAAGTAAACATCAAAAAATCAGTAAGAGAGCCAGGAAAAAGGAAGCCCCGCCCCCAATCGCTGTTGATAGCAAAATCACATCATAATACACGCCTCCACTTTGGAAGGTTATGGAAAAATCATGAACGCATGTAAGGTGATGAATGTACAATTCCACACATATACATTGGCAAGTAAGAAAGAACATCTCTTTGTAATAAAAGGACTTGACCACGCCCCCAATGGTGAAGATATCATTAGTGCCATGTGGAATGAATACAACATTCCCATCAGCAAGGTATTCCGAATGGCTAAAACCATCAGACCGATGTACTTAGTAACTACACCTGCTAAGTACAAACTGAAATTTCTGAAGGAAAGAATCAAAACTCTATCAAATATTAGAATTTCATGGGACTATAGATACAACGAAAATATAGTCACTCAATGCCGCAATTGCCAACAGTGGGGCCATGCAGCTGGCAATTGTTTCAGACCCCCTCGGTGTTTGAAATGCGGACAAAGCCATTCCACAACAACATGCCAAAAAACACCTGACATCCCGCCGAAATGCTCGAACTGCGGCCAAGATCACCCGGCCAACTATAAAAAATGCCCAGCATACCTGATGAAAGTTCAAGAAATTGACAACAGAACAACTAATCCAAAACTCAATTCCCGGACTGGAGGACCGGGAAAAACATCTAGAGAACAACTCCCTCCAAAAAAAGACATTTACTTGAAGAGGTTTCCCCCCACGAGAGGCCAGGGGGAACAAGTAACTATGGAACCACAGCACTTAAAAATACAAAAAAAAAGTACAAAAGTATACACCTTAGGCGGCTCCGTCATAATCCTATAAAAATAAGTCAATACGAAATTTGGACCAATTTATTATTTGTACTAAAATACCGACGTTTGTTGAAAATGGTTTGACTTTTTACTAGTTTTTTGGTGCAAATTTAATATTTCAATCTCTATGTATGTCAATAATACCTGTTAGTAAGATTTTCTAGCAGAAAATTATTGATGCTAAATAATTGAATAACACAAATCTGCGAATTTACGATTATAAAAAATGGGAAAAAAATATTTCATTGAGGAGGTGGCTGTGATTTCAAATTTCAGTATTGTTTTCAATTCTAAACAACTTTTTTCAATAGATTTTTTTAATAATATCAAAAATGAGGGTAGTTTACTCTTGATCAAAATTCCTATTTCTTGTTCTTCCCTGTACACTGTTTGGATATTTAGAATTTTGATAACTGTAATACGAGTTTTTCGCAATGCAACAATTTTTATGTACCCAGAATGAATAAAATGAAGAAATACTGATTCTTTCTGAATACTTTGACACCCTATATACTTCTCTAAAACGAAGCAATTTGGGACACATTCTTTTGTGGAGGAAACATATTATTTTCACTTGAAATACCGATTAACCGATATTGAACGTTTCATTAAACAATCTAACTTCACCCGGTAAAATACTCTCGGGCAATTATAAGTGAAATTTTTTCTGACTGTGCCCATCTAAATCTACGAAGATAATTTTGGCCCTATAGATGAGGCGGTGCTGCATGTTTTTCCGGAATTCTCCTGTAACTGTGAAAGCGTATGCCTCATCGTATTCCAATAAGCCACCCCGAAGCGCTAATTAATTTTTTGTTCCTATTTAATTATTTTTAGTTTCGTTTTTAAATTGAGTTCGAGTTCCAGTGTTTTTGCCTCCAGGTTCTTTGAATGCTCAGATGTTGGAAATGTTTTGGAACGTGAATAATCTGTTACGTGAACTAGAATATACTTTGAAATTCAATTGGGTTTGTTCACCGTACTCCCAATTTTATAACTGGGAAAGTCCAACAAAAAAATTCGAATTATAGTATTAGCGACCAATTCATGAAATCGCAAATAATTCGCAGACTGCAGTTATTCACGACAAAGAATAATGAATAAATAAATGCTGTTAGTTTGTTGAATTTACAACCTTAATCTTTCTTAATTCAAAGCAGGAAAAACAATACAGCGTCCCATGTAGCACCTCATATTGGCTGAATCTTGTTTTCATATTGGGCCAATATGGATATATTGTAAATGTAAAAATAATATTAAACCAATATTGCATAGTGCATATTGGAAAAACAATATTTCATGAATAATATTGGAGGAATATTGGATCAATATTGGTTCAATAATTGTCACCAATATCCATAGAACGATATTGGCTTCATATTGTTTCCAGCATCTAGCTCCAATATTGCGGTTTCAATATTCCTCTCATATCGATTTTAGAGATAAAAAACAATATTGTATATCCAAGTTTGATAGCACATTGGTGGAATATTATTTCATCCATATTAGAAAAATTATATTGACCCTATGTTGATTGAGATTATTACGGAAACCTCACGCCGATATTTGGAAGACAATATGATGCAATATTACAAAATAAATTTATCACTATCATTGAAGTTTGAATATTGGCCGAATATTCAATAAACAATATTGAAATGAATTATGATTAACCTTGGTAAGAAACCGGTAGGTGGCCCCACGTATATAGCTGTGTGCACGCTTCAATATGCTTGAAGGAAGAAACTTTGTATTTCGTGCAAAATATTTTTATTTTAAAAATTGTAGCAAAGCGCTTTCGACTGTTAAGTCATCATCAGTGCGTACCTGCAAGTAAGTAATGATTGAAAATGAATTTGATAAAATTGAAAATTTTTGAAATTTGAAAGTTATGAAAAGTGAGGTTACTTACTCGTCAGGTGTACAAGAAGCCATATAAAAACATCATGTCCATGGACCAAATTAAAATGTTACAAAATATAAAACATATTTAAAATTGAATAATTTTCATCCTGTTTAAGGATTATTAAAGATAAAGATATGGGATACTACATCATATCTGTCTGAATGTTGAAGCGGAAGTGGAAAAGAAATTTAAATTGACAATGTATGCCAATGACACTATTGACAAGTGACAGTGACCATTGACATTTGTGACATAGATTCAAAGAACTCAAATAGAAATTGAACTAATCCAGACATGAGTTTAAAAAGGAAACGTAAATCTGAAAGTGATTAGTCTAATGGGAACGTTTCGTTTTCCAAAAATACGCTACCAAAGAAAACTCTATCAAGAATACGAATAAATTATCAAATTTAGTAATAGGTGAAAAATAATGAGTAATAATCAGAAAGAAAATAGGGGGGTGGGTTCTCTATGGATCTGTCCATCCTCAACCAAATATTGCTAAGACACCGAGAAGAAGTCTAATGAGAACTTCACTCAATATACCTGCATACTGGGAAGACAAACTGAACCTAAGAGGTGACCCAAGTTGAGTGAATTAGCTCCAATGTTTGAGCACCCACAATTGGGCTTAAGGACATGTGAAAACTCTAATGAGAACTATCTTAGTCCAAGTTTAGGCAATTTGGGTAGCACAAACGTAAAGAAATGAAGAAACTTTCAAGCAAAAGATCAATATAAGGCCTCTATGCAGTTCTATCCAACCCCAACAAGGAAAGCTAAGGGAATCAGAAAGAGTCTAATGAGAACTCATCATATTTTACCGCTGATCAAAGTTGGAAGTTGTACACAACTACATAGTTACCAATAAAAAACCAAAAGGTGAAAATTAGCTTCGTGTTCTCAGAATTGAAAGCCGGAGAGAATGGATAAACTGCTAAACGGGTTCAAGTAATATCATCATAGAGAAAGATTATGAAATATTGAGAATGTTTGAACTGAAAAAAATTTTTATTTTTTATTTAATTGAAAAAATTTTAAAGACATTAATTATTATTATTTCAAACGCCTATGAAGCGGTACATAAGCTCTGTTTAAATTGACTTGAGTATTGAGACAAAGGTCATTGTTGAGTAATTGAATAAGGCTTCTCACAATGCGTTTACAAGTCAATCTACTCAGTGGTTAATTGAACTAGAAATGAAATTGTAGAATATTCAAATTATTTGACATTGTTTCATCAATGTTTCCATTCTAAGGCAACATATTTAATTTAATTATTTTACCAATATAAACAAACGATATTGTACCAATATCGCTAAATATTTTGAAGCCAATATTGCTTCAAAAATATTACACCGATATTATTTTTAAAATTTTGGACCAATATCGCCAAATGTTCACAATCCCCCCTCCCTCTGTAACTTTTGAACGGTCCGTCATAGGAACATGAAAAAAAAAAAACATTTTGAGGGGTTTCACTAACAATACTTTTTTAAATCGTGGAAAAAGAAATTTGATTCTCTTTAGAACCATTTGAATTTTTTTGAACTTCGTTAAAAAAAATTTTGCGATTCAAAATGGAAATATCAAATATAAATGCGCATCTGAATACTTCTCATACCACGATAAATTTGAACGCTTTGATGTGGAACAACGAAACCAGAACTTTTTGAAGGGTATTACCGATACTACTTTTTCAGAGAAAAAATAATTGCAATTACTCGACAGATGGCGCTGGGGGCACATTAACTTAAAAATTTCGAAAGGCATAAAAACCGAAATTGGGAAAAAATTATGAACAAAATTCAAATATATTTAGATGGTTGTAAATAAAATTGAATTCTCTTTTCAACGGTATGACACTTGACCCCGCATGCCATTTAAAAATTTTGAGTTGGTGGGCCCCCCTGTCCCCCTATCGAGCAATCATCATATTTCATAACTTCAAATTCGTACAGAAAGCATGTAGCCCTTAAATTTGTAATATTATTATGTTGTGCGCGTAAATATTGTTATTTCTCATAAGCATATTTTGTTTTAACTACGTGGTAACTACTCAATTTCCTTCATTATTTTCATTATGAAGTTTCCAGCTTTAGAACGATCTTTCTCACCTATCACCAGTTTGTTTGTCAATCAACTTGTATTAAAGTTCTTATGGTTTTATTCTATTAAATTAAATTTGTGTTTGATTATTGTTGAATCAACGATGAGTTATTATTCACTTTCATATCAAATTATATTTCAAAATTAGGATTTTTTACTATTAAATAATTTCTTAAATGTCCCTAATTAAATTATTGGTATTCTATTATTTATTTATTATTTATTTGTTCAATAGATATAAGTGTTGTTGATTTCTTTTGTTTTATTTATTGGGTAATTCATACCTAGGCTTTTGTAAGCCTTGAGACTTGAGCATTTCAATTAGGAAAGGTTGAACAGAATAAGTAAAGTCATAAGTGCTATTTCGAGAATAAAGTAAATTTCGCGAATAAAGTAAAATTTGCGAATAAAGTAAAATTTGCGAATAAAGTTAAATTTGCGAAAAGACCACTTCTAGCCAGTGAAGGAAGGAATAAGAATTAGATATGATAAGGTAAGAGAAACATCTTGTGAGGTATGATTCTTAATTCGTGACTGAGAGCCCACCGTTCCCATACATTATTTTAATGCTTTAGTATTAATTATTTCGCTCGGTCAATCAGTCGTGACAGAACGCTATTCGTTATTAAAATAGCGATTTGTTATATTATTAACTGCCAATTTTTATTATCAGGATGGAAAGAATCATATGGGATTACAATGTCTGTATATAACTTGGTTTTCTAAACACATTAATCTCAAATTCATTACAATAATTGTGTGTGATAATCAGGTATAAGAAATTAATCTGTTTCAGAAATGTTTGAATCAATTTCCAAATAGTTGTTGAGGGTTTATTTTTTTTTTGTTTCTGGAAGAATATCTCAAATGGTTCATTGAACATGATCCTCAAGATCTGTTACTGAAGAATTTCCAGAAGTCTCTATTTTTTTAAAAATATTTTCCAGCTTTTCATGCTAAATTGTGTGATATATAACTTATATGTAAAGCATTAGAAATCCAACTACTCGATATATCTGATATACTAGGGTAAACTCAAGTTTAATATCACCCCCCTGACATTTTACGAATCGGTACAGAAAAAGCTGACAGGAACAGAGGGTTCAGAATCGACCTCTTTTCACGGTTGACCAGATATCCGGAACATATAACCTTGCCGGAATGTTTTCTCTGTGCCGGAAAACTTTATCCGAGTGTCCGTGATTTGAATTGATGTTTGAAACGTATTCAGGCCCGAACGAAAGTCCCAAAACAAATAATGTTCTCTACACATGATAGGATCATCGGAATAATTTTCCTTCTTGGATTCCGACCTATAATTCTAGGCTTGCCTCAGAATCATTGATATATAGTTGAAATTCTGAAAACTTTCAATACAGTGATACCATTGAGGTAAAACTACTCAAAAATTACATTGGTAGGGATAAATATTCACGATATGAGTGTCGTAAAGATTCATATTACGATATGAGATGGAACATTTTCCCATCGATTATCATAATATGAATTTACGACACAAATATTGTACTAGATATTTACGATATAAGTGACGTAAAGATTCATATTACGATAATCGATGGGTTGTCAAACGAGGCCTTAAGGCTGAGTTTGATAACCCATCACCAGTGTGAAAACTGAAAAGTAAAAAAAATATTGTATGATACATGTGTTTGAAGTGATTTAATTTTGCTCGTCGGGTTGCTCCACTCGCTAACGCTCATTTTGCAGTATTCCCCACACATTAAATGAAATGACACTTTCAACACTTGTTTCATAAATACATTTTTTAATTATAATTTGAATTGATGGACATATGAACTAAAAAAATCACTTGCAGAACTAGTGTTAAAAATACTTTTAACACTGGTCTTAAAAGTAAAATGACGAATGAGATGATGCATACTCAATAGTATGAATCTCTTCAATAGAAACACTCACTTTAATCAGATACTATAATAATCAGAACAGAAGGAATTACTTATAAACGCTCACAGGTATTTGGCAGTTTATGCAATAATTGGTAATAGTACCAATGGTGCTATCCAATAAGGTGCATTAGCGCGTGTGGTTGGAGCCTCTACCTTGACCATCTAATCCAGATATCGTGTGTTCGAATCCTATGGATCATACATACTTTTTTCTTTTTTTTCTTACCAGCAGTAGAACTGTTGTACAACAAAATCGTGAAAAAATGATTTTATTTTGCTCGTTTCGCAATATTTCCCTCTTTGCCGCTTCATCAGTAATAACGTGACATGTGTCGAAATATATTTTTATGTATATATATATATACATATATATATATATATATATATATATATATATATATTTCATATGTTAACTACTTTATGGCGAGCACTGTATATTCAGTCAAATTATTGAATCATCTATTCCACGCATAATTGAGACGGCAGAGACCTCAAAATAATTTCGAATAAAACTAGAAGTACTTTCTGTGAAAGAGGAGGTTTTGTGAATAAAAGAGACAAATTCATGAAGAGCAATGAAAAATGACAATCATTGAAGAGAGTTCACGAAGCTGGGAAAGTAATTTTCTTTTTAGAAGGGCAGTTCTTTATCTAGATCTGAACGAATCTCTCCCTGTGCTCCTAATCTTCTACGTATTTTCTCTCGAAATAACAATCCCAGACTTTTTAACTTTGTTCCAACGACCAGTTCTCAGACATTCTGCAGAGAAATAGCTGAACTTAGGAAAACATTTATTTAACATTTTCCAAATGAGGAAACATACAATTTTAGATCAGTAGATTGCGATAAAATAGTGTATGTAATTCCCACTACTTGTTTAAAACAAGAACAAAACTGTTATATGTTAAAATTGCTTTTCAGATAACTAACTTTATAGTTATTTATGCAACAAGTGCAAAAAGTAGGTGTTTATTGCACTCGATGTTAAATTGTCCAACGAGACCATCAAGCCGAGTTGGACAACACGTCGAGTGCAATAAACTCTTTTTGCACGAGTTTCATACAATATTTTTTCTACGTTCATGCAATCTATCTGCTGAAAGTAATTCAAGAACATTTTGTGTAATAATTCAGATGATATTCGAAGGAAATAATTTTATTTTTAACAAAATGCATTTTCTAGTTATTTCATAGTCCGTTATATAATGAATATGATGAAACATGCAACTATTTAAAACGTAATACAATCTCACAGAAAATGGGCTAAATTTGGCGTCGATTTGAAAGTTTATGTCTGTCATGATGACAGAACGCTATAGTAGAATGACAGATGAGTGCAATAAAGTCTTTATTGCACTAATCTGTCAATGCAATAAAGAGACAGTTTTTCCACCAAATATAGTTTTTTTTTGCATGAACGTAGAAAAAATTATTTTTATTATAAAATTAAGGATTTGAAAACGGACTTTCGAATAATTGGTAAATAAAAACGAAATAAAAACTTCTGATGCTGGCAAAAAAGTGACAGTATACTCAAAATGAGAAGTATTGTTTCGCAACTGTTTAGAATATAGTTAAATACAGGGTGGGCTATCGAAAATGTATCGGAGGACATACTGCCAGAAAATGATCGTGTGAAAAAGAAACCGAAACATGTTAAGTTGTTTGTGACGAGGACAACTTTCGTCGCAATAATCATAACCCAAACTTTATCTTTCCAAACGGGACAGTCATCTTGCAAAAAGAGATACAGGACATTGAAATTTAAAAAAATAAATGGTAATTATAAAATATCATGAATATCCTAGAACCGATTTGGTTGAAATTTGGTACATTTATTTGAACTAATAAGGCGCTCATTTAGCCTCAACTAGATTGAAATAATTAGGGCCAGTGGCGTCTCAGTGGGCACCAGATCCAACAATATTGTAAAAAAAGTACGCCACTGACTTTTTTCCCGTAGATTTTTTTGGATTGAGCAACTGAAAATACAAATTTTTGGTCTCATTCTAAAACCTACCAAAGCGCAGGAGGGCCACAAGAGTTTTTATTTCATCATTTTGAATTTAAAGTCGAAATAATGAAAAAACACTCTCGTGGTTCTCCTGCGCTTTCTCAGTTTTTAGAATGAGTTGAAGTGAATTTTTTGTTTTTCTCGAAAACGAAGCTAGATATGAAAAAAATACAAGAGGCCAAACATTTGTATTTTGAGACTTATGCACTCAATTCAGACTATACACAATGAAATAATACTCACTAAAATGACAAGAACGTGTTTTTAGACATTTTTTCGCAGAAAATCCACAAAAAGGACTCGCGTAGTCTTATGGAAAATGGCTTTGTTTTTCCCCCATCGAATGTTTGACAACTGTCAAATTACGTCACTGACAGTGCTCTATTGCGAAGTTGACAAACTTTCAACTCAATTCAAAATTCCGCATCAGAAATATAATATATTTTTCTAGTATTACATCCGGTGCAATTGAAACACGACCATCGCTAATTCTTCCATTTGAATGCGCAGCATCGAAACTGGAAATTATTTATTTTCGTATCCCGAAGCGGTATATCAATCGATTGCTATATCAAACGCCAGCAATAATTGCTAATAACACCACCAACGATCGGATCGTTTGGTTTCGTAGCGAACCGATCCAGTGGCGGGACAGGAGTTTCTGGTGCATCTATATGAAGACTTTTGATACAGGACAAGACAGGAATAGGATTATTGGAGATGAATACAGGCAGACCTGATTGCATATTGAAGAAGCAGCATAAGGATTTCACTTCTCAACAGGAAAATACCTGATTTTTGAGTTATCGACTTTTTTAGCCTAAAAAACTTTACAAATGTAATAGTTCTCATGTCCTCTTAAGTGAAATATTTGTTAAACTAGAGCCAGGTGTAACAAGTTATAAAAGAAGCACTAGATAGAGAGTCGGCAACGTATTTCATGTTCCCAAGTAGCACAACCATATTGGGACAATATTGGTACAATATTGAGAAAATATTGGCAAAATTTCAAATAATAATATTGGCGAAAAAAAATGTGAACATTCGGCGATATTGGTCCAATATTTGAAGAATAATATTGGTCTAATATTCTCGAAGCAATATTGGCCTCAAAATGTTAGGCGATATTAGTACAATATCGCTGTATCACTTACATTGGAATAATATGGGTAAAATATTGGCACAGCATTACTTGGACATTATACAAATAATATTAATGAAATATTGAGGAAGCAATATTGGCCCCAAAATATTAGGGATATTGGTACAATATCATTTGCACATGTTGGTAAAATATTCAAGGTGAATATGTTGCCTTGGAAACATTGATGAAATATTTCCAGAAAATGTCGAATAATTTAAAAATTCTACAATTTCTTTTCTATTTCAATTTACCACTGAAGAGATTGACTTGTTACGCATCGTGAGAAGCCTTATTTAATATATGTTACTATGATTCAGCTGTTGTTCCATATGTGGGGCCATCTAGCGGTTTCTTACCCAAGTTTAATCATGATTAATTTCAATACATATTCGACCAATATTCAAATTTCAATCTTAGTGATCATGTATTTTGTAATATTGTATCAATATTGTTTTTCAAATATTGGCGTAAGGTTTTTGAAACAATCTCAATCAATATAGAGTCAATACATTTTTAGAATATAGATTAAATAATATTCCACCAATGTGTTATCAAACTTGGAAATACAATATTGATTTTTATCTCTAAAATTGATATGAGAGTAATTTTGAAATCGCAATATTGGAGCTAGATGCTGGAAACAATATGTAGGCAATATCGCTCTATCGATATTGGTGAAAATTATTGAACCAATATTCACCCAATATTTTATGAAACAATATACATTCAGAACAGGTTGAGCCAATAAATTTGAGTTATGTTCACTAAAAAAAGTTGACCGTTGTTATTTTATATTATATGTATATCTTCAAGTGTTACAACTGCACCTATTTTAATTTTCAAAGCATAATTACAAAAATGTTATTATATGTCATTATTGTAACATGAATATTTCCACTTGACAATATATTTCCTTGCTTAACAACCAATCAGTGGATTTCAAATTTTAAAATTCAGCCAATAGAAACGGAACTACAACAGTGAAAATATAGCTTGTCGCTGTATTTTTGCGGTGATAAACCTGCTTAGTTTTTGTTTCACTATCTGTCAAGTGAAGAATGATGATTTAAATTATAAAAGACAAATTTATGTGGTTTGATTAGTTATCTTTATTTATCAATATGAGCGATCGTTGGGGACAAATGTCCATTGGTATCATAGATGAGGCCGTGGAAAAGAGTATTCCGTTGAATACGGCTAGAAGTAAAGCATCAATTACCAGGTGACACGATTTTTCTTTATTTCAAATCGATATATTGTCGTCCTAAATATAATTCGTGGTATGATTGAAAACCTATAATTTTTTGGAATATCAATTCATTGGCAATCCCAATGCAAGAAAATACAACGAGTCCTGCGGACAGCTTTGGGTTTGCAATTGCAATTGCAATTAATTGCAATTATTATTCCAAAAAATTATCAGTAATAATCATACCACTTATTATATTACCCCTGATAATATCGCCCAGGAGGAAAAATATTTCTGAAAGTAATTTGGGATCCAATGGTTACGAAACAAAAAGCGAGACTCCAATTGGCTTAAAAATATAGGTGTGAAATTTTCGGGTAAAATGTGTCCAATATATTTGTTTAATGTAGCCTGCAGTATGTATATGGAATGATGCTAACAGAAAAAATGTGAGGATTTGGAAGCACGAATAAAACACAAAAACATGTTGGTCAACAAATCAGATTGGATAGTTTTTCTTTTATTCTCTCAATATTCCAAATCACCCGGTTCCATTTATTCATTCAATCCACATTTCGGATGTCGTTTGGATTCGCCTATAAGTCGAAAACTAGAATTGACTGCCAATTCAATTATTTGCACCCATGAATTATTCTGTTCCCGAAAAGAATTTGGCGTGATATTGACGAAAAGTCTGGAACGCTTCCAGGCCCGGACACCTCAACCCTTGTGCAAATAGTTGTGGGACACGAAATTGACGTTTAGTTTCGGAAAAAATGAATTGGTTCATCCTCGTCCTCTGCAATTTTTATTGAATTGGATGCTATGATCTATTTGCAGTCGAAAACATGCAACGCTTATTGGGGTTTTGTGAGACCATCAATCAATTGAACTCTATTCATTTTAACGTAAGATATGAAAGCTATGGGACAAGTCTATAGGGTGTCCCAGTAAAAAGGGGACAAACTCCGATGGTTCTCACTTCATTTTAAGGCTATACGTTCCAATGAACATATAATAACCAAGTTATAGGGTGTTGAAAGTGACAAAAAAATATATGTTTTGCAGAATAACTCTATAACGGCTCAACTTTTTTTTGGAAAAAATTTGTTATATCACTTTATAGCTTTTAGTATCCAAGGACCCCACACGAAAACACATGTAAAATTGGCTCTCTCTTAAATTGGCTGAAATTGTTTTATGTTATAGTGGGATGGGTAATTAGGAAAATATGTGAGTTTAAATGATTTTGTATGTGTCATTTCTGAGTTATAAGCAGCCAAAGTTCGAAAAAACGTCGCGGTTGGATAGGGTTGACATGGGAAAAAACTGTTTTGTTAGTCAAAATAGGATAAATTCAGGATGAAAATATATTCATCGGAACTCGTTAACAAGTCCAATTATAACGTTATTACTTGAAGTACATTAGGGTTTATACGGGGCATAAAATCGTTTTTCAGGATTTTTTTTCTAACACTAGACCTGTACCAACAATTTATATTTTGGTAGAATATCAGTTTCAGTCTATTCCAGGCGATAAAAACATGTTTTCTTTCTTAATGACTCCAAAATCCAAAATATTAAAAATTCATATTTTGGATTATACCCTTATACTGAAAACAATATAAATAAATATAATTCAACATAAATAACAATAACAATGATAAAATGTATAAAATAAAACTAAATATAATCTCAAAAGTGTGATTATGTGCCTTTCTGCTCATAGAAGAGTACATATGCTCTTCTGCTCACCATGGATTCTGAAATAATCGGGGAAACATGAGAATCGTTGTACTCGTGCCACGTGCCTGAATATGGATGCTCACAGTAAGCAGTATAGTGTCCGCTATAAGAAGACCCGCTGTGGTTCAATAAAGCGTATAAGTTATAACGACAACGCGCTTCATTTTCTGCTGTGAAGTTGCTCATATCTAATCCTTGAAGTGGAAAACCAATGGTGACATCTAATTTTCCACGAAGTCTGTCTGTTTGGGAAAACCTTTTCAAGTGTATTATCAAAATTTTCGGTAATTTATGAATCATAAGAGATTTTGTGTATTTCCTTCTTTCTTTGCAAATCGAACATGTCGGTTTTTCATCACCATCCATTAGATGTTAGATGTTACAAGGGAGCTGGCCCCTTGGCCTAATCCATTGCGACCTTTTCAGATCTATTGTGGAGGCTCCGATTGCTTATAGCACATCATCTAGCTTCGTCCATTTCATCAGACTGAGCAGATTTGATAATGGCCTTTCGAGATAGCTTTCCGCTCTTGGCTTTTCATCTCCAAGTTGTAGAAACCGCACCTTTGCTAGTCCTTCGCACTGGCACATATTGCGGTTTCCTTTTCTTCCTGGCAGAACCTGCAAATTGCTTCTTCCGCCAGACCTATAATATTCATATGTCTGTTAAGCCTACAATGGCCTGTCAGCAGACCTACTACTTTTCTGACGATCCTCCTTTTATAGCTGAGGAGTTCCGTCGTGACTTTTGGCGAGCGTCTTTTGATGAACTGTTTGGCCTGTCTCAATCCTCGTCGGGTTTTCCACCACTCTTGAGATTTGTTTTGTACCCACTGTTTGGTGTGGGCTTTTGTGGTGGATTTTGATACACCGCAGAAGGGTTCCGGCCCAATGAGCGCTGCCGAAGAGCCTTCTCTGGCTAGTGTGTCGGCCAGCTCATTGCCCAGGTGTCCCTCGTGGCCTGGCACCCAAGCTAGGATCACCATCCATAGTTTCTTCCTTAGTGAATGAATGCAAACATTGCAACAGACTAAGTTGCCCTGAACTTTGTGATACTGATATAGAAAATGTCCCAGGATGTATCAAATGTGACTGACCGGTGACCACAAAATGAGCATTTCAATGTAGATATCAGCTGTCCAACAAAGTTATCGACTATCTTGGAGTTGTCCAAGTATCTCGACCATGACTCTCTGGCTTTTTCACTGATTCTAAAACTCTCGACAAACTCGGTCAAAATGAGTTTGGGCTTATCGGTTATACTATTCACGTCTTCATGTAGTCCTTCCAGTTGGTATCGTAAAAACTCCTAAGCATCTTGCTGGGCGTAATTGATGAAACGTGGCGCGAAGCTTTGGATTTGACTTTTCAAAGAAACTGTATCAACCACTTGATTCAACGAATCCTCTGACCGCAGTTCCTTGATCACTTTCGCAAAAGTTTGGATTAAAGCTCCCTTCGTATCCCTCATATCCCTTGTGTAGGCGTCCTTCTTCAAATACTCCCGCAACCATTTGGTATTCGACAAACACTGGATAACACTGTTCATAAAGCAAGTGTTACCAATATTTTTGAACTCATTAAGACCGAGTGTTTTTACTGTTTTTGCAGAACTATGTATCACAGGCTTTCGGCTGCTTTCACCACTGACACCTTTTACTGAGTAGTCTGTAATTGAGTTCATGTCTTTGTTATAGTGGCGTGATATCGAACCTGACTTAAGGTTGCTGGACATAACTTGCGGAGAAAAGGGGCAAGTAGGAGGCAGATATGCTGAACTGATAGCATATATGTTCAGAAAACTCAATGTTTGCGGACGGATAAAAATTTTATCCAGACTTTGAGAGGATGGGATGGAACCCATGACAGATGCGGCGTTTCCTCTTGGGACTGCGATACTTATTCTGTGCAAAAGAAAAGTCCTTGCTC